>CM044431.1:190426554-190624034 GCA_024363595.1 Xenopus borealis | reverse complement strand
ATGCAAAAGAATAAGAAATCAGGAAGGGGGCAAATAGTTTTTCACACCACTGTATTTATGATGTCATTTGTGCACATTTTTGTGTGATGTAATCTATGTAAATTGTATTGGTCGATACCCCCTTAAAAGACTATATGGAGGGGACACTGACAGCCTATGAGTAAGTGCAAAGTTTGGCACGACACGCATTAGGCTAATGCATGTCCTAACGAAGTTTTTCATTGTATGTATACTTGGGCTACTGCTTTACTAGTAGTGGACCTTCTAGGCTCAACTACCATAGTGGTCTAACATTAGACCCCCCCCCCCCATAGCTCGTGACAAGTTTAAATGAATACATTGCAATTTTTGCAACAATGTTCAAAGACAGTAGTTAAGCATTCACCCCAAATCTCACCCTAACTGGCCTTGAGGATTAATAAATTCCACCCCTACCCTGCCCCACAGTTTGGGAACCTGAGCTATAAAGGGCAGTGGCTATGTGATCTTTGTGTTTTGATCAGTGCAATATAATGTGGAATTCTATGTGTTGCATTGACCTAAGAGATGATGCCACATTCTCTATTACAGTCACCCATAGGGAGATCAATAGCCTACTCAACAAGTCAGATAGAACGTACGCTATTCAATTAAGAATTTAATGGCTGCCAACTTTACATTTATTTATCAGTTCAATAACACTGTTCCTGGAGTTTTGTAAATCATTCTGCATCTATGAGCTGAGCCTTCTGCCACATAGTGCAGACCTTATAACTTATATTCCATTCCATCAATAGCTGCAAATTACATTAATCCATTTTATGTGTTAATCATAAAGAAATAATCAGTGCTGCAGCGATTGCAGAGTTCTTATTAATGCCTGCAATAACTGGACACCATCGCTAAGAAAGAAACTTACTGAATGTGCTTCCATAATGCTTCCTTTGCTTGTACATCTGGGCTCCTCCTGAAACAAAACACACACCAAACTGGTCACTTTCACTGTTATGGCACAGGACATTCATAATATATGCAAGATCCAAAGGGACAGCAACAATAGTGCAATTGCTTTAACATTTAGGAACATTTCGTAAAAGTAGCAGATATATATTAAATCAGCCAACTGCCTTGTCCACTGCAAACTGCCATACAGTTATATTGTTTATTGCCACTCTGGTTATTCTACCTATCTAAAAATATATCTATGATATTTTAAGGCCCTAAAAAAGGCATTGAGATATCTGACACCTTTTCTTCTCTCTTAGTAAAAAAATATTTAGGAGCTGACATGGATTATTATTTACATTATTATCATTAACATGTATTTATGGAGTGCCAACATATATAGCAGCACTTTAAAGTAAATGTGTTTCTACAACTAAAACACATGAATTACATACATAGAACATATGGAGTTACATACATCCCAACCAATACAGGTACAAAAGGGGAGGAAGACCCTGAGCAAAAGGGCTTACAATCTAAAGAGAAGGGAATAAGACACAAGGTGTGGAAATGGGCAAGATCAGAATTAAGTGGGTGAGAGATGTAGTACTGTATGTGGTATTGCATTTGGTAGTGAGTGAGGGCAGGCTTCTTAAAGGGATACTGTCATGGGAAATTTTTTTTTTTCAAAACGCATCAATTAAAGGAAAACTATACCCCGAAAATGAATACTTCAGCAACAGATAGTGTTAATTTCCCAGCTGCCCCAAGTCAGGTGACTTGTGCTCTGATAAACTTCAATCATTCTTTACTGCTGTACTGCAAGTTGGAGTGATATCACCCCCTCCCTTTCCCCCCCGCAGCAGCCTAACAACAGAACAATGGGAAGGTAAATATATAACAGATCCCTAACACAAGATAACATCTGCCTGGTAGCTCTAAGAACAGCACACAATAGTAAAACCTATTCAGTTACATTGAAAAGGAAAAACAACATCCTGCCAGAAAGCAGTTCCCTCCTAAAGTGCTGGCACAAGTCACATGACCAGGGGCAGCTGGGAAAATGACAAAATCTGTAGCCCCATGTCATATTTCAAAACTGAATATTAAAAAATCTGTTTGCTCTTTTGAGTAATGGATTTCAGTGCAGAAGTCTACTGCAGCAGCACCATTAACTGATGCGTTTTGAATAAAACATGTTTTCCCATGACAGTATCTCTTTAAATAAGTGTGTTTTAAGAGATTTCTTGAAAGCAGAAAGGTTGGGAGAAAGTCAGAAAGACTGTGGGCGAGTGCAGTCCTTGCAAAGTCTTGAATTCAAGGATCTCTTTAAATAAGTGTGTTTTAAGAGATTTCTTGAAAGCAGAAAGGTTGGGAGAAAGTCAGAAAGACTGTGGGCGAGTGCAGTCCTTGCAAAGTCTTGAATTCAAGGATGTAATGAAAGAAGAGTTGAGGAGCGTAGTAAAAGCTTGGGTGAGTATAGAGAGATAAGTGCAAAGATGTAGGGAGGGGCAGAGTTATGAAGTGCTTTCATTGTCAGGGTCATTAGTTTGAATTTTATTCTGAAAGGTAGTAGAAGCGTGTGGAAGGATTGGCTGAGTGGCATGGCAAAGGAGGAGCGGTTGCTAAGGTACATAAGCCTGGCAGCAGTGTTCATTGTAGACTGGAGAGGCGACAGTCTCTGGCCGGAAAGGCCAATTAATAGAGAGTAACAGTAGTCTAGATGTGATATGACAAGAGTGTGAATAAGAAATTTGGTGGGACCTTGGGTGATAAATGATCGTATTTTGGATATGTTCCTTGGGTGAAAGTGACATTATTTAATGAGTGACTGAGGAGTGAAGGACAAGTTAGTATCTAGGATAACCCCAAGGCACCAGGTCTGGGGAGATGGGGTGATAGTGGAATTGTTAACTATGATAGATACCATTAGACAGGTTTAATTTAAGGTAGCGTTGCAACATTAAAGTAGAGATTGTGGACAGGGAGGAGGAGACTCCAATTAGAAGCTCTGGGTTTAGATCAGGAGAGGTAGTTCTGAGTATCGCCAGCATAGAGATGGTATTGGAAGCCATACAAGTTGATTAGCTTGCTGAGGGAGGAAGTATACAGGGAGAATAATAAGGGGCCCAGGACAGAGCTTTGAAGGAATGATTAGTCAGGTAAGAATAGAACCAGGACAGGGCCATCTCACGAAGGCCAAGTGAATGGAGGGACTGGAAAAGGAGAGCATGATCCACAGTGTCAAATGCAGAGAAGAGATCAGCAGTATTAGTAGTGAAAAATGGTTGTTGGATTTAGCTGTTAAAAGGTCATTAGTTAGTTGGGTAAATACAGATTGTAGGGGGTCCAGCAGGTTATTGTCAGATAGAAATGATGTTAGTTGGTTGTAGACTAGATGCTCAAGTCTCAGTAGAGATGAAAGGTTTCAGAGAGATAGGTCGGTGGGATCAAGATATCAAGAGCATGTTTTAGTTGAGAAGGAAAGATTCCAGTTGAGAGTTAGAGATTAAATAGACGAGTTAAGGCTTTGATTAGACAAGGATTAGTATTGCAGAGAAGTTTTGAAGGAGTGGGATCAAGCGGGCAGGTAGTAAGGTGAGAAGAGGCCAGACGTTTTGAGACTTCCTCGTCAGTTACAGGGGTGAAGGAGACAGGGAAGTATGGAGGTAGGGTGGTGGAAGCATGGGGGGTTGAGTAGTGTAATGTCCATTTTGTCTTTGAAGTGCTCAGCAATATCTTGAGCAGAGACAGATGTGCAAGGAGGGGGTGTAAAAGTGGAAAGAAAAGTCTTAAAGGTGGAGAAAAGTTGTGCCGGTTTTTTAGAAAGGGAGTTAATGAGTTATGTTTGTGTGGCTCCAGAAAGTGAACATATTGTGATCAGAGAGGGGAAATTGTGAGTTAGTAAAAATTGGTCTGGTGAATATAAGATTCAGAGCATTACCTTTAGAGTGAGAGGAGGAGTCTGAGCACAGAGATAAGCCTAGGGAGGATGTCTAGAGACAGAAGGTTACATATCTCCATGAGAAAATATATCCCCAGGATTTTTCTGCACTGACCCTGACCATAGTCACCCCATAACCTTGTTAACTCTTCTTCTTCCAGCACCAATCATTTTAAAGGATAAGTAAACATTTAAAATAAGTGAATGCAAAATTGATGAGGGTGCTATTCTAAGCACTTTTGCAAAGAACATGCTTTACTTCTCAATTCAGAATTGAGAAAGCCAGTTGGATGACTGGTGAAACGCCTTCAAGAAAAACACAGCAAGTCCAGTTTATTTGACTTATTTCTACAGATATACCATGACCTGGATGAATGATAATGTTCACAAAATTAATTCCAAGATACTAAAGGATACATGTACTGTTAACATGAACGAATTTTGTGACAAGAGCATCACCTTCTGGTCATTTTGCAACCATTCTGTCCACCAAGTAGTCAAGGAAGTTGTCAAGAGAAAAGGAGGGCTGGTCTGATGTTCTTTTGGTTAGGAAATACATTAGAAACCCTTCTCAAATCTTTTTCTAACCAGAAGAACATCAGACCAGCCCTACCTTTCTCCTGGCAATGTCATTGACTACTTGGTGATCAGAATGGTTGCAAAATGACCAGCAGGTGACGCTGTTGTCACAAAATTCGTTCATGTTAACAGTGCATGTATCCCTTAATATCTTGGAACAAAAAAAGAAATAATTAAAGGAAAACTATACCCCGAAAATTAATTTTTGAGCAACAGATATCAAAATCAAAAGTGACAAGTGTCACTTGATATCAAATCAAGTGACATCTTAAAGAATCTTACCTGCCTGGTATATATATTTAAGTAAATATTGCCCTTTTACATCTCTTGCCTTGAACCACCATTTCATGATGGTCTGTGTGCTGCCTCAGAGATCACCTGACCAGAAATATTTCAACTCTAACTGTAAAGGGAAATAGTGTTGAAGCAAAAGACACAACTCTGTCTGTTAATTGGCTTGTGTAACCTAACTTTATAGTTTGTTTGGTATGTTTGTGTGCACCGTTGGATCCTAGGATCCCAGGAGGCTGTCCTTATTTTTTAAAATGGCAATTTTCTATTTATGATTACACAATGGCACATGCTACTAAAAAAGTGTATTATTATGAAAATGGTCTATTTACATGAAGCAGGGTTTTACATATGAGTTGTTTTATACAATATCTGCTTATAGAGACATACATTGTTCGGGGGGTATAGTTTTCCTTTAATGTACATTCACCCTCATCAATGTTACATTCACTTATGTTAAAGGTTACTTATCATTTAAGGGAACTAAAGGCCCAGACAACTGTGTGTGGCATGGCATACTTGCATACGGCAGTTGGACAAGTTCCCCATATAGGAGACTACAGTTGTAACCACAACATCTGCATCGGACACATATGTGCAATTTGTTCAACAACCCACAAGCTGCATCCACAGCCTGAGCAAAATAGTTTCCCCAGTTTAACTACAGGTCAATTATGAACATTTTCCTTTGATTTCACTTCTTGTCTCTATCCAGTAAAAGTTCAGACAAAAGCTGCAGCAGTTCTCAGCAGGTGGTGTATTTAGCTTCTCTGTATGCGGAAACATGCATGCCAGTATTTGTGGGGTTAGGTCCTGTCCTTGTAAGTGGTTATGACTTACTGGCAGGTAGTTTATTACTGCCTGCAAAAAAATTGCTAGTTAATTAGGAGAGGGCCGGGATCCCAGATCTGCAATTAACTGCATACTTGTGAGCTTTATGTAAATGAGCTCTAATGAAACTGTTAGTGACTGACCTACAATTAAGATTTGGCATTTCCGACAGGTTTGATGGTGCCCTACTGAACCTGTTATCAGTTAAATCATTTACAGCCTGCAGCCAGAATGAGATATGAGCAATCCTATATGCCTGCTGCCTTCTGATGGGACCTATTACCCTTTAATGTTCATTATCACCTAGAATTGCTGGAATAAAGTGCCTAATATTCTCGTTCATTTAACTCTGCACTATATTTATGTCAACATTATCCATTTGAACACTAACTATAACATCAGTCCCCCAGGCTTTGCTTGAATGCTCACAATTGGGAAGTCAGTTGCTGTAAATAATTTATATTATTCCTTTCGTGTATGATGAAAATATTATTTTACTTTATTGTTACACCATCTTCTCTGCTGGGCAGAACCAATTATTTATTTGGGGAGAAGGGTCACATCATTTATATTTCCTAACATTTCAAGAAAATTTTGAACTGGGCCTTTGTTAGGCTTTTGTGCTATGCAATAATTGGGGAATAATGTCATGCAAGGATAATATATAAAATGCTTAATAGTCATGGTCACGGCTCTGTGATTAAGGCTGTTTTTAAAGAAGAAGGTTAAATTGTGAGGAGCACTCCCATAGGCTTCTGAGGCTAAGTCCTCATCGAATAGGATTCGAACGATCGAAGTCTTCGATCGTTCAAATCGTACGAATCATTCGAATGATCAAATGATTTATTCGACTGATCGAATAAATTATTCCACTGATTGAATAAATTTGTATCCGATCGTCGAATGATCGAATATCGAATAAAAGGTAGCCTAGGACTATTCGTTTAGCATTCGAAAATCGAATGCTAATCGAATATCGAATTTGGTCGAGCTAATTATGGGGAATAATAGTAAATTTGCCCCTTAGTGTCATCAACTACAACTATATACAAGTACATGGAAGCATGGAAGTTGTGCAACTCACTGTATTGAAATTTTGGGACCATAAAATGATCTGTATATATATATAGAAGTCACAGATTAAGATAAAAACATAAATAGTAAATATTATTATCTCCTATTAGTATTATAAAAGCAAAACAATATTATGTGCCATAACCCATGTCCACAGACCAAAGACAATACGGCATAAAATGCTAAGCAATTACTTTTGACTAAAAGGTGTATCTTTATTCACTTACCAGAAGATGCTAAATAAAGTATTTGTGATGTTACCAGAAATCACATGAAGCTGGAACAAGAGTAAATGATCACAATGTTCCAGTTCAGTAACCATAGCTGCTTTCACCCCAGAAAGTCTCCAACGTTGGTATGTAGATCAGTGCCTATGGCAACAGAGAAAAAACAAAAACCAAAAAATAGTGCAGTATGTGTAAATATTACAACAGCACCTTGAGGTGTACCTCCCCTTTAATTTTTCCAGTCTTATTGGTGACATACACAATTTTTCCAATCTGTTATCACCACCGTTTGGCCAAAATGCCTACTTACAAACTGGAAATATGGTAAATTGCCCTATATTGGTATATTTCCAGTTTGTAAGTTTAAAGAGGAAGTACACCACAGGAAAAAAAAAACTCAGGACACTGGGTGCTGTTGCAATATTTAAACTTATTGCACTATTTTGCTACATACAAGTTTGGAGACTTTTTTATACAGCTGAGAGACTGTGGAAAGTTCAGCAAGCAAAAGTAATTTTTCCTAAAGGTTTAAAATTTTGTTTCGCCCTATCGTAGATAAAGTACAGGGTGCTTAACATACGATCGAGACCGATGCCTGGATCTCCTGTAGTTTGGGTCAGCCTGGTTCTTCTCCTTTTGTCTTCTTAAAACTGCTTCCCACTGTGGGGCTGAATCCACCATACTGTTTTCCTGCCGTAACCTGCAATAAATAAATATTTTGTGTTTTAAATGGAGCACATCAAAATTCATTGTTATAAGATGGCACTGCTCTGCTGTCAATATCAAATACCTCAACACAGGGCGAGCCTTATTTATTTTCCTTCTACACAAGTATGGGACCAGTTATTCAGAAAGCCTGGGACCTTGGGTTTTCTGGATAAGGGATCTTGCCGTAATTTGGTTCACCATACCTTAAGTATACTAAATAAAATCATTTAAACATTAAATAAACCCAACAGTATTGTGGGTATGGGTTCATGCAGCTTAGTTGTCATCAATGTTTTATACAGTCATATGAAAAAGTTTGGGAACCACCCCCCCCCCCTTAGCCGTCATAATAATTTATTCCACTTTCAAAATAAAACAGAACAGTAGTATGTCTTTCATTTCCCAGGAACAGGAGTACTGGGGTGTTTTCTGACCAAAGATTTTTAGTGAAGCAGTATTCAGTTGTATGAAATTAAATCACATGTGAAAAACTGGCTGTGCAAAAATTTAGGTACCCTTGTAATTCTGCTAATTTGAATGCATGTAGCTACTCAATACTGATTACTGGCAACACCAAATTGGTTGGATTGACTTGTTAATTGAACTTCATAGGCAGGTGTGCAATCATGAGAAAAGGTATATAAAGGTGAAGGAAAGTTGAGACTTACTTGGGTGTGCCAAATGTTAAGCACCCCCCCAAGTGATTGTATTGACTTACCTGAAACCCAGGGCCAGTGCTCCTATCAGTAGAAAACTGCAATGGCCTGGGGGTTTTACCAGTGAGCACCACAGAGCAATAAACTTCCGTCTTCTTCTATCTTCGCATTTCCCCGGACTAGCACATGTGCAGTAGAACGAAAAAGCCAACTTTTAAGTTAAAAGTCTATTGCTCCGTGGTGATTACTGGTAAAACCCCAGGCCCGGGCTGGTGCACTTATTTTCTGCTGATAGGAGCACCGGTCAGGGTTTCAAGTAATTCATTACAATCACTTGGGGTGCCTAACATTTGGCACACCCAAGTAAGTTTCCACTTTCTTTCTCCTTTAAGGTGGCCAACTGCAAGTTGTGCTTCTGTTTGACTCTCCTCTGAAGAGTGACAGTATGGGATCCTCAAAGCAACTCTCAAATGATCTGAAAACAAAGATTGTTCAGTATCATGGTTTAGGCGAAGGCTACAAAAAGCTACAAAAAGCTATCTCAGAGGTTTAAACCGTCATTTTCAACTGTAAGGAATGTAATCAATAAATGTAAGGCCACAGGCACAGTTGCTGTAAAATCCAGGTCTGACAGGCCAAGAAAAATACAGGAGTGGCATACGTGGACGATTGTTAGAATGGTTACAGACAACCCAAAGATCACCTCCAAAGACCTGCAAGAACATCTTGCTGTAGATGGTGTATCTGAACATCATTTTACATTCAGTGCAATTTGCACAAAGAACATCTGTATGGCAGAGTGATAAGAAAGAAGCCCTTTCTGCACCTCTCAACAAACAGAGTCGCTTGCTGTATGCAAAAGCTCATTTAGACAAGCCACAGTCATTTTGAAACAAAGTGCTTTGGACTGATGAGACAAACATTAAGTTATTTGGTCATAACAAAAAACGCAGAAGAAAACCGCATTCCAAGAAAAACACCTGTGTGGCTAGTTCAGTGACTGGGGCACTCCTAGTCTATGACATCTTACAGCAGTCTCCCTGGCATTTGCCAGAATCCACAGACTATTAATGCTCTGACTGATATTTATGGCAAATGGTGCTGAGAATTTGAGGTCAGATATGTCAGATATGTTATTAAGCAAGTGATTTACAGCCTCTATATTTATCCATGTCTTTATCATAGAGGCCTGACAATTACTGAACAGTTACTGTAAATGAAGGGGTTACAACTAGTATTACTTTATTCTCTGCCCATGCCCTCTATATTCCTCTGGGTGCTTGAGCTGTAATACATGCAAGAGATGTGAGAAGAGTTTCCCTGTGTATCAGTCTGCAGAGAAATACTTCGGCAGCAGCAATAAAAGGGATGACAGAATAACAGCTCTTGATAGCAGTGATAAGAACAGACAGGAATAACAAACATGTCACAGAGACAAGCAAGCAGGAAAAACTACCCTGACATTAATATAAGCAACTATTCAAGTGCAGCTCCATGGGGGTGACACCCTCCTGCTGAGAGCGAGGAAATCATGGCTGGCACGCTCATGCTATATGCCTGTGTGTTTGATCCTATTTACAAGTGCATTTCTCTTTTATCAGCTGTATTCTCAGGGGTGATTGCTGGGAATAGACTTCAAAGGCCTTGTGATAACTTTTTATTTTGATAATAAATCAAATGCAATTACCTGGCTGTATTGCAGCATGGAGTATATTGCAGAGAATGTACTGGTGTGTGGGTTTTGTTTATCAGTGATGCTCTGATTGCTTTCTGGCTCAGCAGGAATATACAAGCCCCCTCCTAGGGATTTCCCATGAATATTTAGGTTCATAAGGGCAGTGGCACAATGGGGTGATTTGGAGCATTTTATTACTCTGGCATTTTGTAGCTCAGTGATCAGAGACAACATTTTCAAAATAGCCCTTTCTCCATGATAGGAAACCCCCTATGAGTGCTTGGTATTTCCATTCACAGTGAACAAGGGAAATTATTATTATTACAAATACCCCTGAGTGAAAAAACATCCCAAATCATGTGCCATTGCCCCTAAAATCATTTTACAGGTCTACATTCTGAAGAAGGACCATGAGAAGACCCTTCACCATTTAACCAAGGGCCCAGCCGTTCTTACTGTGTCCCTTTAGACCAGGGGTCCCCAACCTTTTTTGCTTGTGAGCCACATTTAAATTGAAAAAAGAGTTGGAGAGCAACACAAGCATGAAAAAGTCCATGGGGATTGCTTGATTGGCTTTTTGGTAACCCCTATTTGGACTGGCAGCCTACAGGAGAGAATGTTTGGCAGGACATCTGTTTTTGATGCAACCAAAACTTGCCTCTAAGCCAGTAATTCAAAAATAAGCACCTGCTTTGAGGCCACTGGGAGCAACATCCAAGGGGTTGGAGAGCAACATGTTGCTTGTGAGCTACTGGTTGGGGATCACTGCTTTAGACCAAACCAGGTCTAAAATGCTGCACAAATCACAATACAGATATCCATTATCGGCAGCCCATTATCCAGAAAGTGGAAAATTAAGGAAAGACCAAATGTGTTGATGATGGTGGCTAAGGGCACTAGATGGGATTCACAGGACCAAGAAAATCTAGCTCGACTCCTGATATTTGAATATTGGGGTTCAGGAAGACAGTTGGCAAGATGGTGATGTGGGCTGAATGGTGTCTGTACATCACAGACACATATACACGTGATTTCAGAGATGCAGGACATGGCAGGGGAGGTAGGTGGAGATTGTGGGGTACTGGAACACAAGCGGGCTATGTGTATATGTGTGTATTTTATCACTGATGAAGGGGGCATGAAACCCTCAGAAACGGTTGATTTTTCCGCACCAATTAATCATTGGAGGTACTTTGAGTATACCTCTTTGAATCAGTTGAGTGCATCTGGTTACCCCTCACTAAGGGGTAGATTCATCAAAGAGTGAAGTTCCGCCACTAGAGGGAAATTCCACAGCTCTCAATTAATTTCTATGGGATTTTGCAAGGCGTATTCATCAATGGGTGAAGTGAAAGTTCACCCTTTGATGAATACGCCTTTAAAAATCCCATAGAAATTAATTGAGAGCTGTGGAATTTCCCTCTAGTGGCGGACCTTCACTCTTTGATGAATCTACCCCTAAGACATGAATTGAAGGTAGCACCATTAAGGAAGAATATAAATTGCCAACAAACCGTGACTGTATGGAATCCAATTTTTATCCAATTAAAATTAAGGAAAGGCAAATGATCCAAATGTTCTTTTTCACTGCAATAATAAATTAGTGCCCTGTACTTTATCCCAGCTAATATATCTGTACATCCTTATTGGAAGCAAAACCAGCCTATTGGGTTTATCTAATGTTTATGTGATTTTCTAGTCGACGGATACTGACACTAAGGGCGGAATTCACAAAAGTGTCGGGAAGGAAAAAATGTCTTTAAAATGTCTTTAAAATGTCGTAGCAACAGACAACAAATTCACAGAGCATTTCCCCGCCAATTTTCCGACATATACGACACTTTTGAAAAAGTGTAGTGAAAAGTGGGCGTGGTTTTTTCTGCACCACTTTCCCCGACATTTTTATGAATTACTCGTAAACTCATTTTTTTTGCAGACAATTTTTCCGACACATTAGGCTCTCCAAAATGAAAATGTCGGTCAAATTGTCTTTTAAAATGTCTTTAAAATGTCTTGTAAAATGTCTTTAAAAAGTCGTGTAAAATGTCGTCTGTATGATGAAAAGATATACGACATTTTAGAAAATTGTCGGACTTACGAGACATTCAGAGATGGTAACATCTACCTTTGTGAATTTGCCGTTAGTAAGACATTTTACAAATTTGTCGACCGACACTTCTGGGTTATTTATTTTACCGACACTTTTGTGAATTCCCCCCTAAAAGTTTTCAAAATATTAATCTACATTAAAAGATACCTATAGGTCATGTTGATCATTTTTCACTGATAGTTCTGCTTTTGTAATTGCCACTTGAAGTTCCTAAACCTGATTGTTTTGCCAAGCTTTCCCGTCTCAGTTTCTAATGCTAACGGACTCCTGTTGCACAAACATGGCAGCCCCCTCATAGATGAACATGGGGGTAAGAAAAGCATCAGACAAATACTTTTATGGCAAAATTATAAATAGCATTCAAAGATAATGTTATGATAGATAATAAAAAAGGTTATTTTCTGAGGTCAGTATCTCTTTAAGGTATGAAGATCTAAATTACAGAGAGATTCGTTATCCGGAAAACCCCAGGTCCCAAGCATTCTGGATAACAGGTCTCATACCTGTACTTAAGACATGCTTGTTGCAACAAGCTTGTATATTTTCCACCATAAGGGGTGGCATACTTTCTTTCCAGCTTCTCATTCCTGCACTGCATTTAACAGATGGTCCTTTAGTTTGTTAGCTGTATTATGTTATAGATTAGCCAACATTTCAATTTTCTTCATTATTTATTTTGTATAGTTTCTGAATTATTTGCCTTCTTCTTCAGACTATTTCCAGCTTTCAAATGGTCACTGATCCCATCTAAAAACAAATGCTCATAAAGGCTACAAACATATTCTTATTGATACTTTATATAACTCCTCTTTCTATTCAGCTCCTCTATTATTCATATTCCAGTCTCTTATTCAAATCAATGCATGGTTGCTATGGTAATTTGGACCTTAGCAACCATATTGCTGAAATGACAAATTGGAGAGCTTCTGAATAAAAAGCCAACTAACTCAAAAACTACAAATAATAAAGAAATAAAGAAATTGTCTTGGAATATCTCCTTCTACATCATAATAAAAGTTAACTCAAAGGCAAACCCCCTTTAATCATAACTAAAATACACTATGTGAAAGTTCAAAAAATCAGATTTTTTGAAAACAGTTAGGATTGTTTGTATAATGTAAATCATCAGCTCACTATATTTCTGCAAAATCTACCCTATATCCACTGCAGTTCTAGCTGAGGCATCTTGGATTTCACTGACTCCTCCTACCTATATCTTCACAGCCAACTGCAGCTCTGAAATCTCGCACATGCTCAGTTGAAATTCCTTGCTTGCCTAATAAACCTTCTAAGTTGTTTTGAAAACTGCCAAACTTCTGTGTTAGTGCTGCCACCTTCTGGCAGTTAATGTGTGCCCTTTATTTGTATAATGACATCACCAGCAGGGGATAAGATAGGGAAATCTCCTGATACTTCTAGTTTACTAAAGCTAGGCATTCTGGGTAGAACACTCAAGGCAGTGCTATACTCTGAGCATGCTTGTGAACTCATTTGCATGTTATAGTCACAGTATGGACTCACTCTATAAACTGTATATGTAGTTTGATTAAACATGTTTAGGTTGTACTGGTCAGGCTGTTAATATGTTTGATTTTGGCTGTGATTGGTGCCCTTTATGAGACTGACCAGCATATGAAGGGTGACACACAGTATGACTACATTAATATCGTTCCAATCATTTTTGCAAGGTCCAGGTCTGTTTGGAACATATTCTGATGTACCATGAACTTGCCAGCATCATCAACAGATGTAATTTTAAATCTATCTAATTCCAGAACAGAATGATATTCATTTAACATGGATGTTGGTTAGATTGGCAGGCTGACATACACATACCAATATTTGTATGATTATAATTTCTTCATTTCATACAATATTATTGGGGTGTGTGTGCGTACGTCCAGCCTGAGTATAGCCAGAAGCTAAACATTTCTCCCTCAACATCAGAGCCATCCCTTCCAGAGCCTGATTCCGGCAGCATTATGCAAACTAAACACAAGTAACATATTTCTAATACAAAGTATTATAGGTTTGGGGGGTTACTCCTGTTTAGCTAGAACATTAATGAGATTGCTGGAGCAGGTCTGCTCTTTAATGACAAGCTGTTTTGTGGAAGTTCATTGTAATTCACTTTATGAGCATTTGCACTGCATTTTACTAGTGTGATTTGATTAATTTATCACAAAGCTGTCTTCTGTATTGATCGCGACAGGCACAGAGCTGGAAGAGTAATGTGCCATAGAGTGGTAATGTAAAAATAAGAGAGCAGATGAGATATTCCCTTGACAATGAGATAATTAGAATACAAGCAATCAATGAAGACTGTTTGACAAAGGAACAAATCCTTTTTCTCCTCCTTTTTAGAAGAAGAGCAGCATAACCTTATACTACAGGTGACTCGAGTGATTTTTATATTCTCCTATGAATCCCTCCAATGGCATTTATTTGCCCATTATCTAGTGCTTCCTGGCTACCAAAATAATCTGCTCCTGAGACACATGGATGGAAAGCCATAAAGTTCAACAGCTTGGGAATCCGTCTGCATTGGGTCAGTGAACCCTTTGTCACAGCCCAGCGTCTTCATTCACAGGGTCATTAATTTAATGTAACTATATAAAAAAAAAATCTCATAACATGCAAAAAAAACTCCCCCTGTCAGTGACTTGCAGTAAAACGCATTCTGGAGACATAGCTGGGAAAAAAGGCTGGTCGGCTAGATCATCTCAGTAGCATTCTACCAACAGATACACAAAGCTTCTTGTCTGTCTCTTTAGAAACCTATTGTTCTTCTCTCTTACTCATTGTTGGTTGGAATTAGCATTAGCAGCCATTTGACAAAGGCATAGGCATATAATGGGAGTGTTACTCAACTCTGTGTACAGAACAGGACTCACTAATGAAATGGTCCAGAGCTAACATGACAATTGTCATTGACAATGACACATCCCCATATTAGCTGTTTTGGACTAGAAATAACAGATTCCCTTTAACCAAACACCATACAGTGGGGAAATAAGGACATTTCGCCACTGTATTCATTGTTCACGACCAGATTGATTATCTCTCTTTGTAAAGAAATATTAAAACTGCAAACAGAGCAGAGGCAGTGTATGCCATTATATAACTACAAAATGTAAATATATGCAGATATATGAATTATAATATTATGATCACTACATAACAGGGACCTCTTGTCTCTTAAAAATAGGTACTATTGATTAAATTGTATATTTGTATTTTGGTCTTATTTTAATTGTTATAATGTTCCTCATTATACTCTCTGTATATTTTAAGGAATTGGACAGCACCAAGTACAAATACCGCTACTACATACTGTGGAGCAGAGGCTGGATAGACCCTAGGGGGGAAGGTATGTTGATTCCAGAAAAGCCTATAAGACAGAGCAGATGCAGAGAATAACAGGGGCTGTGTTCACTCAGGCTAAAATGCTAGTATTGCAATTGTGAAAAGGGTGGGAGTGAGCTCTCTGTCCAGGAAGAAAAAGAAGTATAAACAGTGGGAAAAATACTAAAAATAGTGACATATTTAAATTATTGGTTTGGGTTTTGAGTTGCTTTATTATTACAGAAAAAAAGAAAATATATATATTTTATTTAATCTGGATTATTTTGATAAAATACAGTTTATGGGAGATGGCCTTTCTGTAATTCTAAGATTTCTGGATAGTGGATCCTATACCTGTATTGCAATTTGAGTAAAGCTGGCCGTTGACGCAAAGATCCGTTTGTATGAATCGAGGATTCGTACGATTTTCTGACCGTGTGTGGAGTGTCCAGACATTCGGTCGTTCAGTCGATTGGACAGGTTAGAAGATTTGATGATCTTCAGTGGGAGACTGTCACCAGCTTTGTCGGACATAAACTTTCCTACGATTGCTGTCAGGGGCTGAAGATCAGCTGATATGTTCTTTTACTACTTTATTTGATCTGAATGGTTAGTGGTGGGTTGGTCAATTGGGGGGATATTGCAGGTAGATCTTTGCATCTATGGCCAGCTTTAAGCCCCACTATACAAGTAAGTGAGACACCACCTGCCAAAGCTACTTCACTCCACTAGATGGTGCTCAACGTTCCTAATTTTTGTATGCAGCAGTCCTGTGTACATTATAATACATGCCTGGTTTCACCTGAGAGATAAAGTGAATTTTATGGATATTATAGATTATGAAAAGCTAGCCCTTTTTGCAGAATTTGATTTAATCCTTAATGCGGCTTTAAAACTCTTGCCAACTGCACAGATGATAGCGTTCTGTCAATTCTACTTACTTTACATATAAAAATGTCAGAGTCAGGATTCAAAAGAATACGGAGGGATTTCATTCTAAACATTATACATTCATTTTGTCCCAACTGAATGTACTCACGGGCAATACCTCTGTGTTACAAACAGCCATGCACTGCCATATACAGAGGCAGGATCAGACTGGGCCTGTAGGACACTGGGAAAAAAACTGGTGAACACTGAGGTATTTGAGCTGAGACAGTGACTATAGCAAGTTTTTAATCAGGGGGAACTAGACTGCCCTTGGAATCTATCTACATATGGCAATTTTTGGTTGTATGTAACGCAGAGGTACTGTTAAAGGGGTAGCTGAGTATTATGATATCTTTAGCATGTTAAAATGTCAAATTTGTAGCAGTTTTTCAACTGGTCTTTTTTTTAAACAGCTTTTTAATTATATGTCTTCCTGCTCAGCCCGCTTTTCATTTTTTTAAATAGGGGTCATTGACCCCAGGAGTCAAAAATTATTGCTCTGAGAGGCTACAATTATTTTGTTATTGTTAACTTTTATTACTTTCCAGTATCTCATTTACTACTGCCTGATGGCAAGGGTAAATTGCACCCTAGCAATGAGATAACTGCTGCAGTTGCAAACAGCTAAACCAAAAGCTGAATAATCAAAAAAAGATTAACGGCGAAGCCCAATTACAAATTGTATAGTAATATCTCTAAATCATACTTAAAAAGTGAATTACCAGTTGAAAGGGAAAGCATTGGATGAGAAAAAAAGTCAAAGGTGACAGGAAAATATTTGCTTATTTAATTCTGGATTGGAAAAATCTACTGATCTATGAATAAAAACAAAAGCCTGGATTTATGTGCGTGTTTTACTGACAATACAAGGTTATTTGCCTACTCTCACATCAGGTCACTTGGACCTTAACGCTGTTTGCTCTCTGGCATGTGACCTGTAGCGAAAGCCTGTAAGAACATAAGCAATAATAGCTTTTTCAACATTATAGACAATACACTGAACATGGTTTCCCTGCATCCCTTTCTGTCTTCCTCTATTCCCACTGACTATATGGGAAGAGGTTCTTGTCATATTTCTTGACCAATCTCATTATCCTAAAACAATAACTGCAAGTGCAGACCAAAGCTCTGAAAATGAGCAATGCCACAACGATATATTCCAAGTGGAAATACCTGCAGTACAGTTCTGCATCTTTCCCAAATACAATGCTTACCTGTTCCTCTTCTTCCTGTGTTCTCTGTTGCAGTTTTCAGATTCACTGCCGCTACTTGTATTACAACGAGACCGTGATCTAGATGGAAGCAATGAAAGTATTACCTTTGCAAACCTGTATAGAAGCATACTCAACCCTCAAAAAGTTTTGGACACATTGTTTTTATTCTGCAGACACTCCCAGGGGAGAGGAATTAACCTTTTGCTTCATATTTAAAACACACTACAGTAGAACCGCTATTTTAACATTTTCATGGGACCAGAAAAAAATGGTGAAAAATCCAGGAAAATGTATTACGCACTATATACTGGTGGTACCACAGAAAAACAGTGTTAAATGCAGAACAACTCAACGGTAGTACTGTAGTTCTAAAGGTTGTTATGGCTTTAAAATGTTGTTTAGCCTGAGTTGTTTATGGTATATAAGCATTTGTTTTACAGTCCTATAAAATTACCCCTCCAGGAAATGGAGTTCCATTTGCAGAACACACAAAAAGATAGCGCCTACCTCATTTTTTTATGTTTATACGGCAGTTGTAGTTTTTTTTTTTTTTTAAATGTTTAGTGTTTCCTTTTTTTGTTACAAGTTATGTAAATTATTCCCACATACACTGCAAGGGATGATGCAAGCAATGAATCTGTGTGACATACCTTCTTCTGTGCTTTAGATCACTATCATCCCCACTGTGCTGTCCTTTCCTGCAAACACAAACATGTGGTTAGGAGCATTAAGAACACTTTTTGGGCAGAGGAGGATACAGAGGAGATGCTGCAGAAATAAGCTTAAAAAGACAGTGTTTCATTTTTAGCATTTTTATTATTAATTTCATACAGGCTCGCATCTCCTATGCATACAGCCAAAAGAGGCATGTCTTTCTTTTGCCTATTCATTTACACTTACAGCCATCTAAAGGTGGCCATAGAGCAGGGGTGTCCAAACGTTTGGCTTCGAGGGCCACATTGGAAGAAGAAAAATTGTCTGTTGGCAACACATGAAATACACAAACACTTTTGATTTGTGAAAGTAAAGAAAATACACACACACAAAAAACTACAATACCAGTTGGATAACCAGATGGAGATATACACTGGAATAAGGGACACCTGGATATTAAATAGACTTATTATTATATTATTATTATTATTATTACTAACTGGGCAATGGGCAGAGTCCCCCTCCTCCTATATCCTTTGCAACATGATGTTGTCTCAGTGTTTCAAGCTGGGCCGCATTTATATCCATCCTGGGCCGCATTTGGCCCTTGGGCCGTAGTTTGGACACCCCTGCCATAGACGTACAGATAAAATAATATGAAACACTTTTTTTTCGTACAATATTCAGTTCATGTATGGTGGGAGACAAGCTGACCGATATCGGCAGAAGACTTGTATATTGGTCGGCTCATCAATCGGGCTGGCTGTAAAATTTTGAACCATTTTGCCCATTGTTAGTGCTGAATTGTCAGTTAAAGATCTATTGTTTCTACCTGAATATCTGATGATTCAGCTCAATATTTCTTTATTGAAACAAGCTATCTTTCCTAAGACCAATATTTGCAAGCACGATCATTACATCTATGGCCACCTTAAGGCTTGCAATTCTAAAGCATATACGTATTAATAAAAAGCATGCATGCATGCATATCCTATGCCCACAGTCTTCTAAGGCATATTCTATGCTTATAGCCATCTGAAGCATGGAATATACCTTACCCAAATGTCCCAATCGCAGTCTTACATGCTACAGTTAATTTAACAGAAGTTCTCTTTACTAAATATACCATGACGGATAAAAATACATAATTTATTTCCCAAAGTTCATCTGCAAATTATAGCATAACTGTATAATTTCCATAAATTATATGGAAAACAACTATTTTAGGAACTGTATATACATTTTGCAAACATACTGTGGAATAAGCAAAGAATACTTTTTCCAAAACAGATTTTGTTTATAAGTCTATATAGGCAAGATTGGTTGGCGTGATAAGAGTCTTGGGTGTGTTAAGCCTTTTCGCACTTCAGAGAACAGGCATGTTATATGTGACAACTCTGTCCCAGGTCATCATTTGAGTATTGTCCATCATTACTGAAAACCCTGCCAATATGTCTTATGATTTCTGCACATAGATTAGTGTGCATTTCCTATGCCCACTGCTAACTGAGGAATATATTTCCTATATCTAATATCTACAGCTTTCTAAAACATCCATTTCCTATATCTACAGCTATCTGAAGGATTCATACCCTACAGCCATATATCTACAGCCACCTGGCACCCTGACAAGGGCATGCAAGTTCTTAGTCTACTGTCATTTTAGGTATACATTTAAACTATTGCCATAAGAGGAATACATCTATAAGCCCTCTGAGTCATGCCCTTCCTATGTAAAAAAAAAAAAAAAGCATAGAAAGCTTGCATTTCTATCATACGCATCCAATGTCTACTGGAGAAGTTTTCCTACCTCCTCACTGGTTGTCCTGATTCATTATCACTGCCAGACTGATTACGATGACGGGGAGTCGGGAACTTTGGTGATTTGTTGCGCTCAGTAGAATTATACAATCCACTAAAAAGATTTTAAAACATTCTTATATCACATTATCAACATAACAATTATATAACACATATTTCAATGTTTATATGTTACAGTATTCAATAGCAATGGATTCAAGCCCACCTTTGAGCTCCCCTTCACCAATAACACACTTACAGATATTTGAAAAAGTTGCTCTATCAGCCGTTCAGCCAGCGATTTCCTATTTTCCCCAGCCTCTCCAGTGAGTGAGGCCTGGTGTTTGGAAGAGAGGTCGGCACCACTCCTAAGACTGCAAGGCGAAAAATTACCCAAACACTAAAGGCCAGTGAAGCGTGTTTATTCCAAAGTCAGTGATGTAACGTTTCGGGGGCGTACCCCTTCGTCAGACAGGTATTTTTGGAATACACATCGGATTTTTAATCCTACACTAGGACATTCATATTTTCTACTTATTGTATAATTATGAACTACTTCCAGGTTTTTGGGATGATTTCTCCTACACATGTGGTTTTAATTAAACACTAATGTTACTGACTATAAATACCTGTGTTGTAAATGGATCTGCATGTCTGACGAAGGGGTACGCCCCCGAAACGTTACATCACTGACTTTGGAATAAACACGCAGGGGTTCACCCCGCTTGACTGGCCTTGAGTGTTTGGGTAATTTTTCGTCTATAAGCCTTTCAGCCACAGTTCAAAGGAGCACCCCTCAAACCTAAAAGCACACTAAGTGGATCCTCTGCTTCCCTCAGCCTACGTTTTTTACCAAGCAAAGGAAAGCGGATCCACCCACTCCTTCATAATTTCAGCATTTCATAGGGAAAATTGTATGTCAGTTGATGTCAGTGGTTCCACTTTCATCCAGACAAATACAAGAGGTCCTCTGCACGCAACACATTCTCAATATATTTAAGACATTGAGACATGTCTCAATGTCTTAAATATAATGATAATGGGATAAGTGCCAAGGACAATTTGTCTTTATGTATTTTGTGGTCACAGCCTCATTGCACCCCCGCCTAATGGTTTTTAAAAATTAGTGGTGAGCACAACTTTCCATTGTTTGTTATAGTCTACTTTCATCCACCCACCAGATGGCCCTTTAGTTTGTTAGTTGTACTCTAGCGGCTCAACTTACAAGTAACTTTTAGTATGGTATTTAACAGCCATTTCTAAGCAACTTTTCAATTTGGCTTCATTATTTATTTTGTATAGTTTTTAAACTATTTGCCTTCTTCACCATCTAGAATCAAAGCCTCTGTAAGGCTATGCATTTGAGGATATTGTGAACTTGTATTACTCTTATTACTATTCTAACCAGTCCCTAATTATATTGCAGTCTCTTATTGAGATGAATGCCTGGTTGCTTGGGTAATTTGGGCCCTAGAAACCAGAGTGCAGAGACTGAAAATTGCAGAGCTATGGAATATAAAGCTAAATAACTCAAAACCACAAATAATAAAAAAAAAATGGAAAACAATTGTAAATTGTTTTCGGAATATCACTCTCTATAATACTAAAAGTTAACTCAAAGGTGAACAACCCCTTTAATACACTTCTGGTATTAACCAGGTGTTTTCAGCAAAAAAAACTCATTCTATATTAATAACTGAATCCATAATTTCAGTATTCTATAAATATAAATAGACAGTACCTAGGAGTGCCATTTTCTTCCCATGGTGCACTTGTTTTGCTTTTCTGAGTATCTGGGCTTGCATCACGTTTTGCTTTCTTTGAGCTGAAATGAATAGAAATAAATTTCCTTAATCACTTTTTTTTGTATAATATAATTAACTGATGTGCCACACAAATCTCACACTGTCTCCTGAAACAGGAGTTCCAAAGATGCTTTCTCTTGATCAGTTCAGACTGCATCTAGTTAGCTACCATTTGTGCTAGTGCCTGTAACATCAGATAACACCGATGTGTATTCAGGGTGTTGCCTTCATCTGCGACAACAGACCAACTACAAGGGGAGTTCGGTAGAGGGTTTTTTTTGTTTTGGGGTGATTACAACCCTGTATCTGCTAGCCCTTCCCCTGTCTGACTAGATTGCTATTGCTGAGCAGCAATTATGGTCACCCAGAGAGACATTCTCTTACACCGCTCCATGGGGACAATAAATGCAAAAATCAGTCAATGGAATTGGGTCAGAATGACAACTAGCATAAAGCAAGCTTAAAAACTGATCAATTAAAAGGAAAAGGCATTTTAACATCATATTACGCAGATTTGTTCTCTCAATACACCCCCAAATATAGCCATCCCCCTCCCCACTGTGGGTGTGCTTTCACCTTTATTAATAGGAATGTAGTATATATTTGTGCCTATTAAGTACTTGTAATGCATGAAATGCATCAAGTCATATTTTTGGGTGAGAAACTAATATTTGTGATGGATAATTCAATGAAAGGATGTATGAATTTAGATGTGTGGGGTATTTTTGGATCCTAAAAGAAAGGCTTTGCCCACTGTCAAGAACAACTGAAAGCACATTTGGCAAATCTACCTGCATATAATAGTGTTGGGCTGTGGCTTGGAAATGTGTATTTTCTATCATTTCTATTCTATTAAGTTATCATCTTGAACTATGCTAGACCTAACATTGGCACCACCTATTTTAATAAGAAAAATGGGTCTCTGCCTAATGCAATAGCCAAAATGCTCCTCTCTGTCTGTCACCATTTCCCACAGAAATGGGAAACTTTTCCTTCGTGCAGGCAAATCAATAATAATTGATTAGGAATATCAGTCACTATGTCTCCTGGGAACTTCCTCTGTCCTCCTCTTTTGACACTTCATTATAGAGAAGCTATTTTTTTTTAATTCTCCCAAGATTTCCTGCTGTGCACATATCCCTACCACTACCAACCTTACAAGATAAATACCACATAACCCTACAAATTATAAAACATAGCTAATGTTGTCCCCATATGGGAACATTTTTCAGATAGACTATTTCACTACAATCCTTTCAGAGGAAAACAGTTTCACTGTGGCATTTGGCCACACATAATTGGTGAAACTGCACTCATTTCATCAACCTTTTCACTGTCGGGTGCTGTCTCAGCCTATTCAGCACTGGCCATTGACAACATATAACTAACCAGAGGGTCACACTGATGCCTTCCCCATGGCCACATTAAAAATGTCATGTTTTATAAACTGAACTTACTACACCTGCCTAAAGTTTCAGCATCTCAATAGCAGCAATGATCCAGGACTTCAAACTTACATACTCAGTAGGTTCTGAGAAGCTAAGTTTAGAGATCATTGCAAATTATCAAACAGAAGATGAGGTTGGCCTGTAATATAAGCTGATGCTACAGGGCTGATCATTAATTGGTGATGCTTCTTACACTGCTACAATGTAATAGTTACCAGTATTAGTTACTAATCAGCCTTATATTGTGACACAGTATTGTGTTTATTGTGAGTGGGTCCCTAAGCTCAGTAAGTGACAGCAGCACAGAGCATGTGAATCAGAGAATCAGCAGAAAAGAAGATAGGGAGATACTGGGGCATCTACTGGGGAGACACAGATCTTTACTGCTAAAGGGCTGTGGTTGCCTTGGGCTGGTACACAAGCACAAAATATAATGTAAAACATTTTTAGCCTACTTCTTTAGTTAGGCTTTAGTTCTCCTTTAACACAACAGGAAAACTTAATAAAGTGTGTTTGTTCTTTGTCTGAACCTAACACATTGCTCCTTCCTTGTCCTATAGCAATGTGATGTCTCTCGTGGTAACAAATCACAATACAGAAATGTGTTAAAGGAAGAAAAAATAACTAAAGCCTAAACACTGCCAATTACAAATTATTTATAGAAATGCACCAAATGCTTCATTTTTATATTTGGCTGAATACCGAGTCCTCCACAAAAGTCTTGGCAGAATAACAAAATCAATCTGAAACCTTATCTGAATATAGAAATATGAAATAAATGTAAAATGTAATTGTTTGTGAACAATAAAATGTCAAGTTGTCACAGCTTTAAAGTTATATGCCTACTAGCCAAATCCAACTCCAAATAAATGCTGGGATATCCTAGACCAAATCATGTTTATGTGTATCAACCAATATTAAAAAAATACATTTGTTATTATCCTATCTAGCCATTATTTGCTCAGTAGGTCTATGGCTGTCCATTTGAAGCATTCAAGAAACATGTAAAACATATGAGCAAGTTAAAATGCCAATACTAGGCTATAAGGCTTCAAATCTAGCTTTAAATCATGAATATGCATAAATGTGAAATAAATTATACACCCAAAAGCGAATGCGTATATATTTGTGCATGTTTCCACTTACGAGGATACCATAAAATCAACTGATTTACTGCTACCAGCCTGGAAGGCAGATATCATTACACATTGGGATGTAATCAAAGAAAGTCAATCACTAGAGTCTGTCAGGGAAATCAATGATGTCCTGGGGTTCTGCTACCAGTATGTCTACAGTTTACCCTTTCCAGGATCCTGCTGCAGGATTTGTGCTAAATGCTAAAACGAGGTGAGGTTACAGAAGTGATCTCTAAACTACTAGCCCAAAGGGTCTATTTAGCAACAACTGAAAGTCTTAACAATAATGTTAATCATTTTATTAAAATGATTGTTGTAAATAAAATAAACACCCCGGTAAAGCCATTTTCTGCTTTATGACTTCTGTATAACTATATGACTATAATTCCTTTTCATTTTAAGATTCTCTTTACACAGATAATTAATTGCAAATTCATAAACTAACATTTTCATGATGCCTTTTCAATTCTATCTACTGCTCAATCCACCTCTGCTTTAAAAAAAAAAGCAATATTCTGGGAGTACAGGCATGGCATCTATTATCCAGAGTGCTAGGGAACTTGTACTTTCTGGATAACAGGTTTTTCCATAATTCTGATTGCCATACCTACTAGTGTACTTTCATGTAAAATAAACCCAATGGAATTGTTTTGCTGCCAATATGGATTCACCATCAAGCACAAGGTACTGTTTTATTATTACTAAGAAGGAACATTGTAATTATTTGTTTTAAATGGTCTCTATGGGAGATTGCCCTCCTGTCATTTGGGACTCTCTGGATATTGGGTTTCCAGAGGTTGTATACCTGTACTTTATTGCTGGCTGGGTGGATTTCAGTATATTTAGGAAACACAGAGAAGAATCTTTGTGCAACTGTCTGGTCACTAAATGGATGTTATAATCAATTTAATATGTATGCCAGTATGTTATAAGAAATATATAAATCATGTGCTTGCTTGGCTGAGTTTATTCATAGGGTCTTTCTGTGGGTTTTCTCAAAAAGCAGCGGTGAAGTCACGCTCTATGGCTGTGACTGTAGCTATCTTTATACAGGAGAATTCTACATCAGTAGATCTGTCAGTGTTTTTTGTATTCATCGTTTTTTTCCAGATCAGAGACATCAGTAAAACATAAAGAATATTTTTTTATCCTCTTGTATTTGTGGAATGGTATGGCGCAATAGTTCCAGTTATCTAAAAGAGAGGTATTGGATATCTGGCCTATGTGCCAAACCTGTGGTGATTCCAGATGCCCTTGATGGAAACAAACCAAAGCAATATTTCCAACTGTGTCAGAAGACAGAAATATTTAATAAAGAAGAAGAAAAGACAATTCATGGGAATGATAATATCTCTAAAAAAGATCTGTATTGGAAAATCAAAACATACCTTTTAACAGGAGACGGTGCTATAAATTTTGTGGTTCCTTCCTTGTCGCCCTGTTCCATATTTGTAGTTACTTGTTCTATATTGTTTGATCCTGTTAACATGAAAAAAATCTAATTAAGTTTGCACAATCTGATGGCAAGGTAGTACCAAATTATTTTGTTATATTAGGTTTATTTCAGCACGGTACACTTCTGCCTTCTCTAATCTGCAGTTCAATAATCAAAATACAGCTGCGGGCTAAATCCACAAGAGCAAGAGGAACAGGTTCCTTTGAAGTTGCTCACGATACGCTGATATAACTGCATTGCTGAATGGTTCTGCTGAACTCAGCATTCATACAAGGTTATCCTTTACATTACATTCTTGATTCTTCAGTATCACAGCACAAAGCCGCCTAATAGACAGGCCCAAAAAATGAATTTCTAGTTGTACTGCAAGTAATATAATCACATGCACAACATATCATACATTTTCCTTGTGTTACACAGTAATAAAGTAAAAGGTCACCTATTCCACATTCTCATTAAAAATGACCTACCACAGGGGACAAATAAAGATGAGAGGTTTCTGCTGAACAAACTGAGATAGTATAATTTATGTACAACAGTAAATTTTTATTAAAATATTCTCGTACTGATACACAGTCTACTTATTCAGCTACTCAATCATTTATTTAGGCACAAATTGATGGTCTTATAATTAATTTTAAAAAATGCACACAGCATTAAAATATCTTGGCTTTCCCTTTGGATCCTTGCTGCTTTTAAGCCTCTGATGAAGCTGACAGCAGACAGCGAAACGCGTTAGGAAAAGAGAGGACACTCACTGGGACTGCAGCAAGGATCCAAAGGGAAAGCCAAGGAAAAGACCCCACGGACAAAATTGCAGACTTTACATGCGAATACCCTAAGGGGAAAATTGTGAGTGCACTGATTTATTTTAATAATTTTTACATTAAAACAGGATTACACTATTTCCTTGTTTTATCACTTTTATGATCATATATCGTTACCGAGGACACATTTGAGGATCAGGAGGGGAAGTGCCAGGAGGAAATTTAGTACATGCGGCATACCACGAAAGTGGTTTGTAAGTAGGCATTTCAGCCATATCGTTTTTGGTGAAGGAGAAACACGCTTGGAGATTTAAACAGCCACCATAGAAATATCTCTAGAAATCTCTTTTTTCACCACTGGGAATTGCACAGTAACACAAGTTTAAGGGAATGCACATATATGCATGCATATGCATATGTTGATATATGTGCTCTCACTATTTTTCATAATTTTTATGTTTTGAAACACGGGGTGACCATCATATTCCCCAACATACTACACTACATTGCATTTTTCTAAAACTTTCCGTTGCTTTAGGCGCTGTTTTCTACATAGGAAAATTTCCTTTTTGCGACTGGGATAATACTGTACAGTAGCATACAGAAATCTGGGGTATTTGATTGCTTAGAATATGAGTTGACTTTGCATCTCTCCAGGTAGAACAACATAATACTGTACAGTAGCATACAGAAATCTGGGGTATTTGATTGCTTAGAATATGAGTTGACTTTGCATCTCTCCAGGTAGAACAACATAATACTGTACAGTAGCATACAGAAATCTGGGGTATTTGATTGATTAGAATATGAGTTGACTTTGCATCTCTCCAGGTAGAACAACATAATACTGTACAGTATCATACAGAAATCTGGGGTATTTGAATGCTTAGAATATGAGTTGACTTTGCATCTCTCCAGGTAGAACAACATAATACTGTACAGTAGCATACAGAAATCTGGGGTATTTGATTGCTTAGAATATGAGTTGACTTTGCATCTCTCCAGGTAGAACAACATAATACTGTACAGTATCATACAGAAATCTGGGGTATTTGATTGCTTAGAATATGAGTTGACTTTGCATCTCTCCAGGTAGAACAACATAATACTGTACAGTAGCATACAGAAATCTGGGGTATTTGAATGCTTAGAATATGAGTTGACTTTGCATCTCTCCAGGTAGAACAACATAATACTGTACAGTATCATACAGAAATCTGGGGTATTTGAATGCTTAGAATATGAGTTGACTTTGCATCTCCCCAGGTAGAACAACATAATACTGTACAGTAGCATACAGAAATCTGGGGTATTTGATTGCTTAGAATATGAGTTGACTTTGCATCTCCCCAGGTAGAACAACATAATACTGTACAGTAGCATACAGAAAGAATATGAATCTGTTAAGTAAAAACACACTCATGTACATCACTTTGATTTAAAGAGACTCTTAACTCCAAAAACTGATAGAACGTACTCATAGTCATCCTCTGAGCTCAATTTACAGTTCCTGTGATACATTTTTTGAGTTTAGATTGGCCGTTGACAACCAGGAGCCAAAAACACTGCTTCCGTTTATCTCACCTGGCTGCTGTGTGAGCGCTGTCCTTTTGGGGTAAGTTTTACTCCGACTCCTCTCCACTCTTTGGTCAGGCCGTGGCAGTTGATTTGAGAGCTCTCTGCTCATTTGATAAGCAGTCCTACCACTTAAAAGTTGAAAATAAAAAATATATATATGCACTAAATGGCCTGCATTTTCAAATTTGTTTACTGTATAAGGAAAGCAAGGTTTAGAAATTAATAGGTGTTATTTACACAAATCGGAAGAAGTACAAAAAGCAGATATGGACACAAGAGCCTACCTCATAGTGCTGATTTAGCAATCATTTTTTCCCTGGTCTGGCTGTACTCTGCACCTAGTGCCAGATAAAATAATCCATAGGGTGCTGTAGATAAGGTTAACATCCAGCGGTAATTCACTGGCATAGCTGGTACATCACAGGCTAGGGCAAGTACTGGCATTACCGGCAATGTAATGCTTGTGAATTTGTAATCCCCCAGTTTCATAAAGTTTCCCCCTGCTCAGATCTGCTCTTTGTAATCAGCACCTCTCTTCCAGCCCCTCATTTTCCCCATACCCTGGCCCTAATCCGCCCATTTCCCACCCCTATGTGTTCCTTGCCGCCTCTCTTACGTCACCTCTGAAACTGAAGATCATTATAAAAGATTAATCTGTATAGTTTATGTTTAGCAAAGATATTTTATTTTTAAAGTAGTAGAAAAAATCTATACAAGAATTAAGCTAGTTTAGAGGATTTTATTGCTGGTTTAAGCTTACCTGTAGCGATGCCTGGACCCCAGAGAACCAAGCTTGCTTAGTTTCCTTGACAGTGTACTAGAATCATTATCTGGAATCCTAATTGAACACAAATTGATAAGCAAGTCATTAGCCAAATCACCAAGGACAACATTACACACAAAATGCAATGTATTGCCCTCCTTTGATGTATCCTGGGTTTTGTTGTTTTCATGTTTGTGAGATATAAAAATTTGATATTTCATAAGGAAGATATTAGGCTTCAATAATAAACAGACCAAGGTTATCAGTCTGGGCAGCTATGTCCTTTTACATGAAAAAAATTTGTAGGGGGAGGAAGGGAATCCAATATGGCTTTTTTCTATGTGTAAAGATAAGGAATAATTAAACACAACATTGCACCATTTTCCTTGACTTAATGTAGAAATGCTGAAGATTGGAAATGTACAGCCAGATTTATTATAGAAGCATTCGTCCATGACTAGGTTTCACCCCCCCCCCTTCATGTTTTATGTCCTAAACCTAGTAGTTTAAAGGACCAGTAACATCATAAAGCCTAAAAAGACACTATGGGGCAAATTCACTAAAGCACGAAGCGTCTAACGATAGCGCTAATTCGCCAGCGTGACATCAATTCATAACTTCGCAAATTCACTAACACGGACTCTGGCACCCTTACGCCAGGTGAAGTTACGCACTGACGAAGGATCGTAATTACGCAAATTCACTAAGATGACCATTTTACTGAAAGTTAGCACTTACGCTAGACGTTACTTCGCCAGGTCAGACCTGGCGAAGTTCAATACAATAGATAGGAGTTTGAAAAAGTCCCAAAAAAACACTTGCGTGTTTTACGTTTTTACCCTTACGCCAGGCAAGGTTGCACACCGATGTAACTACCCTAATTCACTAAGATGCCCATTTTACTGAGCGTTACTAGACTTTACTAAATAGATAGGAGTTTGAAAAAAAAAAAACTTTAAGTTTTTTCTAAGTTCCAAAAAAACGCGGGCGTCTTTTTTTTTTAGGGTGATAGTTTGAAAAAGACTTGGGGATGGTTACCCTCCTTCCCCCCTACGTTTCCTAACATATGGCAACTCAACTATACAGGGGGCACATTTTTAGGGCAATAGGACAACTTTATTTTATTTATTAAAGGTTTCCTGGGCTTGTGTAGTGGAATGTAGTGGCTGTAACATATACTTCTATTACAATTTGAAATTAGGCATCGCTAGCGTAAATGCGCTTTGCCTGGCGAAGTAACACTAGCGCAACTACTCTACTGTTTGCCAACCTGAGCGTAACTTTGCACTTTAGTGAATTAGCATAGCGCTAGCGAAAATTTGCCTGGCGAAGTGCGCCGAACGTTAGCGAAGGCAGCACTAGCGTTTTTTCACAGCTTAGTGAATTCGCCCTAGAGTGTTCACTAACAAATTGGACCCCCCACACACACATATATATATATATATATATATATATATCTCCTTTAAGGTAATTGTTCCTAGGCAATTTTGCACATTTTGTAAGTGGAGAATTTTTGTTTACATTAAGAGAGATTATTTCTATGTTTAACATAGGTGAACTATATGGCCAAAAGTATGCGGCCACCTGGCTGTCCAACTCCCCAATGAAAAACAAGGTTATTAATAGGATGTTGGTCCCCTCTATGATGCTAAAACTGTCTTTAAGCTACTATATTGTGATTTGCTTTCCACATAAGAGGTTAGGCACATAGGTGTTTGGTGGGGTTGAGGGCAGGTCTGTGTGCAAGCCAGTATGGTCCTTACTTGCACTGGGTTATTATACAGCCTCCCCCAAACTGTTGCCACAATATAAGGAACACAAACTGGCAAGAATGTCATTGTATGAAATAATTTCATCTGTGTCAACAATATATATTTGGCTTAAATAGTCGATAATATTTGTGATTCAAAGCAAAGGCAAAATGTGCAAATTTAGGTTCCACTGAATATTATTCCTTTGTGCTGCTCAACAGCTAGAGAATAAGGGATTACTATTGCCTGGGAAACTTTCAAACTGCCCCCAAACAGAATTATTTACCAACCTGAAGAAAGTGTGATGCTCCACACAGCACTTCCACAGATTTTTGCAGGAAACTTTGTTCCTCGTTTCAAAAAAGAATGATGTTTCAGTGCACTGAGAAACAAAGAAATACAAGAACATAACCAGCAGGGCATGTTACCAAGCAGAAACACTGCACACAATGGTTTATTGCCAGCACACACACTGTTCCTATAAAATGACTGGCAGCCTGATTGGCATTTCTATGTAAAACTCTCTGCCAACTCAAACACGTAGTTTCTTGGGGCAGGAAGCCAAGTACAATCCTGACCATTAACCAGGTGTTTGCTAAACTAGCGAATGTAGTGTGTGGCGTGAACTTCATGCAACAATAAGGTTTGGCAGCAAAGATTATTTAGGCTAAGGTTAGGTTACGGATTGTTTTAATGAAAGGAAACAGTGCTGTCATTAAAAAATATACAAAATTGTGCTGTATTATTTTTATAGTTAATATTAATAATAATAGTAATAAATAAAAATAGATTTAATATGTTTGTGAGTCCAAAGTTTGAATCTTAAAGCTACAGACATCAAGAACAAATAAAGTCAAACATTTTGAAACAAAATCTCAATGCCCAGAAGAACAGCTATTTATTAAAAGATGTATATTGAGTTTGTAGTCAAACAGTTTGACGATTTCACCACCATTGCATGGCCAAAACTGCATCAAACAATTGGCCGGATTAATTCTATTGACTAAACGTTATCTCATGGTTTATCACATGAAAACTCATGGAAGAGATTCAATTCTAGGAGAAAAAAACTTTTTTCCAAATTCAGTCAATAGTGTTATCACGTAATAATGAAAAATTGCATCTCAAATTGATTCACATCCATGAGTTTTCATGTGATAAACCACTCAACTTATGGGTTATGGGTTTCAAAATCTGCATCTGTGTATAGCAAAATGACTGGCCCACAGAGTGCTGCTAGGTCATCCAAGCTTGTGACCACATTGAATACATGAACCAACCCAATGTTTTCTTGGACGTCCTGTTACATATGCAGAAGTCAGCTTGTGGGTGGCCAACAACATGACAAGCACAGTGTTTTCATTTTAAGACTTCTTTCAGGGAAGACTTTAAGGGGCAGATTTACAAAATTCACATGAATAATTCAATCGAATTCTGATGGTACGATTTTATCGGATATTCAAATATGCAAATTTGGCCACTTAGATAATCGAATATGTAAAATTTGAGCATATCGAATAGAACGAATAGATCAAATGATCAAATATTCGATCATTCCACCATTCGATGATCGAAGTACTTCAACTTTAAAATTTTATTTGACTGTCTACTTCGCCAGATTGAACCTACCGAATAGCAATAGAAGCCTATGGGATTCCCCCTCGATTGTTCGAATCGTACAAATTTTTATAACGATCAAAGGAAATTTCACAAATTTTTTCGTGAAATCAAACGATCGCTGTTTGATCGTATGATTTTTTCCTGAAATCGAATAGCGCACAAAAAATAAAACCAAAACCTTCGATAACCATTCGATAGTTGCCTAAAACTATTCGATAACCATTCGATAGTTGAATTACTACTGAATTTCTGCCGAATTTGAGGGCTAAAATCCCTCGAATTTGTGAATAATGATAAATTTGCCCATAAGTCATTGCTGGCAGTTACTAACTATTATATTACATTGAAATCATACAGCCTATGGCACACAGGAGATAGTCCAGGGCACATATTTAGGTTTTTGTTGTCACATGATTTCAAAGCAATTAAGTTAGTCAGATTTTTGAATTGATTATATTAAAAGTACCCCAACAGTTTTCAGCATTTTCTAAACTCATCCCAGAAACACATGAGATGCAATATTAGGACCTACTATTCATGACATGTGCTGTATTTCCATCAGAACATTGCAGTCAGAGAAGCTAGAGAATTTAGTCCCAAAATTAGATTACAGATTACAGTACTCTTAAAACATCTACTAAATAATAATGGGTGGATATACTAAGGGTCAAATTTAGTGATGGGTGAATCTCCCAGTTTCGCTTCGCCGGAAAATTGGCGAAACGAGTCGCGGCACACTTTTGACGAGCTTCGCGTCAACTTCGACGCGTCGTGTAGTTTTCGTCGCGTGACTCGTTTTTTCAGCGAATTTTTGCCAGGCGAAATTTCACTGACGTTTCGCGAATCGCGGGAATTCGCCGCGAATTCGCCCCTGGCGAATAAATTCGCCCATCACTAGTCAAATTCAATCATGGGAATAGCTGGGAATAGTGTGGGAAGTAAAATCCTTCTAATTCGAATATTGAATTTGAAGGATTTTACCGCAATTCGATTGGTTGAATGATAGAAAATATTAAATTCAAACGATTTCAACCATTCGATGGAATATTTTTATTCGATCAAAAATAATGAAACCCAATTCAGTAGCTTTGATCTGGCAAACTAGGCAGTCGAATAAAAATTTAAAGGGGAAGTATTCAAATAGTTTTTTATTCAAATTATTCAAATCATTCGATTCGATCAAATTTTCAAAATTCACTGGTTGAAGTGGTCTTCAAAAACATTCGAAAATTCGAATCTTTTTGAAAATTCGATTCCTGTGAATTTGGTAAATCTGCCCCTAAGTGTCATATGGCCATAAATTACCCTAATTAAATGTTTCAAAATCAAACCGGATCCAAAAATATACTTAAAAAAACCCAATTTTTGGACCATTAGTGTAAATTATTTCTATTTCCTTTAAGACTGAGCAATATGACCTTAAGCACAATTAAAAATGTTCTTTATCTGGAACCAACGGTATAAGATCAGGCCAATTATCTGTGAGTTCCATACAGCATTTGTAATGTTTAATAAAGCATTCCTAAAGGAATTCATACCTGTTGGTTATACTGTAGCTAATATGTCAAGAATATCAAAATAATATTTGAAAGATTTTGTAATACACAAGGTAACATCAACAGGCACTTCATTCTTTTTGGCTGTGCTGCAAGTTAACTGTCTAAGAATAAGGGAAATCTATCACAAGGATTGTAGATGTTTTTACAGTGGCTTGTATAATAAATGAAGAATACAATTCATTTATAAAAGCAATATAAAAAATGGCAGTGATTAAAAGGTCCCTCTTTAGAATGTATATTAATATATATATATATATATATACACGTATGCACACAGGTATGGGATCCATTATTTGGAAACCCATTATCCAGAAAGCTACAAAGTACAGGGCATCTTCCCTGGACTAATCTTGATCAAATAATTAAAAAAAATACGGAAAGATCCCTTTCCTAGAAACACCTGGATCCTGAGCATTCTGGATAACAGCTCCATACCTGTGTAAATGTCATTCTTATTTCAATAAAAATATGCAGAAGAACAAAATACTGAAACACGCTGTCAAAGTACAGGTATTTATCCCCTACTACCCCATTGGTCTTGGATCATAATTGCAGAGATGTCAACTTTTGTTGAAGATTTACCGGGAGACATGGTGCACGTCAGTGGACATGAAAAAAAGTCATGTCCACTCACAAATAAATCAGGGGAGTTGACAGCTCTGTAATTGTTACTCAAAGTACACATATCTATGTGCAATTGTTTTCATAGCCTGGTATAGCACTGTGCTGTTTCTGAACAAGACAGAAGTGATGTTTACCTGCATTCCTGTCTCCCTACAGTCTATATATAAAACACAGCTGAATGCATTCCTTCTCTGTATATTTTTATTTATATTTGTGAGTGGGTGATACAACACAGTTTGCAAGCAGAAATACCCTTCTGTACAAACATCGACAATATTGTGGCCACTATATGGCAAAGGGATGCATATGTGTATGTATAAGCACAAACTATATTGTCCCAATAGCTCTCTGGATTTCAAATCCTCATTATTTGTACTGGTGACACATATAGAAATGCAATTATTTTAGGTTAAGCAAAGTCAAACAAATCTGAAAGCAAACAGTTCAGTTATTCAGAGATGGACTGTTTTGCATGAGTGAATTTTGAATCCTGTATGTAGTTGTGTAAGGGGTGAGCCTCTTTCTGCCTCAAATGAAACAGTCTTGCAGCTACAGTGTGTGCTAAGGCTGAAGGAAACCAATATTTTGGAGGTTATTTCCTGTCCTGTTGCCTTTCTAGCTCTGAACAGTGAAAGCCTTCAGCCGTCGGGTAGGGTTTGCTATTACATCCTGATATTCTGCGCCAAGAATGCTCATGGGGATAAGGAAGGATGTGCTATAAAATGTGTGAATGCGCATTGAGTGCACTCAAGCAGTCCAAAGTTGCGTTCTGAGCTTCAATTTTCATATGTAGGAAAGCGTAACAACTGGAACATCACATTCTAAAAGGTAGATTATTCGCTTAACTAATTTCTAAAGAACAGCCCTATGCTGCTTTGCTGAGTCTGAACTTAGTGATCATGGGAAAGTGGCTCCATTCAACTATCCAGGTTAAGGTTCATTTATTTTCTCTGTGCTGTAACAGCGGCAAATTAACCTTTTGAAGTTTTTAAAAAGAATTTAAGATTTCAGGCAGAAATATTTGCTTTTTGGGCAAGGTTACAGAGTAACTAACTACAAATTGGGAAATAGTGTCAATGCTTCCTGAGCCGAAATCTGGTATATATCATGGCAGTTTGGGGTCAGTGTAATGATGTTATATTGGAAGGTTTAAACAGAAATATGTTCAATATTTTCAGATCTTATTCCTAACTATTTTATTTCTAGCTAGCAATTTATTTTATGCTCTTTCTGTCCATGTTCTTTATCATGTTTGCTATGTCGGTTGTTTATTTACATTTTCCTCTTTGTTTGTTGACTTACCCCTTTTTCATTTGCTGTTACAATATTATCTCCTAACTTCCATTTCTGGTTCTGGTCAATGGATGTTGACCAAAGACATATATTGAATGAACTATTTGCTAAAGAAGGGGTCCATGTTACAGAACTGGTTATGTAACAGAACTTAACCAATTTTTAAGTATTACTCATAAATTCATCTTGTAAAACCAAGATTTTTCACCTTAATGCCGTTATGTCATATATATGCCATTGAACTGACCAATCACACCCAGCTGCAATCCCTTGTACAGTAGGTAAGCAGAAAAACTATCTTAGCAAGTAGTAGCCATCACAGCATTACCCCAACCCTGCCTTAAACTAAAACACCCACCATGTCACCATCCCTCAGCTCAGAGTTTTTTTTTTCCTCCTTTCTTTCTTGTGTTGCACCTTTGGGCTGCTTTCTGCTCAAGTATATTGTACTTGATTTTACTTTTGCAGTCCCTTTATTTTATTATTTTGCTAACAATTTGTGTCTTGTCATCTACCTTATGTTTCATTTAAAAAGAAGGATGTGTACTGTGTAAAGAGGGGAAGCGACACCCGGATAAATAAAATTGTTGAGAAAAGAGATTGTATACTACTTAAAGGAACTGTTTAGTAAAAAAACTATTCTACCCTGACCTAAGATAAGCTCTGTCCTGCACAAAGATTACCATTAGCAATGCTTTATTAAATATAACATGATATAACATTCACTCTGCAGATCCAACATGTGCCACTCAACATTTAGTTGGTGATCAGTAGATCTCAAGACACTGTCAACAAACAGCTTGACTAAATGACCGTCCTGTTTTATTTATTATTCTATAAAGGTTACCTAAGAAATAAATGTTTTTTAAGTCTAGTAATATAAAGTCTCTTATAAATTAATATAATTTTTAAGTAATATTTTCCATGGATGAGAATGCGAACAGTGATATTATGGATATAGATCATAATGGGACAACATCACTAAAAGTAGACCCCAAATCAGTAAAGTATGGGCACTCCGGCATCATTATGTAAATATCTTTCAAAGCCCCTCACTCCTCTCCACCTCCATACATCTATGTTATACTATGGCATTCCACCTTGCAATATATCATTTTATGAAACACATTTCAATTGAAACAGATGATGTGACTGAACAAAACTGAATTTTAATAGAGCTAAATATATGATGATCACAACCACATATTGCTTTAAGTAAGATTAGAAATTTCACTGCTACATTAGCACCACATGTCTTGGCTCCTGCTATGTCTTCAGAGCCAGAATAAACCATGTTAATCTGGTGCAGCCATCCTCTTCCATAGAACAGAGCCAGATTGAAAACTAGAAGCTCTGGCTGCGTGTCAAGCACAATTGCTTAATGATGCACAAAAGAAGAAGCAGGATTAATCTGTGTCTGGTAAACAACTAAGCATATTAATCATGCAGTTTCTTATTACTTCTGATACACTGTACAGTAACAGTGTGCTCATTAAACACAGCAGACACTTGTAGGACTCATATCAATTAATGTAACTGCCAATGCAGCAGCACCCATTACTACTCTAACCATGGAAAGCTGCAAAGCCTATTAAAAAAAACAAAGCTCTTGTTGCATGAAGAATGTGAGCAATTAATCATCGGTGACTCAATAAAGTAGGGGGCATGCTGAGTTCTATCCGGTTATAATAATGTCTAAAGGAATAACAGACTGAAAAACTTTGCAAAAGTTTGTTCCTGTTAAATTAATATTACATCACAGACAAGATACAAACCAATACAGGTCAGGACAAGAAGTTACTCGGTAATGCCATGCTGGGGTCAAACTACAGAAAAAAGATATGTAACTATATTATTCTGGTAGAGCTCTGCACTGATGAGGGATATGTTGGTCCTTGTCCATGGCCTGCCTTTACTCTAAACAGAAAGTGAGGTTTTGTTTCTCTAGAGCAGTGATCCCCAACCAGTAGCTCGCGAGCAACATGTTGCTCTCCAACCCCTTGGATGTTGCTCCCAGTGGCCTCAAAGCTGATTTTTTAATTACTGGCTTAGAGGCAAGTTTTGGTTGCATAAAAACCAAGTGTACTGCCAAACATTCTCTCCTGTAGGCTGCCAGTTCATATAGGGGTTACCAAAAAGCCAATCAGAGATCTTTTTTGACATCCACATGGACGTTTTCATGCTTGTGTTGCTCTCCAACTCTTTTTTAAATTTAAATGTGGCTCACAAGCAAAAAAGGTTGGTGACCCCTGTTCTAGAGCATAGCTACATACTTCTGGTCTTGGCTTCTACTAAATGAAACACAGAATGACTATTGAATCCGTTATCCAGAAAGCTAAAAATTACAGAAGGGCAGTCTTGCATAGACACCATTATAATCAAATAATTGAACAAAATGTCCTTGTAGTAATGAAACAGGGCTTTGTACTTGATCCCACCTAAGATATAATCCTGTTTGGAGGCAAAACAATCCAATGGGGTCTAATTAATGTTTAAATTATTTTTTGTAGACATCCAAATGACAGAGAGAGAGCCCTTATTCAGAAAACCCAAGGCCCTGAGCATTCTGGATAACAGTTCCCATTTCTGTATTAAGGGTCAGCTTAATCATGCTTATGTCTAGAATGTCCAGCACAATGATGTTATTGAATGTTCCATAGGCCAAACCAACAAAACACAACACAACCCTATGAATGTATTTTAATATTTCTGCTCTAGTGAGTTACTAAGGCTCAGGGCTGGGCCGCGCCACACAGGCAGCCTAGGCAAGCCCACCGGACATGGCATTGGCTCAGTGCGAGTGTGGATACAAAAGGTGGCGCTAGCGTGCTCATGCGAGAATTGGAGTGAATGTGCAAAGAGATGGGACCAGACTGGGGGTAGGCAGCAGAGGAGTTACGTGCCTGGCGCCCCCCAACCTTTGTGCCCTAGAAACGTGCCTACTCTGCCTACCCCTTGGCCCAGCCCTGCTAAGGCTATTTAATGACACATGCTTGTGTCTCTTCTAATGTTCAGTATGTTTCCTTTCTACCTGCACATAAAAGCAAGCTATATATCACTCAATGCCATTGGCAGAAGATTAAATGAAATGCAAAACCCTTCCAGGATTTCAATTTAATTTCCCTTGGAAGACAATATGTAATAACTATAATAGCACTATATTAACGAAAGAGAAAGTCGGGCTGTCATTCATTTCATATGGAGGAAACAATACATTTGAGAACAAATTACAAGGCTCTTTTTGCTAACCAGGACAGAGAATAGACAGGGACAAACACTGCTTTCAATAGCAATACATATACAAATAACATAGAAAATCTGTAATACGTGTATATTGCAAAGATGCTTACAATTCTTTTATGAGGCAAAAAACGATCTTTTTTTGGGTTGACATTCCATTTAAAAAATAATTTTATCTCCAGATAACTTCATAAATACTGACATCAATGCAAAGAGGGGCATGTTTGGACTGAGCAGTCTCTCAGGGTACTATGTGCAAGGTTGCAGAATGGGCACTGTCGTTCTGTATAAATTATAAACAGACATGGTTAAAAATGTAAAAAATGAGTGGCAGCCCCTGGGAAAACTGGTCTTTATTTCAAGCAGGTGGTAGATCCAAGGGGAACTGTAACCCTGAGGTTCCCATTGCACTATTGTGCAAAGGCTATGATTTACCCTAAGGCCATGCCTGGATGCAAACAATCTTAAAGGGATTCTGTCATGATTTTTATGATGTAGTTTTTATTTCTAAAATACACTGTTTATATTGGAAATAATTCACTCTACAATATAACATTTAATTCCTGAACCAGCAAGTGTTTTTTTTCTTTATTTGTAACATTGGTGTGTAGGCAGCCATGTCAGGTCATATTGCCTGGTTATGAGCTTTCAGAGAGAGCCAGCACTTTAGGATGAAACAGCTTTCTGGAAGGCTGTTGTTTTTCCTACCCAATGTAACTGAATGTTCCACAGTGGGACCTGTATTTTACTGTTGAGTGCTGTTCTTAGATCTACCAGCCAGCTGTTATGTTAGGGAGTTGTTATCTGGTACCTTCCAATTGTTCTGTTGTTAGGCTGCTGGGCGGGAGGGTAATATCACTTTAATTTTCAGTACAGAGTGAATGACGTTTATCAGAGCATAAGTCACATGACTGGGGGAAGCTAGGAAACTGACAATGTGTCTATCCCCATGTCAGATTTCAAAATGAAATATAAAAAAATCTGTTTGATTTTTTGAAAATCAGATTTCAATGCAGACTTCTGCTAGAGCAGCACTATTAACTGATGTGTTTTGAAAAAAAGCATTTTTTCCATGACAGTATCCCTAGACTATAGGGAAATAACTAGGATGTCAACACAAATAAATCTTCCTCACTTTTGTTGTTACTGATCGTTCAAGTGTACCATAGTCCTCACTGATATTCAGCCTATAACATAGACTCATTCGGTGGGTTAGTAGGTTGTAGAATTTCTATGCATCATTTTAATAGCGGCATTGAATATTAGCCCAGAGCAGTGAGACACATTTTTCTTATTTACTGACAACAAAACATGAACACCCTGCAGGTTACTGAAATTCAACCAAGATGAATAACAAAGGTGAACACACAGAATGAGAACATGAGCTGCAGTGATTAAGAACATTATTGTAGCTCATGTTTACCTCCAAATACTGCTCAGAGCTTTTGTTCTGCATTGCCCGGTGTTTCCCCTCTAACATTTTTGTGGGAGCAGGTCATACTCCTGTGCTTTGTCTCTGAACTATTTCTTACAGTTTCTGACCAGAGTTCAGCTTTGTTTATCTGGGGATTAGGTTGTACATTTCCTTACACAGTCAAAAGAACGCAGAGGGCTGCTTGGAATGAAGAGCAAACAGCAGAGACGCATTGAGGTATGTAACAAAGAATTAGGGAGGGATACGTGCTTGGCACACGTGTGTGTATTTTATAGTTAATGGTAAACTGCTCTGAGATTTTAAAAAGTCTTTATGAAAATTATAAAAATGCATAATTTTTGTCCCTGAAACCATTGAGGTCTATTATGAAATGTAAGTGATTTCTTTTTTTTTCTTGTAAATTTACATCTTCTTCTGCTTGCTGTGTGGAGCGCTCTCTGGTAAAAGAACCATATACTCAGTGATCAGTGCACAGGGAGACAGCTAAATAGGAGGAGGAGCTGTTCACCTTTAAATAAACTTTTAATATGATGTCCTTAAATATCAACTGTACGCCAATGATATCCAGTTATATTTAGACACTCCTTTACTAAGCCCTGTCATTCAGACGCAGATAGCAAAAAACTGCCTACTAGCTATCTCCTCCTGGATGAACCGACGTCACCTCAACTTGGCCAAAACTGAGCTCATGATCTTACCACCAAAACCTAGCGAATCTGTTCCTTTCACCATTACTATTGATGGCACAACCATTACCCCTATTAATTTAACACGCTGATTGGGGGTCATCCTCTCTCCTTCTCTATTCATATTAATACTACTGCCAAAGCCTGCCACTATTTCCTTCGCAATAAAGCCAACATATGCCAGTTTCTTTCACAAACAGTCAAAACACTAATCCATGCCCTTATCCTATCCCATTTAAACTAGGGATGCACCGAATCCAGGATTCGGTTCGGGATTTGGCCAGGATTCGGCTGAATCCTTCTGCCTGGCCGAAACAAATCCAAATGCTAATCTGCATATGCAAATACGGGCCACGTGACTTTTTGGCACAAAACAAGGAAGTAAAAAATGTTTTCCCCTTCCGAGCCCTCCCGTCTCAAACCTTTCTATTTTGCTGCTCCTTACCTGGAATTCCATTCCTGAATTTCTCTGTAAGGAGTGCTCTCTCAATCTACATCTCTTGGGCTTTTGGAGCACTAGAACATTGGTTTAGTCCTGGTAGCTATTGGATAATGCCTTTACTTTGTGCACTTTTCCCTCTCCAATTTGTGCATGTATATTAGCCACCCACTTAGACTGTAAGCTCTACGGGGTAGGGACCTCCTTCCTACTATAGCACTTAAGCTGTGTCCTTATATGAGCTCTGTTTATATTAATTGTATTTATTGTCTGACTTGTCCTCCCTGTGTGTGCTTTTATTTATTGTACTTTTATTTATATTGTACTTTTATGCACTGTACAGTGCAGCAGCTCCTTAACAGCACTTTACAAATAAAGTTATACATACATACATACATAAATTTGAGAGTGATATTCTGAGACAATTTGCGGTAAGTTGTTATTTTTATCATTGGTTCTTTTTGAGTTATTTAGCTTTTTATTCAGCAAAAGGTCCAAATTACCCTAGAAACCAGGGATTTTAGAGACTAGTTAGAGACTGGAATATGAATAGGAGATGGCCTGAATAGAGAGAAGAGAAACAAGCAATAAATGTGTAGCCTTACAGAGCATTTGTTTTTTAGAAGGGGTGCCGGGCCAAGCCAAGTGGGTGCCCTTGGAACCTGGCCGGCCACTTCGCTCCCCGCCCACACCCCCCCCCCATGTGCGCTAATGCCCCTGAATGCAGTGTGCGAGACACAAGAGAATGCTGCAGGGGAGGGAGGCAGGAGACAGTGACGAAGGGGAGGGAGGAAGGAGAGAGTGCTAGAGGAGAGGGGGGAAGGCAGGAGAGAGCACTGGAGGAATGAGGAGAAAGGGAGGAGAGAGCACTGGAGGAGAGAGGAGGGAGGAAGGATAGAGTGTTGGAGGGGAGGGAGGCAGGAGAGAGCGCTGGAGGGGAGGGAGGCAGGAGAGAGTGCTGGAGGAAAGGCAGAAGAGAGCACCATAGGGGAGGGAGGCAGGAGAGAGTCATGAGGGTGAGGGAGGCAGGAGAGACTGCTGGAGAGGAGGGAGGAGAGGGGAGGGAGGCAGTAAAGAGTGCTGGAGGGGAGGGAGGCAGGAGAGAGCACCAGAGGAGTGGGAGGCAGGAGGGCATTGCAGGGAAGAGTAGAAACATGGACAGAAGACAGATACCTGCCCTGCTCCCCCCTTTTGTTGCGCCCTAGGCAGGTGCCTCTTCTGCCTACCCAGGTTCTGGCCCTGGGGATCAGTGACCCCCATTTGAAAGATGGAAGGTGTCAGAAGAAGAAGGCAAATAATTCAAAATCTATAAAAATTAAGGCCAATTGAAATGTTGCTTAGAATTAACCATTCTATAACATACTAAAATTTTACGTAAAGGTGAACAACCCCTTTCATTGTTAGATGTTTTGTTTGCCAAATAAGATGAATTAAAGCATATACTTTTTTTAGTAATACCTAAGGATTTGCTTCTGCCTCTGATTTCAAAACTTCAAAGCGTTGAATATTTCCTGCAGTTATCATAAGGATGCCTATACAAACCAATCAGGCAATGCTTTCATTTGCCCATCCTCCCCTACCAGCCAATGCCACTGTAACTACTTGCATGGGCATACTAGATATGCGGAAGGGGAAAACATTACTTCGAGCTGTACATTCCAGACCTCTAAATCTCTTAAACCCTCTACCTACTTGTTGTTCCCTGCTGTTTCAGTGTACTGTACATCAAATATATGTGTTATCCTCCAGATGTTTTACATAATATGCCAACACTGAACCCGACAGCTGAAGAAACTGCAGTAGGCACTTGCCATTGTGTAAATGTTTGTCACTGGCAACCAAGGAGGGGAGAATTTTACTGTATTTAATGCTCTGCAGCTTGTTGGTCATAATGCTTGATTTAATTCTTAAGTTAGAACTTGCAAAATGTAAATTGTAAACATACTTTATTCTAAGAGACACATTTTTAATATCATTTTTAATAGTTTTTCTAACAAAATGTTTGTACATATTCACTTGTTTGAATGTAGCTCAACTGTGCTGATAAAAGTACCTGTGAACTAGTCATTTGGATTTCATAGCTCAACTACTGATGCTTATTCATGAGACTTAATGTTAGAGGTTTTATTTTTCAATAAAATCATAGAAAACTTACATCTTTTCCAATGACTTGTACTTCAAATTGTGTCTCTTTGAAATGTATCTTTGTCATTTTTGGCCTGCAAATATATTAGCAATGTATCAGAAATTACATAAAGCGATGAACATGAAAAATGCAATCAGTTATAATGGCAATTATATCTAATAGCCATTATAACAATACAATTTATAAATCCAAATGTATTAAAGCAAAAAAAAAAGGGATGTAATATACCTTCATACTATACTGTACAATCATGGCCAAATTTCTATACAGGCCCATTGCTACAGCAGCACTTTAGGTAGTGCCCCTTGGATGCCTATTTAGAAAAACAACTCTACAAACAAACTTCCATCCCAGACCATGCACCTGAATCCAGTGGCAGAGCTAAGGGGGAGAGGGGGTTCTCCTCTGTTCCTCAAGGAGTACATGTAGAGGGAAGTTTTAACATGGGCTAATAAGCATAAGGAATGGGGCGGGCAGAAGTCTGATAATGATAATTAAGTCAATGACTTAGCATATTGTTTGCCTCTTGTGTTCTTTTCCTTGTTTATGGGTTGTGTGGACAATAACGTTTTTTGCAGAAGGGCATATACACAGCAGGAAGAAGAAGATCCCAGGCTAGGGATAGCAGTTTTTTGCTAGGAATAGCAGTTTGCTTGTTTTCTCCCGAAAACCTCAAAAAAGTCAGATTTTCAGGCTAAACCCAGCACAAACCATGAAAACTTCAAATTGAGATAGTTACCTCTCCCCCAGAGCTAAGGGGGAGAGGGGGTTCTCCTTTGTTCTCCAAGCAGTACATGAACAGGGAAGTTTGAACATGTGCTAATGGGCATAAGGATTGGGGCAGGCAGACCTAAAAAAAAACCTAAGAAAAGGTCAGATTTTCAGGCTAAACCCAGCACAACTTAAAATTGAGATAGGTGCTTCTCCCATTGACTTATACAGGACCTCAACAGGTCTATATTTGCACCTGTTAAAGAACCATTTATCACCTTATCTAAGTATGCTTAGCAAAATGTAACTTACCAGTAATATTTTCCCACTTGCTTTTTATTCTTATACACAACCAGTCCTACAGGAGTCAGGCCTAAAAAGTATTCAGAGTTGTTTTCCCCCTGAAGATAAGAAAAAATAAATGAGAATAGCAGTAACACACTAAGATGAATAAGAAAAACAAGTTGTAGCGCTATAGTAATATCTATAGAGGACACCCCCATTGACATATTCCAGGCCTCACTCATTTCCTTAAACATTATGTTTAAGCTAAATTCCCCAGCTGTCTAAAATATGAACTACTGTAAACGTTATTGCCGTCATGTCAGTGGTCCAGTGAAAGTCTTTTTCCTTACTGGTCAGTATATTTTGCCAGTTATGTCTGGGCTAGTGATCAATAAGATCAGATGCAGGAGGACAACCATCAAGAGTTTCTTTGTTTGGAGGCAGAAACCCTCTACCAATAGTACAAAAGTATAGAGCTCATGCTATAACAAGTCCCTGTAGGGTGTTGCCCATTAAGAAAGTCTTCCAAAATTTAATGAACACAGGCCAACATTATACACACATGTAAACTATGATTGTAAACAATTTTAGTTGGAAACAAGAATATTCTTCTTCTTACTGCAGGCAAAGAGTTGCTTTGCAATAATATTAAATAAGATTCAAATAATCTTTACAGACAAAACAAGATCGGCCAGAGTGGTACTATAACACAACTGCTGAGATTAAAGTAATGAAATGAAAATATTTACTGACACCTTCATATCTGTAATAGGATACTAGGGAGATTAATTTTAGAAGCTTTTATTTTTGTTTTAATTGTCAGGGAGTATAGCTTGGTCTCATTGTAATGTTCATGTATAAAGTCAATATGCTGTGATGCGCTCAAGTGAATACGGTAATAAAGCAGAAAATTACAAAAAATATCCATTTCAACACAAATCTAAGCAAGTAGGAATAATGGATAATACCAATAACAAATAATGACATTAAATATATACCACATGCTGACCTTAGAGATATTAAAGCTGGTAGAATTTATTGTACATATTTATGTTTGTAAAATAAAATACAAATGGCTGAATCTTTAGAAGAGTACTTAAATTAAATAATACGAGCGGGTGCCTCAGCTAAGGGTAAATCTGAAACAGACAATAGTAACAACAGCAATATATATATATATATATATATATATATATTTATATATGTAAATATATTGTCCAAGGAAAGTAATAGCAGAAAAGAGACAATAACCAGCTTATGCATACTATTCCTTTCAGTGCCGTTTTAAGGCCTTGGTGGGCTCTGGACAAAGAGGCAACTAGTGGGCCCCCAATAACCCATTTTTTCAAATCCGGTCATGCCTCCCCTTCCTCCATGTGTTTCCTCCATCTTCCTCCCTGTGTGCATCCCCTCCCTCCCTGTGTGCGTCCCCTCCCTCCATCTTCCGCCATCCCTTTTCTCCTCTTTCCGTCTTCCTCCCGGAGTGTGAAACCCTCCCTCCCTGTGTGCATCCCTTCCCTCCATCTTCCACCATCCCTTTCCCCCTCCTTCCATCTTCCTCCCTGAGTGCATCTCCTCCCTGTTCCCCTCATTCCATCTTCCTCACTGTATGTGTCTCCTCCCTGCGTCTCGCCCCGCCCCCCGGCGCAGTGGGCCCTGGTCACACGCCCCATCGCTTGTATTGTTAAAGCAGCCCTGATTCCTTTCCTAAACTATGCTACTATACTACCTACACTGGATAACAGAAGTTCTTGTCCTAGCAATGACATGACTAGGATTAAGAAGACTTGAGTGCAGAAAATGATCTTTCATTAAAACAAATGGAATTAAATGCCTTAATGATTTGGTGCTTAGTATTATGAAATGCACAATGAAATACATTTCTCAGTGGTGCTTTCCTTCCAGCTGTTAATAATTTACAAAAGTCTGGATTGCCATTATGCTTGTAATTGAGATTTTAATTGGTACCATAAACAAAACAAAAGAACCAGAGAGGTGAGGGAGAGGTGGGCTATAACAAGCCAAAAAGCCCTCCGCTGTACATTAAATACAATGAAAGCTTTCTTAAAACTGAAGGCATTTACATGCTTCATGCTACACACATAGCAAAAAACGGCATTGTTAACCCTCAGCTAAGGAATTATGGGAAGGGTGTATGTAACCTACCATGTGTGTGGTATTTGTGTGATCAAAGGGAATTGTAGAAGCCTTTACTGAAGTATCAATAGGCAGATATCATTAGAGATACATACTTTTCCAAAAAATAATACATTTATATGAAATAATGTAATAATATTCATTTAATTTAATAATTGTTTTAAATGTCGGCTGTTTTTGTTTACCCCAAGTTGCTTACCCCTACACTGAGAGGGCCTATTAAAATTGGGAAAAGAATTGCTTTGCTTATAATTTGTAACAATTTGAAATATAATGTATTTAGCACAGTTGCGTAACTAGTGTGTTCCAGAATTACACCCCCACAAAAATATCCTCAGAGGGGCCGGGCACATGGTAATCCCTACAAAGCCGTCTATCAGCTCCCACCCATTCCCCCACCCGCCTGCATCCCTCTTCGCCGCCCACAGGTAGGAGAGTGTCTGGGGGAGGGGAGTATACTTTTCAGTAGATTCCTCCGGGTCCCCCTCGCCCATGGTCTGTTTCATCAATATTTACGCCACTGATTCAGCAACTGCATTGATCTTGTGATGCAGGGGCTGTATGAGAAACCACTGGCTCTGTATGAGAAACCACTGGTTCTGATGCAGTAGCACCCTGCTTACCTTACTCCTCATGCAATTACCACCAAGTTAACCATGTCCATTTTACAAAATATGGCAGGTTGTGGAAAGTTTGAACACATTTCTCGAGGTTTTGGGGTCATGTCTTATGTGTTGTTCCTCTTCAGAAAAGGCGATCGGGCGATCCATTATGCGGCACTCAATTTCTCCTCCCTGCTTTCCTTATAGGAGATAGCCAGGGAGGAGAAATTGGGCACCGCATGATGGATCGTTGCCCTGACACCTTTTCTGAAGAGGAGAGAAAATGGAGTTCTGGTAAGTTATTTCTTAAAGGGGTTGTTCACCTTTGAGATAACTTTTAGTATGATATAGAGAGTGATATTCTGAGACAATTTGCAATTGGTTTTCATTTTTTATTGTTTGTGGTTTTTGAGTTATTTAGCTTTTTATTCAGCAGCTCTTCAATTTTAGTTTTATGCAATCTGGTAACTAGGGCCCAAATTACCCTAGCAACCATGCATTGATTTGAATAAGAAACTGGAATATGAATAGGAGAGAGTCTGAATAGAAGGATCAGCAATAAAAAGTAGCAATAACAATACATTTGTAGCCTTACAGAGCATTTGTTTTTTAGAAGGGGACGGCGACGCCCATTCAAAAGCTACAAAGAACCAGAAGAAAAAGACTAACTATAAAACTATAAATAATATATAATGAAAACCAATTTAAAAGTTGCTTAGAATTGGCCATTGTATAACATAATAAAAGCTACCTTAAAGGTGAACCACCCCTTTAATAAAGACTTTGCGATTTTAAAGTTTAAATTGTCTTTGTGTTTTTTTTTTCAATGTATAACGAATTAAAAAAAAAATTTTTTATTTAATTATTTAAGCTGTAAGGGCAATGCCACACCAGGGAATTAATCGGTAGCAATAAATCTTTGCTTATGTATGTGACTATTCTTCAGTAAGGGTAGGGGTAGATGGGCAGATTCGGGGAGATTTAGCCGCCTGGCGACTAATCGCCTCTTCTGCTGGGCGAAAATCTCCCCGAACTGCCACTCCCCTGCCTTCAAGGATGGAAATCGAAGAGCCGCTAGTGCATTAGGGCAGGCAATTCTTCATTACAGCAGGTAGCACGTAGCAGAAAGGCAGTCGCCAGGCGTCTAACTCTATCCCATTTCTGCCTGTGTGCCCCTACCCTAAATACTTTCCCACAGACAATAATGTGATAAAACCCATGTGTTCTTCAGTCTCCCAAAATCTCTTGAAGTTGCCTCAAGAGGAAACTTCAAGCGATTTTGGAAGACTGAAGTGACACATGGGTTTTAACACCAGCGATTTGCATTATTGGTAGTCGGAAAGCTTTTAAAGCCCACAGAAGCAGGGATATATAGTTGGTGATTAATCTCCTGATGTGTCATTGTCGCCCAGTGACAAATCTCCCCTATTTCGGACGACTAGTATCCCCTAATGCCTTCCCGCCGGCAAGAAATGGCATACATTTACAAAGTTGCCTCACAGGGATAATTTGGATAACTTCAGAAATCCAAAGCCATTCATATGCCATTCTGCCTGCAATTCGTATTCTTTCTAATGGGAAGTAATTTCAGGGGAAATCAGTCACCTGAAGTAGAGAAGATTCCCTGCTGGCCATCTAATCTCCCCGTCTGCCACCACTCTAAGTCTCAGTTCTCCCAAGAAACTTGCTTATTTTAAACAGTTACAACTGTATGTTTGCTAATATTAAATAGTTACAAATGTGCAGGTGCTGAGTATTCTGGGCTCTCTGCCAAAAAGTCTTTTATTTGTATTTGTAACTTTTTCTGGCGTTCGTGCAGGTGATCAAACAAAAACTCTGGACATTTCAGCAAGAAATTGAGCTGCAGGCTGAGCTGTCAAATTCGGGGTCTTATGTCCTGCCCTGTAGGGGTTTGGTGCCAACTTATTCATAGCAGTTGAGTATGTTTGGGCAGGGGCACACAAAGCTATTTGGGGAGATTAGTCACCCAGGGACAAACTTTTTCTTTGGGTGACAAATCTCCCCAAACTGCCTCCCCGCTGGTTAGAATGTAAATCGCTAGCGGGATGGCACTGGGAGCGCCTTGTTTTCCAAAGTCACCTCAAGAGGAAACTTCAGGTGACTTCAGAAACTGAAGCATTCCGAGTGCCATCCGCCAGCGATTTACACTCTAGCCAGCAGGAAGGCAGTTCGTGGAGATTAGTCATCCGAAGAAGAAGCGATTTGTCACTGGGAGACTAATCTCCCCAAGTAGCTTTGTGCACCTCTGCCCTTACAGTCATTATATAAAAAGGTCTCTGCCAGTCCAAAAGAAGTTATTTACACACTCAACAACTTTATAGTGAGTGCTTTGTCTGCTGGCTGCTTCAGTGAATTTGTAGTTATCCCCTGCTTTGGGTTACTTCTGGGTTGTAAAATATTTAACAAGTGTCTGACCCCACCAGAGTGAGAATTTGAATGGAATGCTGTGTCCTCCAGGGCTAAAATATTTAACAATTTGTAGTTGCTTGTACCTGGCTAAAACTAAAACATACTCATTGTGTACTACAATTTGTAGACTATATGATTTTAACAGTGAAAACAATGAAACCTGAGAGCAAGTTGCCACCTGCAGGTTTATGTATTTAATTATACACTCCATCCATCCATAGTTGTACACAATGCTCAGCATCAGGTATAAACTTTAAAGGAGAAGTCTACCCATCCTGCACTAAACCCCTCCCGCCATATGCCCCTCTACCTCCCCCCCAGGCAAATGACCCTAAGTTGCTACTTACCCCCTCAGTGCAGGTTTTGACCATGGAGTTTGCAGGTGCCATCTTCTCCCCAGCCATCTTCTTCCTGGATTCTTCGTCGTTTGGCGGCACATGCGCAGTAGAAGCATTTACCAGTTCAGCTCTACTGCGCATGCCCCGAAAGTCGTCAAGTTTCAGTCGGAAAACATTGTGACTTTTGGTGCATGTGCAGTAGAGCTGAACCAGCCAAACGCCGATGGATCCTGGAAGAAGACTGCACAAGAAAAGATGGCACCTGCAAACTATATATATATATATATATATATATATATATATATATATATATATATATATATATCCCCAGACAAGAAGGAGGCAGCACTCATTTTTAGAAAAATCAATTAAAAAAAAGGTATGTAAAAATCAGACACAGATGGTACCTCACCCCACACCAAATAGCCAAAATAATCCCCCAACATTCTCAAAGATGCTGGAGAGGATGTGGACAGCTTGGTACACTCCTACACATGTGGTGACATTGCCCCACAGTTCACAAACAAGGCTGGATTGTACACTTCCTTGTCAACCCCAAATCGGACTGCTACAAATATATCCTGAGAACTTTTCATATAGCAATAAAAAGTTGCCATTCCATATCTTTAATGCAGCAGCCACATTGGAAACGAAATATAACTCCTAACATGAACTGTCTGAGTCAACCGATCACCGTGAGAGAAAATATGGTAAGATGGTAAGCATCGCTGGATGCTAAAACTAAATGTGCCCACATATGGAACCCACTGTTTTAGCTGATATTGAGCACGTGCTTCTATATGCTTGTTTTCTGGCCAGGCTATAGTCATCAAGCTGCTGTTGTATTATTATTATTCACTGATCCCTTGGCAGCAGATGGTTTCTGAAAGCTGGAGGGCTAAATGGTGCATACCTTTGCTGAGAGACAATGCATTTCCCCAAGTTATAATGCAAATGCTCAAATTACACAATTACACTGGAGATATACACTAAGTCCAAAGTGGTTATATATAAGGTATATACATTTTAGGCACATAGCGTGAAGTTTTTATGCAGATCGGTAACTATATTTTATTTCTGCACATCAGTAAACAGAACATTCTGTACCTACAAGCAAAAAAGTGATTTTTTTTTTTTTTGTAAAAAGGCAAGCCTAATATACAAGTATGGCAAAGCGAACAGTTATTTAGGCTTTCCTTTCACATCAGCCGGTTTGAAAATGTTCAGAACTTACACATGAAATGCGTTCCAGCAACAATGGTTTTTGTAAGAAATATTTTCTGATCCCTGATTTGAATATTGTTCTACATTATTACGTTTTTTTTTTAATTCATTTCGTTTCGTGCAAGACTTACATAAACAGGATGAAGGTCCACTCCATACATTTCAAGAGATTTGGCAATTCCTAAATAATTTGATTCAGCTACAGCAGGCACCTGTCCCCTAAAAGAACAAAAAAAAAAAATCAGATTGTAATGGTTATCATAGTTAAATAGTGTTTGGTAGTGTTCACAGTTTGTTTACTTATCACTGACTTCTATTCATATTACGGGCACACAAAAAGGGCCTAATTTATTAACACTGGGAAAATTTGCACCTGGGCAGTAACCCATAGCAATCAGCTTTTTGCAGCCAGCTGTAGGTTGAACAATGAAAGCAAGCATATAAATAGTTATCACAGGTTACTGCCCAGGTGCAAATCTGCCCAATGTTTATAAATACCCCCCCCCCCCCCATACAGTGTATTTTCTTCTTTTTTTTACTAGAAGAGAAGTCAGAAGCTGCCATTATTGCTTCCCATTTACATCAGTAGAAAATGTGTGATATAGTTGGTAATGGTGTTTTTCAGTCCAAAAACATTTAAACATATTCAGGTTAAAAAAGTGGCATTACTGATGTTGTCAAATGTTTCTTATTTAAGTGACAGTTTTGGATCCTTTTTTGGATCCACCAACCAGGCCTGTATATTTAGACAAGTGCCAGAGAGTAAGCTGTAAGATACCTGTGCTCTTTGGGCATTTGTGCACTTGAAGTTCCAGGGCCTACTTTGCATATCAGACCAGGTAAGCCACCAGTTATGTGCCACCTCTGTGTGTGCCAACAACCTCTGGGTTAATTTCCCAGCCTAATTATTTAACTGTGACCTTGAAATGCACAACCAGTCTCTACAAACAAACTTAAGTATATGATAAATTTCTAATTGCTTCAATGGTTCTCATAGGCATGCAGGAAATTAATTTACAAACTGAATTCAGATCTGAGCCAGGTGGATTGTATGGAAATCAGATGTGCTACACACTATCATAAATAAGACCATAATGGGTCATTCAAGAGGATCTTTCCAAAAGATAAAGTATAAACCCAGAGTAATTGCAAAAGAGGCAAAAGATCAACATAATGAAAGGTGCCATCTTGGGGTGGGGGGGACATCTGGAGTTGTTGTGAAGGCTAAATTGCTCTATTGGAACAACTGAAAGGTGACTATTATGACCATGACAGATATTGGCAGCACTCCATCACTTTCACTAACTAAACTCCATCCCCCAAAAGAGAAAGACCCCATACCCTACTCTCCATTGTCCCCCTCCGTGCTTCATACCCACATTGTCCATTATTTTAAAAAGTGCTTGTGGATGTAACACTGACTTCTCCATGCAGAGTAACGCAGCAGACCTCATGGCCACCATGCGAAAGGGCAGCCAACACTGTCTGCCAATACAATCTGGTATTCACGCTTATTGCACATGCGCTGCGCTACTCTGCATGAATAGGTCAGTGCGACTTTCAGGGCGATTTAAAAATAATGAACTATGAAGGGAGGAAACAGGGAGATGAGCAAATGGAGGGTAGTGGATGGAGACTTTAGTTATCCTAAAAATGTTCTGTTTATTCACCACAGGCCTTGACCATGAAAGCAGGCAATGTGTAGGACTTACTGCGCCCTTTTATGACCTTATTATCGTTTGAATGAACTAGTGGTTGCTGACCAAATGGAAATTTCTAGTCTAGCTTACTCCATAGCCAAAAGCTGTACTAAGTGGTATAGTCTACATTATATATATATCTAGTTTACTCCATAGAACTTTGAAGCATAATTTTCATTTTCACAAACTAGCCTCTTGCTCATCTAGTATTTCTTTACAGGGATCTGATACAGAAGTTGGCAAGGTAGTGAAATACGGCCCAACCTGAGTTCAGTGTAAATGACCAAACAATTTGTTGTTTATTTATTTTAAAACTCAAGGTTTTTGCTAAAAGGAACTTGGTTTAATGGATAGCATGAAATACGGATATCTTCCATAGGCCCCTACAGCTTTGTTCCATGGTTTGCTTAAGTGTGGGAACTGCTTCTAAAGAATGTATTGCAGGCCCTCGAGCATTTATAGGTGTGATATGAGGTAACAGGTTAAAACAAGAAGCAAGTTCATCAATGTGATCAGTTCTCTTCAAATATTGAAATGTTCCTGAGGAGTCATATTTACAGCAATTTACACATAAATGTATATATATATATCCAATGGGGACCGAAATGTCGGTTGGATATACTATGCTATAACACAATATATTTTTTCCTACAGAAAATTTAAGGAAAGTTACCAAGGCATATTCTGGCCCATTATGAATAATAATAATAAATAAAAGATTTTATTTAAAAGAAGCCACATCCAAAATCACAGAATATGAGCAATGGCATCCTGTTATCTTTACATGATGACCCATGCTTTCATAGTTGTCTGCAGCAGTTCCCTAACTTTTGATCTTGTTACTGCCATCTTTAGAGACAGTTTCACTGTACATTTTTATAAAGGCCTGTGCTGCTTTTGAGAAGCTAATCGAAGGATCATGGGAAATCAATACATTAGCAGAAAGTGATGTTGCTTCAAGCTGATGGAACTGCATTGATTATTTAATGAATTCTGATGCAAAATTCATTGGCTTGTATGCTGCAATTTAATGTCAATTAATTGCTGATTCAGCACGAGTCCTGCCCTCAGGCGGCCCAGCTAATGCCACCCCCCTTGTCCAGTTTTCTAGTGTTGGAGCTGGAGTGTTGCATTGCTAGTGCAGAGAGTGCAATAACGCTGCAATTCCAATTTAAATATCCACCTCTGAATAGCTGAAGAAAAACAAAATGAAGACTTTGGAGTGGCCTAGTCAAAGTCCTGACCTGAATCCTATTGAGATGTTGTGGCATGACCTTAAAAAGGCGGTTCATGCTAGAAAACCCTCAAATAAAGCTGAATTACAACAATTCTGCAAAGATGAGTGGGTCAAAATTCCTCCAGAGCGCTGTAAAAGACTTGTTGCAAGTTATCGCAAACGCTTGATTGCAGTTATTGCTGCTAAGGGTGGCCCAACAAGTTATTAGGTTCAGGGGGCAATTACTTTTTCACACAGGTTTGGATTTTGTTTCTCCCTAAATAATAAAAACCCTCATTTAAAAACTGCATTTTGTGTTTACTTGTGTTTACTTGTGTTATCTTTGATAAATGTGTTTGATGATCAGAAACATTTTGTGTGACAAACATGCAAAAGAATAAGAAATCAGGAAGGGGGCAAATAGTTTTTCACACCACTGTATATATTAGGGATGCACCGAATCCAGGATTTTGTTCTGGGTTCCGCCTTTTTCAGCAGGATTCAGATTCGTCTGAATCCTTGTGCATGGCCGAACCAAATCCAAACCCTAATTTGCATATGTAAATTAGGTGTGGGAAGGGAAATCACATTACTTTTTGTCACAAAAAACAAGGAAGTAAAAAACATTTTTCCCAAATCTCCACTACTAAAGAGCTATGGAGGCTTTGGGCTAGTACAGAAGCCAAACATATGAGGTGGTGAATTTCTAGCCCAATTCATTGTTGAGGTAAAGCATTTCATCTACCAATTTTTTCATTTTTTAACAAAAGCAATCAACGAACAAACTTTGTGATGTCCAAGTGAATAAGCCCTGAAAACAATTTATGAAAGTGGTTAATGATACTACATTGCATGAAGTTGCATAAGACTTAAGGAAAGGGTTTACACTACAATAATTTCACTCAAAGTTCATTCAAAAAATCTCCTTGCTTGATGTTCAGTTACTGACCTTGACCAGCCACATGTCTCTCACCATTGACTTAGGACTTCCCATTGACTTTCTTTGAAAGCCAAGTGATGATAACAGGTGTAGGCTAAACATAAGATAAGCCTAGAAATAAACAGTATATGACACTGGAAATGTTAATATACAGACGGATACAGATTAAGTTGTCTGCTTATTGGCCATGTATGGGGTCCTCCGACAGGCTTCCCCTATCGATTTCTGACTGAAAGTCATCAAGATGTTGATCAGGCAGGTTTAGAAATCCCATCGAGGACAGCATCCGTTTGTTAATGTGGTTATCAGAACAAGCGCTTGTATTCTTCTTGTTTTGATCCGATCAGATCAGCTCAATATTGCTCATCTCAAAGTAGACATATCAGGGGGTGATCCTCTCCTTTGGCAACATTGCCAAACAAGCAGATCTCCCTATGTATGGCCAGTTTTAAGCTACTATATAATACTATTCCACTACAAAACAAGAAACATGACCAATTGACACATACATAATAACACAGTCCTATTTTTATATCATAAAAGAAAAAGATGAAATAAGATTGAGTAGGCAGCTAAGGAGATAAATATGAACACAGTCCATATGTCCCCATCTTAAATCATGAATCTGTGGATTTACAGTTCAGAGCCTGGTGCTAACACAGAAAGGAATGTCTATGGTGCTGCAAATCATCACACAAAAACACAACACTGAAAAATGCATGAAGGAGTGTGTGTGTATATATATATATAAAATCATAAAAACCCAACAAAGGCAAAGTAGGAAGCACTTTCCTGCTTCATATTTTATATGTATTGAAATGGCTGTGCTGAAAAGGCACTGTGGGCAGGTAGTGCTGCCAGGCATAATATAAAACTTGATGGACAAATGAATTTCCTAACTGACCGATAATTTTGTTGTCATGGGAGGTTTTAAATAAGTATCAAAGAAAAAATAGCCAGAAATACTGGTTGCCCAGAGTTACCCATTTTGGGTTGTAAATATATATCTTCATGTAGCAGCTTGTATTACCATTGAATGTCTATTTATCCAGACACCTGCATAGACTTTATTTGATGTTTGATTTAAATGTAAAACAAATGCAAGGATTGTGTGGTAGAATTCACCCTGGTGTATACGGCCATCAGGGAATGCAATAGTGCCTTAAAATGAAAGCTTATATAAATAATACTAATTTCTGCTGGTTATCTTAATATTGACCAACTCTGTTGTATGTGGAAAAATAGGAGAAGCCAATACAGCATCTTATTTGACAACAGATTGCCTTATTAATACTACTTCAAGCTATTCAATGTTGTGTTGGTGAAGCTTTGGGCAACAAGAGACAACATTACAAATGTGGTGGTATTGTTCAACAGTGAAACCCCTTTGGATTCAGGTTTTATTGCATTACTTAACACAATGATAACCAGAATCACTTCAACTCAATTAAAATGAGGTCCAAAAATCAAAATACAAAGCTTTGATACCATATCTTCAATGTCACTATGCAGCACTTCCAATACACAATAACTCTTAGATCCAATGGACTAAACATGACTATGGAGAAAATGCATATTTATCATAAAGTATGGGACATATTGTTTCAACCATACAATCAGATTTTTATTCTGTAATAATATAACAGTAACTTGTATTTTCTCCAAACTATTAATACATATTGGGCCAGATTAATTTTAGAGAGATAACAGTTTATCACATGAAAACTCATGGATGAGATTCAATTTCAGATGCAATTCAATTCAGAAACTATCTCACAGTTTATGAGGCGAAGAGTCTATTGAAGTCTAAGGGAAAAATCTGGAACTGGAAAAGTTTTTTCTCCTTAAATAGGTCCCTAGTGTGGCACATTCTGTACCTAGCCTGGCATATTAAAGATAACCCCCATGTGGCCTTATACTATCACAACAGTGCTATCTTAGTCCACAACATGGGGCAAATACACTAAGGGGCAAATACACTAAAGAGAGCAACTTTGACAGTGACTAGTGATGGGCGAATTTATTCGCCAGGGGCGAATTCCCGCGATTAGCCGCTGGCGAATAAATTCGCGAAACACCAGGAAAAATTTGCCGCCAAAAACGAGTCGCGCGTAGTTTATGATGCGACGCGCCGAAAATGACGCGACGCGCATCAGTTTTTGACGCGCGACTCGTTTCGCGAATTTCTCTGGAAATTCGCGAATTTTTCGGCGAAGCGAAACGTGGCCGTTTCGCCCATCACTAACAGTGACGCTTCACTCATATCGCAACACTTCCCCAGGCGTAGATTCGCCAGAACAACACTAACTCACTAAAATGCAAAGTTGCATCCGTGGCACCGAACACTAGCGAAGTTGCGCTAGCGTTACTTCGTCAAGCAATGTGAAGTTACACAATTTTTCAGCCGGAATCCACGACAATCTGGCTGGAATCAGCGGCGCATGAGTTGCCGAGGGGCCCTCAGGGGGTGCGGGCCGTGGCCCAATTGCACCCCCCGCTCCCCTGGTAGTTACGCCACTGTTTGTCACCAAACAGTGGTAAAGAGTGAAAGAAGTAAAAGAAAAACAAAACAAAATATGTTTTTACTTCCCGTTATACACTATCTTTCCTTTGCTCCTTCCAAGAGACTTGTTATGTTGCTTAACCTGACAAAGAGGTCATACTTAGGAAAGCTAATCAGTGAAATGCCGACACACCCAGCATTGCAGGAAATTTTGCATATCAAGTCACAGTCCACTTAACTATGACACAAAGGGGGGAATGTCATTAAATTTGCAAAGTGCAAAAGAATATGCATCAATAAGATTAAAAATCCACATCTCACAATGTAATATTGTTTTGTTATTATTTTAATTGTGCACTCTTAAGAAGTGCTTGAAAGGTGTCGTAATCTTTTGGAACAAACTTAACGACTTTTTCAGTAAGAAGTTTTATTACATTGACTGAGCATTGGCGCAAGCTGTAATATTCGCAAACTCTCTTCCACTGTCGGAAGTGGTCGCTAAACAGTTTCCGGGTTGGCAAAAGCTATATAAAATTCGCACAAAGCAAAAATTGTTAGCGCAGAGGCATAAATTTTTGTATTGCGAATAGTTTTTTCGACTTTTATTACATTCCTTTAAAAGATCCTAATTACATATTTTTTAAAAAGCAATCCATTAAGGAATATTTTATTAACCTCGCTCTTCTACATATCATCTGTGACATTTTTCTTACACACTGATTTTTTTTGGTGCTCAGTTCCAGCACCCAAACAATACCTTTTATTAGAAAGTGGGGTAAAAAAGAATGTGCTGTATTTTTTACCATGCAAAAAGAAGCAAATGGATAAGACCACACTATTAATTGTACTTGCTGTGTGATAGATTTAAACACTATCATGCACTTCTCTGTACAGGTACCCCACGTGTAAAGTGCCTGTGATGTGAAAAATGAAAAAAAAACCTGAATGAAGTAACATATTGAAAAGTTCTTGTGGATTATAAAGTTGACCGTATGCACAAAGTGTTCAACCTATGGGCCTTGGATCACTAGAGAGGGCAGCAGGTTAGGAGAACATACACTGGGCAATGCAAACAGAGCTATATAGCCAGAATGTTGGCAATAATCTTTTCCCATAATTGTAGTGTCACTGCGTCTGCCAGGGCAGAGTTGCACTTGGCACAACTGCATCTAATTGTTTTTTTACATTTATTGTGGTGAACATATGTCAGGGAAAATCAATTTGAGTCAAGAGAGGTCAGTGAAGTTGCCAATACGGCTTCTTTTAAGGTATTTGTGCATTGCATGTTGTCCTATGTAAAACAGAGCAGCAAAAACACTAGAAATCCCCCTCTGTTGCCCTCTATGTCAGTTTCATGTAACTGCCAGGACAGGCAGGGCCGGAACTAGGGGTAGGCAGAAGAGGCACGTGCGTAGGGCGCAAAAGTGGAGGGGCGCCAGGCAGGTACCTTTTCTGCCAACTTCTCCCTAGCTCAGACCCATGTATCTCTCATATTGGCAGCTCCTCCTGTTTCTTTAGTGCATGTCTGAACTCTTCCGCTCATACACACATGTACCTGTGCATATGCTCACACTCCCCGGCAGCAACTACTACGGCCTGGGGGCGTGTGGGCACCTCCATGCTAGTGCACACACATCATTCACGTGCGTGCCTGAAGGGGGAGACATAACCATCTGGGTGGCCTAGAGCGCCCAGTCAGCTTGGCCTGGCACTGAGTACAGGTATGGAACCTGTTATCCAGAATGCTTGGGACCTGGGGTTTTCTGGATAAAGTATCTTTCTGTAATTTGGATCTTCATACCTTAAGACTACTAGAGAATGATGTAGACATAAAATAAACGCAACAGGCTGGTTTTGTTTCCAATAAGGATTAATTATATCTTAGTTTGTATTAAGTACAAGGTCCTGTTTTATTATTACAGAGAAAAAGGAAATCAATTATAACCATTTGGATAATTTTAATAGAATGAAGTCTATGGGAGACAGCCTTTTTATATTTTCGAGCTTTCTGGATAATGGGTTTCCAGATTACAGTTCCTATACCCATTTATGCACCTGCCGGGCATCTCAATGACAATGAAAACAAATGATGGTAGATAGAGCATGAAGTTTCGCTAAAACATAATGACTCAAACATATAAAAACTACAGCCTCACAAAATAGATTTGCACTACTTTAGACAAATCTCCAAGCATGGATTGTGTCTGTATGTGAAGCCATTTAATGCACAGAGGGCGATCCAGCCGGTGAACTTTTAACAAGAATGTCAATAGCACAGAGAAGAGATGAAGGTGAAAGCTTATTAAGATAAGAGGTGAAACTGAGGTGAGCATATAGCTAAAGGCTATAATGGATATTGTGTCAGCTTTTCAATTCTCCTAGTTTAAAGTTCTAACAATGCCCGATATTAGTCAGGATCACATAAATGTCCAAGTAGCCTGCTAAACTCAGAGCCGCACACGACTGAAACAAAGAATGGAACTACAGAGATTCAGGTAGTGAGGTGTAATGTCACCTGTTTCAGAAACCAGACCAGAGACCACAACAAGGAAATTTAAAGATGCACAGTAGAAGCTCACACAACAAATATAGTCCTCTAAAGGGTTTCCATGCCCTCTAGTACTACCCAAGAAGTCTACAGGAGGGATTCTGATGGATTCACAAGAAAAACAAGAGCAACTAAATGTTTGTATTGAACAGTTATTTTCACTCCTTCTTGCTGCCTTGCTAAGGGCTTGGCTAAAGAATACAGAAAGGCTTGATATCTGTTTCAAAATGCTAATATTTGCAAAAGTAATGAGAGCTGTAGGTCAGATCTTATTAAGCCAATGCCATACAACGCAGTCTATAGAGGTGTGTAAGCCTGCGTGTATGAGCATTTTACCATGAACAGAGTAGTTCAGTCTAAATAGCACATTTTATGAGGTTAAAATGGGTGAATTATATAGGATGGAATATTAGGAAAGAAGAGAAGGCATTTGTGAGTGAGCACAGAGGAAGTAAATAAAAGTGTCTCTTTTTATTAAATACGGACATTTTTCTTCCAATTCATCTGTTCCCTACGGTTATATAATGGGAGTGCTGGGATAATTTGTTTAGTTAAGTATATATATATATTTTTTTTTTTTTTTTTTTTTTGAAGTAGTGAAGCTACTATTTTACATCTGCTGCACGATTGCTACATTTTTCATTAACTTTTCCATTTTTACAGTAACTGAAGGCATTAAACAATATCTTAAATAAAAATAATGATGCCCTTCGTTATCCCCCAATCTCTGCATCCTGGTTTCACCCCCTTCAGTAAGCGTGGGCTGAGGCTAGTATGCAGGTCCCCAGTTGCTGTACTTTTACTAATTACATGCTTAAATTACACTGAAAAACAGAAGTGACTGATTTCTTACATTAAGGTTTTGTGTGTCCTCTCAATGGCCTCTTCCAAGTCCTCCTTCTGATCAGGCACGAAGCGATATTCCGACACATAACCAGTAACGTGCTTAAATGGATCATAGTCTCCAAGTTCCGCTAAAGAAGAAATAGAATATTTTTTGCCAACAATACCTGAAACCTTTTCAACAAAAATGTTGCAAAACAAATCTGTTAAAAGTGACACATTCAACCTGACAACGTAAGACCAACGTCTGAAAAATTGTACAACTTCCCCTCATGTAAGCAAGCTTGAATTGCACCCGTTTATTTCATTACCATACATGCATGCCAATTGGGAGTTAGCAGGTTTTCCTTCTTAAGTGATGTATAATGTCAGAGTGAAATTAATCTGGAAGCGTGTTTAGTGGCTCCACTCACAGACCAGCGATTGTCTTATTCTAATTAGATTAACTAACCCTTCTGTGACCAAATTCATATAATATAAAATTATATATGTCAGCCTCTAATACATTTACTTGTAACTCTCTGCTAGGGAAAATGGGCTTATCAGCATCCTAGCAGCATATCCTTGAGAGCATTTGTAGATAAATGCCTGTCAAGTTAAGAAAAAGACCAAAAGATAAAGTGGAAAATTAGCCACACAAAACATAGACTATATAGAAATATACATTAGCAGGGATTACTCAAACAGAATCATTAGAACCTAACGCAAACTTTCTTTCTTGAAACATTTTCTCCATCTGTTTTTGTTCTAGATGCCACTTAAAACTCTCTATATTTGTTTAGTTGTATTTTCCATCAGTTTGAATTACATCAACAGTGGCAGTCAGATGAACAAGAGGTCTGACCTATTGAAACTACTGCATTCATGTGTTTTTATTCATCAGGCCTGTCAATATGTCTGTGGGCTTTCAGTAGAAGGACAAAGCAGCACACAGTGTACACAATAAATGCCAAGGACGACTGAATATTGGCAATAAGCCATTTACTATTGGGGACCATTGGCATATTTAATAACAATATTCAATATGTTTTAGGACCACAAATTTAGAGCAAATAAAGTAAACTGAAACTAAAGTGAATGGATCAGTTCTGAATATTATCATAGCAACCTAACACTTTTAATGACCTTTCCCAGATATGCCCATTAAGGGCAGGTCGATATCGGGTTAATCTGAACGTTTGGCCCTAGAGCAGAGGTTGTAGGGCCGCATCAACTAGCCCATACGATCAATCAGGGACAGGGTCAGACTAGGCAAGCGGGACACGGGGAAAAAACAGGTGGTCCCCCGGCCCCTGTGGGCCCCACCAGCCCAGATCCGCACCCAGATGACCAATTTCCAGGCTCCTTCCTGCTGCGACTGCCGAAAAACATAGTGCTCATCTGTGCACAAGCACACGTGGTGGTGCGCCTGGGGTGGGTCCAGAGGGGGGGCCCTTGACAGCAGCCCCGGACCCCCAAGTCAGACCATGATCAGGTAGACTCGTCAGAAGGCCTCATAAGGGTCTAAAGGACCAACATCAGCAGCTTTAATCTGCCTGTGTATGGTCACCTTAAGCCTAAAACTGAGTGCAGAGGTTATTGCTCCCATAACCATAGTTACAGAAAAACTAACATAACACACTGTGGGTCATTTATAAACAATGGGCAAATTTGCACTTGGGCAGTAACCCATAGCAACCAATCATATCATTGCTTTCACTGTCCAACCTGCAGATGGCTGAAAAAAAAAATCCTAATGCCGCTGACTGCCCAGGTGCAAATTTGCCCAATGTTTATATATATATATATATATATATATATATATTCCTGTGTCTTAAAATCATTGTAACAATGAGGAGTGTCAACTAAAGCTAAAGGCATTAAATAAACTCCAGCTAAACAGTAAAAATATACAGTTTTGGATAAGGAAAGGAAAATGAAGTCTGATTAACTTTCCAATATACTATCTAACATTATTTGTAAATGTAATGTCTCCTTCACCGCTGGCCTGAAGCAAGCCTGATGTAGTAGGGCTAAGCACCCCTCCATACAATGCTACATTTCCTACAATGCCTTGCGCAGCCTGTGATTGACAGACCTGTAAAGAAGGAAAATCTCAAGTATGTGTGGCATTGTGGGAAATAGTTTTAGCAGGAGGAGGGCTGCCTATGGATCAACAGGAACATACCAAACCAATGACGTTTACAAACAAATTTAAAATCCTTGAAACGTTTTTTAAATTCTTATTATTACATTTTTCCATTATTCATATTTTTTTTTACTTTCTATTTGGAAGTTGGCAAGAGTTTTCCTTCAACGGAAAAAGTCCAGAAAAATAATGAAAACAATGAATTGTTAGACAATAAAGGGCTGATCATTTTCTAGGCAGGGAGACAGAGACCAGAGTAGTATTACATATTTAGGACCCTTTCCTTGAGTCGGATACCTGAGTGTCAGTTTTTGCAGAGAGAGATACTTACACTGGATAGCATATGCTCCTAACTGAGCTGCAATGTTAAATGGACATGGCAAGCGTCCTTGTAGAACATCCTGTTTCACTTGCAGAAAGAACTGATACCTGAAAAATAACACATTACAATGAATCTGTTATCAGGCTGTAATTAGTTTTTCGGAACCACGCCGAGTTACCCATCAGACCTGGCTCCTACCAAAGATCCTGCGGTTTTTTCCTAAACCAACACAATGATGTATTATAGATCAGGCAGATAACTGGATCCATTAGTCATGTATAATTAAGCAGTTTTGCTATGGACAGTTCTAACCCAATCTGATAAAAAATCAGTGGTATGTCCATGCAAATAAATTAAATTTGTTCAGGTATCTAGTATAAACTGTACCTTGTTATTTCTTCCTTCAGTTTACAAGGATCTTCAGCATAAAACTTAACACCAAAATAGAGAGTGAAGGGAGGTCCGGCTGCAGGATACAATTTCATATAAAAATAAGAATAGCATATGCATTATATTAACAGTGATAAAACAACTTGCTGCTACTAAAGGTGGGCATACATGGGCCTGCCATCCCTCAGCTGAAAACAACATGCTATTTATCGAAGTATGTTTTTTCTATCCTAATATTATAATTACAATATTATTATTATAATTATTTTATTATTATTTATTATTATTATAATAATTATTATTTATTATAATTACTTTTATGATAATATTCTTAGTCATTGGAGTGTATTTGAGGCAAGAAAACTATTGCAGATGACTATGACATCAAGATGATGTTAGATTTCGATTTGTAGCCAGGACCAACATAGTTAGTAAAGATTAAAGGGCAAATAAAACCCAAAATAAAAATTTGCCTTATAAAACAAAACTCTAAAATTCGAAGCAACTTTCCAATATAACTTTATTTAAAAAATTTTGACGTTTTTAAAAAGTTATCTGTAAAAACAATTGCTATTGAAACAGCATTTGCCCACTTCCTGGCTTTTACTTTTTAAACAATGTAAGTCTAAGTTCTGTTATTCAGCTGCCGCATCTTACATTGTATTAAAAACATATATATTTTCAGGTATGGGATCCATTATCCAGAAAGCTCAGAATCATGGAAAGACCGTCTCCCGTAGACTCCATTATATCCAAATAATTAAAATGTTTAGAAATGCTTCCCTTTTTATCTGTAATAATTAAAACAGTACAGTGATCCAAACTAAGAAATAATTAATCCATATCGGAAGCAAGGCCAGCCTATTGGGTTTATTTAATGTTTGCATGATGTTATTGTGCTGTACTGTATGGTGATCAAAATTATGGAAAGATCCATTATGCAGAAAACCCTAGGTGATGAGAATTCTGGATAACAGATCCCATTCCTGTACTAACTTTAAGATAGATTATATAGCTGTACAAACCCACTATACAACATTCTCTTTATCATGGATAATATCTTTATTACAGACCTATTGCTTTAGGATGGTGGCAGAATTTTCATGGTCTAAAATAAAGGCAACACAACATGAGATTGTGATCTTGTTTTAGGCTAGCCATAAAGGAGCCTGGGCAAATGTCCCAGCAGGATTTGGACCTAAGAACTCTGGAAATTTCTGTTCTAAATCCTCTACTTTATTGGGTAGAATTCTTGAAAATCATTTCTCTGCTGTGAAGATAACCAATTTTACAGTATGGTTCTGTCAGTTCTTGGCTCATTCCCTACTACCAGTGCTGCACAAACACAAATACTTACTACTGATCAAGTCTCTGTGCTCTGAAATGGTCTTTGTAGGATCCAGCCAATACTGTTAAAAAGGAATACAAACATATTTTAATAATGTGACGACAAAAATAATAAAGATTACACAACATTTCAGTACTATTATATCAGAGGATAGGTTCAGTAGTTTTTCTAACAAGGGATAGTGAATATAAATAATTAAAAAAACAATTGGACTTGCTGAAAAATTTTAATGAAGATGTTTCACTGCTTATCTGAGCAGCTTCTTCATCTTGAATAAAGAAGACTGCGATTTTGAAAGAGGCAAGAAAGAGGCAATTCATGTCAAGGTGAAGAAACCATCCCTGAACAGAGGTGGGGGCCTTTGACACCACCTGTATGCTACATACAATGCTATTCTCACATTTGTACCCCAGCGGTTTCAGTACTCTTCACAAGTCTCACAAATAACACCTGTTTCTATGAGTTGCTTGACACATTGGTAAACCTGTTCTAGCAACTACACAGGATCAAAACCTCTGTGAATTTCAGATGTCACCTCTCTGAAGAGTTACAATGTGCCGTTGCCGAAGCTGCTCGGATGAGCAGTGAAATGTCTTCATTAAAAATTTTCAGCACGTCCAGTTGTTTTTTGAATTACTTATATTAGATATACTATGACCTGGATGAATGGAAATCTTCACAGTGATAACAAGTGATAGGTTTTCTTGGCATAATAATGAATTGTTCTTAACAAATATCTGCACCCTACAGTGCCAGTACAGGGCTGGCTGTGTCCACAGAAGTAGTTTAGAAAAACGGTCCGCACACACCAATATTGCAGTCGGGATTGTGCCCCTTTTATTAATGCCACCAACAATCAATAATCAACGTTTCGGGGGGAACACAGCCTCCCTTCTTCAGGAGCTGTGTTCCCCCCGAAACGTTGATTATTGATTGTTGGTGGCATTAATAAAAAGGGGCACAATCCCCGACTGCAATATTGGTGTGTGCGGACCGTTTTTCTAAACTACAAAGCAGTAAGGAGACCTGGCCAGGTCAACGGAGGACCAGCACCACTACGCAGAAAAGTGGAAGGAGGTGTGCGGTAATAGAAAATTCTATTGTGTCCACAGAAGCACAACATTGTCCCTACTTCTTCTGTGACCCTCAGTGCTCTTTCACTTGCAGCAGGGCACTAATAAATGAACTCTTATGATTTTCAGGTGCCAGATCAGAAATCAATGTCGATATGTGTGCTACAAAATCTGCCATCAATTTGATCAAAATATTTATGAATGACTGAAAAGGTCCATTATTAAATGCTCTTTTAATCTAGGATACATGGTGGTTATTTAATTGTTGGTTTAGTAGTGTATGTTGGCAAAGTGATATGGATGGCTGAAAACAAGGCCCCACGAGGATCTGACTTGTATGTAACACTAGAGAGCTGCAATGTTAATTCTTGCTTTTTATAAATATAGTTCTGACTTCTATCTGTATTCATGGAGAATGCTTATTGTGTTGCTGGCATAAATTTACTAAAAATACAGCATGTAAATGTATAATGCCAAGAAAGGCATAACTAATTACAAAAAACAAATTCTCCAAATTCAGTTCCAACTTTTTCCCATAGACTTTAAAGGGATACTGTCATGGGAAAATTTTTTTTTTTTTTCACAATGCGTCAGTTAATATTGCTGCTCCAGCAGAATAGCAGAATTCTGCATTGAAATCCATTTCTCAAAAGAGTAAACAGATTTTTTTATATTTCATTTTGAAATCTATGGGGCTAGACATATTATCAATTTCCCAGATGCTCCAAGTCATGTGACTTGTGCTCTGATAAACTCCAATCACTCTTTACTGCTGTACTGCGAGTTCGAGTGATATCAACCCCCCCCCCCCCCCCCCCCCCCCCCACAGCAGCCTAGCAACAGATCAGTGGGAAGGCAACCAGATAACAGCTCCCTAACACAAGATAACAGCTCCCTGGTAGATCTAAGAACAGCACTCAATAGTAAAAACCCATGCCCCACTGTGTTCCATTCAGTTACATTGAGAAGGAAAAACAACAGCCTGCTGGCACAAGTCACATGATCAGGGGCAGCTGGGAAATTGACAAAATGTCTAGCCCCATGTCAGATTTCAAAACTGAATATAATATATTTGCACTTTTGAGAAATGGTGCAGAAGTCTGCTGGAGCAGCACTATTAACTGATGCGTTTTGAAAAAAACATGTTTTCCCATGACAGTTTCCCCTTAATAGAGTTTTCACGTGACAAACAGTGAGATAAGTTTTCTGAATTCAATTTCATCTCAAATTGAACCTTGTCCATGAGTTTTCATGTGAGAATCCTTTTTCTCACTGAAGTTGGGAACACATGCAAATATTTGATCATTAAACCCAAAGTCTGATCTAAGCATATCAATGTCCAGTTCATCTACACAGCAAGACAAACTGGACAGCACTTGATCTGGTATCAATCAGTCATCAGTCACCCTAACAATAGTATATACACTTTTGATATATTGCCAACATATTCAATGACAATCTGCTTGATTTAATGCAAATTTGCCCTCTGGTACACAGACACATGGGCAAACATTGGTTAGTTTGTTCATATTTAAACAAAAGCTAAGAAGAAGCACTGCTGACAGAAGACATATATTTAATATATGTGGCCTTGGTTTAGAAGCTAAAATCATATTTACATGCTTAAACTGAACATGTCTGACATACCCAGGAGTGGTTTTGTCAAGTTTTGCAGAAAACCACTGTCAACACCTAATAAAAAAGTGCACGCAAGTGCTGCAGTCACCAGCACCGGGGGGCATACATTTTCCAAATTACAATACATGCCTGCCTTGACTAGAGCATTATAAGACTGGATCCATAACAACTCAGTATATACTGCACATGATACTGAAAATTGGTTCCTTCATATCTAATCAAAACTTTAAATATACAAAAAACTGCCTACCAGAATATGTACAATATAACCCTTGATGCTGACAAATACTTCATGTTCTCTGTTAAATTTAAAGGGGATGTAAACCCAAAACACAAACATTTTGCCTAATGTAAGAAATTGCAATTCTAATTCTAAGTAACTTTCCAAAGCACATTCATTAACATTTTTCAGTGTTAAGGAGTAGGGATGGCGCGAACAGTTCGCCGGCGAACTTGTTCGCGCGAACATCCGCTGTTCGCGCTCGCCGGAAGTTCGCGAACGTCGCGCGACGTTCGCATTTTGAGTTCGCGTCAATTTGGCGCTTTTTTTTTTGCCGCATTTTTTTGCCCTCTCACCCCAGACCAGCAGTTACATGGCAGCCAATCAGGAAGATCTCCCTGGACCACCCCCACACACCCCCTGGACTAAAAAAAAAAAAAATGTGCATACCTCCCGAGTCCCAACTGTCCCTCTTTTGCGAGCTCAACCCTCTGTCCCTCATTTGTACTGGAAAGACCCTTTTTTTGGAGGACCCTCTTTCACTGGAAAGACCCTCACTGAACAGCCAGAAAAAGAAGCAAAGATTTGAACTTGGCTTTTGGCAGAGAGTCCAGAACAGCGTCCAGAACAGCTAACAGGTGCAGGTAAGATACTTTGTAACACTTTTGACATAAGAAAATAATGGATTTTTCTTTTCCCTTTATCCCCCTCTGGCATGCCACTGTCCAGGTCGTTGCACCCTTTAAACAACTTTAAAATCATTTTTCTGGCCAGAAATGTCTTTTTTAGCTTTTAAAGTTCGCCTTCCCATTGAAGTATATGGGGTTCGCGACGGTCGTGAACAGTTCGCGCGTTTGTCGCAAGTTCGCGAACGCGTCCGCAAACTTTTTTGCGGCGGTTCGCGCCATCCCTATTAAGGAGAAGGAAAGACTAAAATTAAGTAAGCTTTATCAGAAAGGTTTATATAAATATACCAGTAACCCCTCAAAGTAATGCTCCTCTGGCTCTGAGTCATCTATCAAAAGAAACATCACTTTTCTTTCCTAATATTGTGTATACATGGGCTTCTGTATCAGACTTCTTGTTTTCAGCTAAACTCCTAGGGGCTAGGGCTTGAGCATGCTCAGTTTGCTCCTCTCTCTCCCCCACCCTTTCCCCATTCCCTCCACTCCTCCCTGTCGTATTCTGAGCCCAGAGCTATAAGTGAGCAGGGAGAGACTCAGGCAGGAAATTATGTCACCAAGCTATTATGGCAGCTGCTATCCTAAACAAACAGAGAGCTTCTAGAGCTGTATGGTAAAGCATTCTGCAAAATAAATATAGTCTTATAGCTTCTACTATTGTGACAAATTTATTGGTAATAAACTGCTTCGGTAAGTTTCCTTCTCGTTTAAGGTTATTTGGAAATGAATTGCTTTTAAAAGTATTTTCTGTCTGTCTCTTTCTACACTACTAGTTCTCTGTCTCTAAAAACAGTGTAGCAGAAGTCATATTTGCACGCTTTTTCATAAATCTGTTAATCAGCTGGCTTCACACACATATTGAGACAAAAATCAGAACCACCACGGCAGAGAATAAAACAGACAGATCCCTTTGTTTCCAAAAAATCACAAGGCCTTTGGATATTATTTTCCATGTATTGGATAGAAATAAATACTATATCAATCCAAAAGGGTATAAGTTAAGTGACTCGTCCTTAAAAGAGTGCAGAAGCCAATAGACTACTTCATATATGTCAGATTCCCCTATACTTTTTGTGAGTCGATCCCGCACTCAATCACCTGTCAATGGATTGTAAAAAGCAAGGACCTTATTGCCACCACTTCCCCACACTTATCCCTACTGTATTGTCAACATTGTGCCCTGCTCCAGCCACAGCAGTTAAGCCAGCAGCTGAAGTTGTTACAGTCTCAGGAAGCTGAACTAGGGCTAGGCAGGCAGAAGAGGTATGTGTTTTAGGGTTGCAACATATTGAGTAGCTGAAGAGGAGCTAGTGGAGGCAGAGCCATTTCCCATCCAGGCTGGCCTCTCTACTAGATAAGGATACATGAAATTACACCCATACACTTCAATAAAATAACTCTCCAGTTGACCAAATGGCAGACAAATGTTACTATGGGTTGCCATCTCACTGGTTTTCACCCAGACAGTCCAGTTTTCAAAAGGGCTGTTTACATGAAAACTGACTGCCGGCATTTCCAGATTAGGAAATCCAGACAGGACTCTGAAATAAATTGCATGGCAATTGGCCAGTCACTGATTGCTGCATCATTGCCCCACCTCAAAAATACTTATGAAGGCATTTTTGAGCGATTGCATGATTTGACTTCTTTAGGTATTTTCAGGTGTTTTGTAGCTGCAACAAAATCCTCGTGCCAAATAGTACCATGAATCATTGTCCTAAATGGCACTTTTGTCCAAAAGAAGGATATATATGAGGTAGCTGAGAAAAATCCTTTGACTTGATAACTAGCCCCCATAAAGTGTTATTAACACACAGGGGCAGATTTATCAAATTCAAATTGAATTCAAATGTATTTGAAGACCAATTCGACCATCAAATTTTGAAAATTCGATTGAATCGAATGATTCGAATAATTCGAATAAAAATCTATTTGAATATTCAACAGTCAAATAACTCCCCCTTTAAATTTTTATTCGCCTGCCTAGTTCGCAAGTTTCAACCTACCGAATTGGCTTTCATTATTTTAGATCGAATAAAAAAATGGTAAAAAATCGTTTGTTTCGAACCATTTTATCGTTCGATCGAATATTTGCAATTCAATCGTTCTACCAATCAAATAGTGGTAAAATCCCTTGAATTCGATATTCTAATTCAAAGGATTTTCATTCACATACCATTCCCATTACCTTTAGTAAATCTGCCCCTGAGTTCTGAAATTAAAGAAACCAAGAAATGAAAAAAAAAGTCTCTCTAACTGAATAGATGTATCAGTATCAGATGTATCAGTAATTTGGCAGTTATACATTTAAAAAATTAATAAAATACGTTAATCGCAACATACAATTTAAACATTATGCATGCACCCCAGGGATATAGTAACATGAAACACAGACTTTCGTTATGTTTGGTCTTGTTTAAAAATGAAGAATTTATTGCACAAGCAAAAACTTTCGCCAACATGGGTGCATAGACACGTGAGCTTAAAGATGAACTTGGCAGCTTCTTAGAACATTCGGTATAATGATATAAAACAATTCTAAACGACTAAACAACTTCCCCATATAAATAAATTGTACCTTTTCAATGAATAACAGTACCTGTCTGCCCCTTGCTATTCTCTCCACTGCTGGTTCAGACTATGTAGCAGAATGTGAGCTGATTAATAGACATGTACAGAAGCATGCAAGGCTTGGATGAGAGATGGCTTCTTAATAAAACCAGCAAAAACTGTAAACTGTCATTGTCCATATGTCGGCCATTTCACAATTCACATTTCCAGCCATATACATGGAAAAATTAACACCTGCCTTAGGGAGAGTTATGGTATTGTGTATGACTGGATCCCACTTTCACAAATTTGTGAGTTTCAACTAACACCTAACTGAATGAACACAATGGAATGGAATGCTGTGATTGGATTTCTCTGGATACCCTTAAGGGTTTAAATTCCCTAACACTCAGTTTAACTGAAGAAGTTCACTTGGATGAGTCGTGAAATATTTTCAACAAAACTAGCCTTAATTCTACTAGAAATTGTTTAAGAAAATTATGAACAGCAATAATAACAATAAGAATAGAATTATAATAATATATACTTTTAATAAAATCATTATTATTTTGTTGTTGTTCCTTAAACACGCATCTGACAATTTTACAAATCTAGTGTTTGACAACAATGGGCCAGATTCAATTCAGTGAGAAAAAGTTATCTCATGGTTTATCACGTGAAAACTCAAAAACGAGATTCAGAATAAATTTTTCTCTATATTCAGTTCCCGTTTTTTCCCCATAGACTTCAATAGAGTTTTCACATGATAAAAAGTGAGATACATTTTTCTGAATTTAATTGCAATTAAAATTGAATTTGGACCATGAGTTATCACGTGATAAACCCTTTTCTCACTGAATTGCCCAATATATGCACATCTATGGCCAACATAAGTTAGTTCTTTATCCATGTACAGTTATCACCACCAAGACCAACAAACCTTAGTTTGGACCTTAGAAAACATTTGTGCTGCACTGTATCAAACCCTTGACAAAATCCATCTAGACCACTATACTACATCTAATTCAACCCCACTGTCCAACTCTACAACATACATAATTCTAACGAAGCACATTTTGACACATTCTTGACTACTTATAATGTCACTCTCCAGGACACAACAACCCTTAATGTGATTTTATGACAAACCTTTAGAAAGCTTTTCTACTGCAAACTTCAAGCTCTAAGTACTCTAGGCCTGTAATTGCCAGGCTCACAACCTAATACCTTCTTTAGATTTTGCCATTACATCACTTTCCCTAACATCATTGGTGTCATGACAAATGTCAGGTTGCTTTAAAGGAACAGGTCAGGGTAAAAATAAAAACTGGGTAAATAGATAGGCTGTGCGAAATAAAAAATGTTTCTAATATAGTTAGTTAGTCAAAAATATAATGTATAAAGGCTGGAGTGACTGGATGTGTAACATAACAGAACACAACACAACATCCTGCTTTTCAGCTCTCTAAATCTGAGTTAGTCAGCGACTTGAAGGTGGGCCACATGGGACATAACTGTTCAGTGAGTTTGCAATTGATCCTCAGCATTCAGCTCAGATTCAAAAGCAACAGTTATGACCAATGTGGCCCTCCTTCAATTCACTGATTGGTAGGGTAACCAGTCAGTTTAAACAAAAGAGAGCTGAGAAGCCAGAAGTAGTGTTCTGTTCGACTTACAGTCACTCCAGCCTTTATACATTACATTTTTGCCTGACTAACTATATTGAAAAAAATTTTTATTTTGCACAGCCTATCTATTTACCCACTTTTATACTGAACAATTCCTTTAAGTACTAGTGGGAAATAAAGTAGCACACATTCAATATAGTTGGGTAAATGCCTGTATGCACAATAAGTCACATATAAATGTTTGGTACAACACAGGACTTAGTGTAGGAAAAGAGTGCATGCTTAACCTGCAAAAACTGTAGCAGCTAAATGCCCAATCAGGATATGCAGAACTGTTGCATTTTGAACAGTGGGGATCATTTAAAGAGACCCTAGATGCAAGTGCAAGAACACTAAGGCAGATTTATTAAGGTTCCAATTGAAAATTTTAATTTGAATTTTCAATTATTTTAATGGTCAAAACTGTCAAACTTGACTAGGGAGTTATCTGAATTCGATTTGAGGTTTTTTTAAAAGATTTGAATTCGATTTTCAAGATTTATGAGATTTTTGAGATTTATCATACTCTGGCCCTTTAAGAATTCTAATTTGACTATTTGCCACCTAAACCATGCCTAATTGTTGTTTAAGTCAACGGGAGATGTCCAGGGATCAATTTGGAGATGTTTGCAGCCTTCCTGACATTCAAGGTTTTTTTCAGATTAAAAAGGAATCAAGCTTGATCGAATTTGAATTGATTTGAATTAGAGTTGTTGGGTTGTTTACATTCATCTTAGTTGAATAATTTGCTTTTATTACTACATTTCAACTAGTCTTATGTCAAATATATAGGAGTTTACTTGCGTTTAAAAAACTCACATGAATTTGAAATTCCACCCTTGATAAAAGTGCCTCTAAGATACACAGTAGCTACAGGTACTCTCCCAACCCCAATGCAGTATTTGCTGGAAATCCAGAAGCAGAGCAGGGAGTAAAACATGGTGGACTAGGTCTGTTGTTTGCAGTAAAATGTTTGGTGATAGAACTAGCAGATGAATATACTGAATAAAGTAACAAGCAAATGTCAGTCCCAACTCTTTCACTGGATTGCATATCTGCAGATTTGGTATAATGACAAATAACTAACAGGAGAACAGACAAGATATACTGTGAACCCCTCTGCGGGACTGCTGTAATGCCACCTGTTCGTTAACTATAAAGCAGCAATACCCTTTCCATGGAAACACCATGCATCCTCCATGAAAAACAATAGAAAATTATTAAAGCAGATGTCAGGAAAAATAAGATTGGAATATCCAACCCCTGTGTAACTTAAAACTCTTTGACAGATGCTTAAACTTTATCCTGAAGAATTTGTTGATATTGGGTTGAATTTATCCATCAACTTTAACAAGGGCCATAGTCCCTGAACTAGCCACACAGCATGATGGAACCACCACCAAATTTGACAGTAGGTAGCAGGTGTTGTTCTTGCAGGTGATCTTTGGGTTTTACAGCGACTGTGCATGCGGCCTTACATTTCCTGATAACATTCTTTACAGTTGAAACTGACAGTTTAAACCTCTGATATAGCCTTCCCCTAAACAATGATAATGAATCTTTGTTTCAGATCTTTTGAGAGTTGTTTGAGAATTCCATGCTATCATTCTTCAGAGAGAATTCAAACAAATGCACAAATTGCTATTGGCCACCTTAAATACCTTTTCTCTTGTTGGACACACCTATGAAGTTCAAGGCTTAATGAGCTAATCCAATTTATCTGGTGTTGACAGTAATCAGTATTGAGCAGTTACATGCTTTCAAATTAGCAAAATTACAAGGGTACAAGCCAGTTTTTCACATTTGATATCATTTCATACAACTGAATACTGCTTAACTAAAACTCTTTGTTCAGAAAACACCCCAGTACTCAGATGTTCCTTGGAAATGAAAGACATACTACTGTTATCTTTTTTGTTGAAAGTTGACTCAATTATTATGCAGACTGAGAGGGGTTCCCAAACTTTTTTCATATGACTGTACAAGAAATATAGCAATTGGGGGTATAAATACTATATATTTAGACAATGTGTTTAGGAAACATATTTTAAAATCTAATTTAAATTTGTTCTGCCTTTCCTTGGCTCAATTTAATATTTGCCTCTTAAAATGCATACAAAAAACTCATCTTTTGGGGAGAACAATTTAGAATCAGACATTGCGAGCACACTTTAATTTATTGTCTATCACTTTCTCTTGAACAGCACCTTCACAAATGTTTATTTCCACTGACAGGTTTGCCAAGTAATTTCCTGGTAGCAATCTTGTCCCTTCAAAAAGGGGAATATAATGAAAATGTAAATTGAATTTAAGATTCATCTGAAGGAAATAAGAAACTTTCTAAATAGAGTCAATTACAAATTCTGTAATAACCAAGTTGTTCTTTGCTGTCCCTCTCTTAGAATCATGTACATGCAGCTTTGTGTCTGAGCCTGCTATTTTGAAAGGCACTTAAATATAGAATTCTGACCTCAATTCACCAGGTGTATATTAACAACACACCTAATATTTACGAAAAATTGTAAGTTCCTCTTTTCGTGAAAAATGTGGTGAATTTTCTCCTGGCGCAATTAGATATAGTACCGTGGTCTAGATGGATTGTGTCAAGGGTTTTGATACACACAAAATTAGAGAGCTCACATGTTACCAATCAAAATAGTTTTCCTACCAAAATTCAGATTCTTTAAGTCTGATTTCCCCACCAAAATTTTTGGCGCCAAAATCCAATAACAATTTTGGATTTTTGACAGAAACTCAGCACAACCATGATATATAAACAAGAGTTTTGCTACTGACTTCTACAGGACCGCGACAGATTAGAGATGGTGGATTTTCGGATTAAGACTTTTTCCAGCCTAGGGGTATAATAAATTCCAAAAAGAATTTCGTGATTTTTGTATTCGGAGTTTGATAAATATCCCCCTTAGTGTCAGTGTTTAAGACCCACTGCAATCAAATGTCAATACATTTATTAGTGAATCCTCTTAAAAGATAGACTGTTGTATAGAATGGAAATGTTTTGCTAACAGACCCTTTCCAGATACCCAGAGTGGCTGGAATGGGTCTGTTCCATTGAGATAGCATAAGTTTCCTGGCATGATAAAGCACCACGTGAAGAAATGTCCTACGCTCTTTGCCGTAACGATGCCAGTAGCTAATTCAAGTATCGAAGTGGCTGGATAGACCATGATCTTAGAAATTAAAGGAGAAGGAAAGGTTAAAACTAAGTAAGCCTTATCAGAAAGGCCACCTAAATATACCAGTAAACCCTCAAAGTAATGCTGCTCTCAGTACTCAAAAAAACACTGCATTTCTTTCCTTCTATTGTGTACACACGGCCTTCTGTATCAGACTTCCTGCCTTCAGCTTAAACCTCCGTGCCCTGGGCGTGAGCATGCTCAGTTTGCTACTCTCCCCCCCCCCCTCTGCTGTAATCTGAGCCCAGTGCTATAAGTGAGAAGAGAGAGACTCAGGTAGGAAGTGATGTCACACCAAGCTAATACTGCAGCTGCTATCCTAAACAAACAGAGCTTCTAGAGCTTTTTACTCAGGCGTGGTAAAACATTTTACAGAAAAAATATAGCATTCTAGCTTGCACTAATGCAGCTAGTCTATAAAATGCCTCCATAGCTTTTCTTCTCCTTTAAGGCAAATATCTGTACCCAATACTTCTTAATTTTAGGACATGTCCAGTTATAAGTAGCCAAGCCCCAGCTGCAAATTACTTTTATTATACCTACAGTTGTTTTTGCGTGGATGACAGGCCCCTTTTAAGGACACATGAATGTCTTAGCACTACATTCTGTCCAAGGTATAGCAACAAAGAAATCCTCATTTTAGTTAATGCTTAACAAATAATAAAACTGCATTTGAAGGGTTAATCCAATCAAATGAACCTTAACCAAGTAAATGATTGTTGTTCTAACCAGCTATACCCTCAATCAATCAAGTCAAGCAATGTTACACACACAGCACATTTACATTAGCAGCCTTCTGAGCTGTTGCTTAATTTCAGTTAAAGTCTGGACAGACTTTTCCACATTCCTTTCCTCTGATTACTAAGAGCACTGGCACACGGGAGATTCAGAGCATTTAGCCGTCAGCACGATTTCCAGTCCAGTAGTCACTGAGCGATTCGGAATGATAATCAAGTGACCTGCAAGTGCACCAGGAGGCTACAGTTCATTGGCTGTGTACCTGAGAATAGCACAAACAGCAAGCCTCTCTGAGTCACTCTAGTATGCCAGTGCCCTTTGAGTCTACACTACTGTACACAAAAACTTTAATATGCTTGTGAAGTTCCCCAGAGACAAACATTGCCTGATAGCTTGATTAAATATGTTTCCCAAAATATGATCATAGAATTTAATAATGGAGATAACAACAATTTAGCTGCAGCAAAACATAACTTTTACACTGACCATGCCATGAAGTTTATATTTCAGAGATACACTTTGATCTATACTGATCTATACATGTTGTCTAGAAATGCATAGAGCAGGGATGCCCAACCTTTTTTAGGCTAAGGCCAGACGGGGAGATTCGGGGGCGATCCGTCGCCTGGCGACTTCTCGCTGGGGTGTCAAGCTATTTGGGGAGATTCGGGGGCGATCCGTCACGGCGAGAAGTCACCAGGCGACGGATCGCCCCCGAATCTCCCCATCTGGCCTAAGCCTTACCCGTGAGCAACATTCAGATGTAATAAGAGTTGGGGAGCAACACAAGCATGAAAAATGTTCCTGGGTGGTGCCAGATAAGGGTTGTGATTGGCTATTGGCAGCCCCTATGTGGATTTGCAGCCCACAGGAGCCTCTGTTAGGCACTACATCTGGTTTTTATGCAACCAAAACTTGTCTCCAAAGCAGTAATTCAAAAATAAGCACCTGCTCTGAGGTCACTGAAAGCAACATCCAAGGGGTCGGGGAACAACATTTTGCTCACGAGCTACAATGAAGTTTACGAGCTGATTTAAAAAGATAGACTACCTGTCAGTATTTTGCAGGTGATTAAGGCAGAACAGAGCAAAGTAATTGTAATTTAAATGTAGTTTATCTCTTTATTTTATCATCTATTATCAAATGTTAGTTATACAAAGTCGACACATTTAAAAATTACTTTACAATTCTCACAATTTATGGTATCCTAACAATTTTGTTTGGCCCTCGGGCTAACCGTAAGATTACAACAAAGGCCAATGAATGCCGCTTGGGAGAGGATCACATCAATGAGCTGTTGCAGTCCTCCCCCTGATGGAATTTATAAAATGGCCTGATTCATTTCACATTATGGTCAATTTAATCATACGTTGCATGTATGTTTTTGCAGTATAAGAGGGAAATGGGAGTACCCAGTGGAGACCCATACAGACACAGAGTAAATGTAAAAAAGAATACAGCCTTCAATAAAAAAATGAAACTGTCAGTTAAAACAGACCTACTGGGATATGATATTGCCAACAGTAATTCCCTGTCAGGCTCTGCAGGGATTCGAGCCAGGGACCTTTGTATTTTCTGGCTCAATGCGCTATCTATTAGGCCAGGAAAGCAGCCTGTAGGGCTGCTCACTATAGATTTCCTGGCCTCTGCAGCCCCAGCCCAGCAGCAGCCTGATATGTTGCAGTCAGCCAATCAGGGCTGACTCAGCCCTATTTAAGGCCAGCCCTCCGTGCACACCTGGCCGGAGCATTTTCCTTGCTAGTACTGTGGCAGTGCCCCTAACTAGTTGCCTTGCTCTTGCCCTGTTATTTCTGTCTTGTCTTGCCTTGTCCTGTCCCTCTTGCCTTATCCTTCCTGCCTTGCTTTGTATTTCCTGCTTGTCCTGACCTTGTTTGTTCCTTGATTCCAATCCTCTGCTCTCCAGTCCTCTGTTCTCCTGCCCTATGCTCTCTAAAATGTAACTGAATAACATATACTCTTCCATCCTGTGCCAAGTGATAAAACATACAACTATCGGGAGAACCAAGAAAGAGGAAGCGGTTATGGTTGGACAAGCAAAAGCTCTTGTTCCTTTCACTCACCGTCTGATGATTTCTGTCACAGTAACGTAGCCCAAAGTAATCTATCTCCACAAGATTTAGGTGACGGAACACGTAGTCCAGGACAACAGAGCCTTTCGTTGACTTCTGTGGGAAAGAATGCATAGATTCCATTCAGAGGCATATTCCAGCTTTGTCAGTGACATTCATGCGTTTACTATACCATTGTCTAGACAGGAGGCTTGTTTTATTGACCAGGAGTTATGTTTGGCCTCCTCACAGCACGACCCTCTTTAGGCTTTGTGCTTTCCCTATTCACATACAAATACATGAAGCACAACTTGAGATGCTCCTTTTGTGTTTTTTTTTTCCTTGCTGAGCTCAATAACGGACATTTCCTTGCTATTCACATAAATGCATCTGTAGAAAACTGAAACATTTGCAGGTGCAATACTACATAACTAGCATCTCCCTGTACATTGAAAGCCCTGTCATTAGAACAGTCAGATGTCACTTTATATTTGAATGAAAAGAGGAATATACTACAGCAAGAGAAATGGGGATACAGAAACAATTTTTCCATGATCATTATTCAGTCTGAAAATCAAATAAAAGGAAAATGTTGGTGCTGAATGACTGACAGGATTCTTAGATTCAGCCACCAGTGATCTTAAGTCATATGCTTGATCTATAGAAAATATCTTTCTCCCGTATGGTTGCCATACTGCTAGAAAATACAGAAAACTTTCCCTGAACTGTAAAACCCAAACTATAAGTTATTGTTAGCATACTTCATTTCTACATATTAAACATTGGAACAGGAGTTGGAAACCTGTGGTCCATATGTAACTCCTATGCCCATGCTCAGTGGTACCTATACACATATTGTGTAATAAATAAGAATGTACCAGTGCATTATACTCATTTAGATATATCAGAATTGTGCTTTAAATAGTAGTGTTTCATGATGAATTATTGAATATTTCTGAAAAAAACCTAATAATCTCTCCCTTCCCTTCCACTTCCTGCTCCCTGGATTCCCAGGCTGTGCAGGGGAGCCAGCGGCTCTCAGCTCACTGCACTGTAGGACAGGAACCAATCAGCTGCTAGCAGGACCTGATAGGGAACTGAAGCATGTTTGTGCTAGTGTGACTGCTGGGCTGTGATTGACTGTCCCCCTCTTACTGTGTTTCTGGCAGGGACCATTAGGACACACCCACCCTTCATTTGAAACACAGGGACCAGAGAGCATCTATAGGGAGCTCCAATAAAAGGGCTATTTCTAAAGATAATATTAATTTAAGCACCATGTAAAAGCAACACTATATATTAATGATTATTAGGGTTTTTTCTTTTATTCTATATGTCTCCTTTAAAGCATTTAATGAACCCCGTTAAAGGGGTTGTTCACCTTTAAATGAACCTTTAGCATGATGTAGAGACTGATATTCTGAAACAATTTGCAATTGGTTTTCATTTTTATTGGTTTTATTTGCAGATTTTGAATTATTTAGCTTTTTATTTAGCAGCTCTCCAGTTTGCAATTTCAATTTACCATAGCAACCATGAACTGATTTGAATAAAACACTGGCATACAAATAGGAGAGGGTCTGACTACAATGATGAGTAATAAAAAGTAGCAATAACAATACATTTCTAGCTTTATAGAGCAGTTGTTTTTTAGATGGGAGCATTTGAAAAGCTGAAACAGTCACAAGTCATGACAAATAATTGAAAAAAAACTATAAAAAAAGAAAAATATACGGGGTATAATTTTAAAACAGAAGCGAAAAGGGATGGTGTAAAAAAAGAGAAATACCACATAAGAACCTTTTGTCATCTGAAAACAAACACTTGGGTGAAAGTTCGTCTTTCTGTAGGACAATGAACCTGTAATGGCCCATAGATAGATAGATTGATAGCTAGACAGGTAGATGATAGAAAGACAGACAGACAGGCAGATGAAAGATAGATAGATAGATAGAAAGACAGACAGACAGATAGGTTGATGATAGATATCGATAGAAAAGTAGATGATAGATAGACATACAGACAGATAGGTTGATGATAGATAGATAGATAGATGATAGATAGATAGATAGATAGATAGATAGATAGGTGATATTTATATAGACATAGGCAGATAATAGATTGATAGACATGTAGATGATAGACATACAGACAGATAAATAGATCAATTAGATAGATCGATAGACAGACAGACAGACAGACAGATAGATAGATAGATAGATAGATAGGTGATATTTATATAGACATTGGCAGATGATAGATTGATAGACATGTAGATGATAGACATACAGACAGATAAATAGATCAATTAGATAGATCGATAGACAGACAGACAGACAGATAGATGGATAGGTAAACTGCCCCCCCAGCCCTACCCATTTCACCCCTCTACCTGTTTGGCAGTGCTAAATATATTTGGTCCTGCCAATAAAGCTCATTTGATTTGATTTGATAGATGGATAGCTAGTATTCTGCTGTGCTACAAGGGCTATTGAAACAAAAGCCAAATAATTACATTTGCATATTTAACTAATTTAGAGTTTGAAGCAAGGCACTGACATGTGTTACTGTGTAGAGATTCTTTTAATAAACCAGTAGTACTTCAGGGAAACAGGATAAAAAGTGCTGATCTTGTGAAGTGCATTAATGTGTAGACACTGCTGCAATACTTGAGGATCGCAGGCTTCATGTTGCCAAGAAGCTGTAGAGCAGAGTACATTTATCCTAGATGCCTATCAGAAGAGCTTTTTAGAGGGAAAAAAACAAAGATCTCTTCAGTCTGCTATAAATGATGTTTCAATATTAGCAGCGGGAGCTGAAATGTAAAAAGCCTGCCATTAGTGGACAGAGCTACCCAAAAACTATCTTTTCCATCAAGGCTGATATAGTACACAATCAGGAAGCTGTTAGGCCAGGACATGCAGCATAATGATGTTTTAGGCAAAAAAAGAAGATAGTGAAGTGCACAAAGCAAATGAAAGATAGAAACCATCCACCGACTCTCAATAATATACTTTAGATGCAAGGATAACATCTAAATTAGCTCTCGCTGAGCAACAACTTGCAGGCAGGACATCAGACCTTTGAGTGAAAGGAGTTTTTGCTACAGTGAGCATTAAGTCAGTAAATGGAGGCACGACTATCAAGCTAAAATCACAAAGGGACAGTATACTGCCTTTTTCAACATTAATGCAATGAATAGGGGTTTGTGCAGAACATGCTTTCTGCCTATTTTTTTTTTTTAAATATGATATACGTATTGGTTTTTGTTTTTTCTTGACTAAAACTGGGCAAACCCTGAAACTGAAATTCAAATCACGTTCTACTTCATGTCCATATGAGCACAATCAAAACAAATAAACAGTCCACTGAGAAGCCCTCTATGTAATCCCCTTCATTACCCCAACTACAACTTCTTAGGTTTTTAGATAAGGAGCAGCTCATTATACAGAGGCTTCTCAGTGGACTGCTGGTTAGTTTTGATTGGGCTTGAATAGAAGAAGAATAATGCATGTTCAGAAGCAAAACTACATAGCAAGCCTTAGGTACTCATTTCATTTCTTTATTCATTTCTGCACAGATTTCCAGAACATACAGTAGTTGCGGTGTCTAAATAAGGAATGTGTTCCCGTAACAAGGTTTGGTAACATACAGGGTATAATGCCATTAAGCTTTTAGTAGCATCTGTTATAAAGGAAGACATTAAGGATTAATGTGCTATTTCTTGCTATTTCACTTGTTGAGAGAATGTAGACACAGCTGCAGTTCTGGAGATGTCAAGGCATTAATGTAAGGCTGATGGCACGAAATGAGTGCTACTCTCTGCAGATGTGCCTGCTGTCTGACAGAGATAATTCACCAAGCATAGTCCCAAAGCACGCAACATAATTACTACATAGTCAAATTGCTGTTGGAATGTATATGCAATATTCCTCAAATCAAATGTACTAACAAGAAACACAGCAAAAAATAAAGGAATCCTACACATTCTACTGATTTCTTTCATTACTTTTTTATTACCTTACATCACAGAATTCATTTGTAACATATTACATTCCAAATTCTATACTGGGAGCATAATTATTTACAGTTGTGCTCATAAGTTTATATACCTTGGCAGAATTTATGATTTCTTAACCATTTTTCAGAGAATATGAATGATAACACAAAAACTTTTCTTTCACTCATGGTTAGTGGTTGGCTGAAGCCATTTATTGTCAAACAACTGTGTTTACTCTTTATAAATCATAATCACTACACAGACTACCCGAATGACCCTGATCAAAAGTTTACATACCCGGGTGATTTGGCCTGATAACATGCACACAACTTGACACAAGAGGGTTAGAATGGCTATTAAAGGTAATCATCTTCACCTATGATCTGTTTGCTTGTAATAAGTGGGTGTTTATAAAAGGTCAATGACTTTATGGACTCCTGACAGACCCTTGCATCTTTTATTCCGTGCTGCACTGATGTTTTTTGGATTCTAAGTCATGGGGAAAGCAAAAGAATTGTCAAAGGATCTGCGGGGAAAGGTAGTTGAACTCTATAAAACAGGAAAAGGAAATAGGAAAATATAAAAGGAATTGAGAATGCCAATCAGCACTTTTCAAACGCAAATTAAGAAGTGGAGAATTAGGGGTTCAGTTGAAACCAAACCATGGTCAGGTAGACCAACTAAAATTTCAGCCACAATTACCAGAAAAATTGTTCGGGATGCAAGTCAAAACCCACAAATAACTTCAGGTGAAATACAAAAAATACTGGGGGAAAATTTGCACTCATCAGCCCGGAAGCTGCGCATGGGACGTACTTGGACATTCCAACATGACAATGATCCAAAACACAAGGCCAAGTCGACCTGTCATTGGCTACAGCAAAGTAAAGTGAAGGTTCTGGAGTGGCCATCTCAGTCTCCTGACCTCAATATCATTGAGCCACTCTGGGGAGACCTCCAACGTGCAGTTCATGCCAGACACCCAAGAATTTACTGGAGGCTTTTTGTCATGAGGAATGGGGAGCTTTACCATATGAGAAGATAAAGAGCCTCATCCACAACTACCACTAAAGACTTCAAGCTGTCATTGATGTTAAAGGGGGCAATACACGGTATAAAGAAGTGGGGTATGTAAACTTTTGATCAGGGTAATTTGGGTAGTTTATGTAGTGATTATGATTTAAAAAGAGTAAACACAGTTGTTTGACAATAAATGGCTTCAGCCAAACACTAACCATGAGTGAAAGAAAAGTGTTTGTGTTATCATTCATATTCTCTGAAAAATGGTTAAGACATCATAAATTCTGCCAAGGTATATAAACTTAAGAACACAACTGTAAATAATTATGCTCCCAGTATAGAATTTGGAATGTAATATGTTACAAATGAATTCTGTGATGTAGGGTAATAAAAGAGTAATGAAAGAACACAAACGTAGGCAGCACTCACTTGTATCAAAAATAGTGTATTAAATGTAAAACATCATGCTACGTTTCAGACATGCATTTAAATAATTTGAAAGAACAGGTCAGTTCCAAAATAGAAAGATACCGGAAGGAGGGGGAGAAACAGAAACGCATCAAATTTGATAGAGATGCCCTGGATTATCAGAGGGTCGGGTCTATAGCTGGACAAGTCGAGAGGTTAAGAAATACACCTTCAGTCCTCGCCCAGAGAACCAACATCCATCATTTGGCCCTTACTTTAGCAATAGGGGTGAACAAAGTGCTGATAACTCAGGACCTAAAAAACATTTTTAGAGAAAACTACCAAAGGAAACACAGAAGGTATACATGTCGAGGAGGCACCAGATATAGGAGGTGGGACTCGACGAACACAGCGGGGCTGCAGCAAAAAAGTGATAAGCAAGTGATTCATAATATTTCTAGTAAAAAGTTAACCAAGGTTGAAGAATCTGTGTCATCCTTGGGACTGAATTTTTGTCCAAAGACTACACCTGATCTACTACAGCTTTACATTGATATGTACCGTTTTTTTCGAACTTCAAGATTAAAAGTACACTTTGTAGTTAACCCTATTAAAAAGACTGATGTTGTACAGAAATGTGATTGATGAGAATGATACAGAAAGTAACTTCATATGTAAGGGACACAGGTCATTTTTTGGAATTGTTACAAGGTATTTCAAACCAAATTGGGAGTGATGTTGCCAGTTTGTACACTTCAATACCTCAGAGAGGGCATAGAAGCTTGTGAATGGCTGATACAAAGGGATGCCAATTATTCTATGCAACAGATCGATTTCTTTATGAAGATGCTCGATATTATTTTAAGTTGTAACTATTTCACTTCCAATAATGACTTCTTTTTACTGTTGCGTGCGACCGCAATGAGGTCCAACATTGCCCCTACATACGCAAATGCCTTCATGGCTAGATTGGAAGATTTATACATCTATTGCGATGCTGACTATGCCAGCCACTGTGTGGTTTGGCTTAGGTACATCAACGATATCTTCATTGTATGGCGGGGCGATGTTGAGTCCTTCTTGAGGTTCCACGCAAGACTGAATGGATGTCATTCTTCCATCTCTTTCACTCTCTCATATGATATGCAACAAATAAAATTCCTAGATGTGATTGTATGTAAAAAACCGGAAGAAGGGGTACATACAACGTTATATGTGAAGCCGACAGATAATAACCAGCTCCTACATTGTAAATGTTATCACCCCAAACATGTTAAAAAGTCTACCCCAGTCAGCCAACTCACTAGGGTAAATAGAATTGTGAATAATCCTGATGAGAAAGTGAAACAGCAAAATTTTATGTGCCAAAAATGTTGGGAGAGAGGGTATCCCGAGGCGGTGATCAATAAGGCTAGAAGTAGAATAGATGGAGTAAGAATGAGAAAGAAAGACAAAAGGAGGATTCCCTTTGTCACAGATTATAATAGACAATAACAATCGATTAATAATATTTTGAGACGTCACTGGCACATTTTAAAAAAGGGCATATCCCCAAATAGAGGAATTCATTGCTCCACTTCTTATATCTTATAGGAGAGGCAAAATTATTGGTACAATGGTGACCTCTGCCCACATAAAGAGAAAGACTAGAAAAGTTGATACATTCCTAGGGAAAAGAGCAACAGGGATGTCACCATGCCATAATTGTAACCAATGCCCATATGTTTATAAAGGGAAAGATTTTGTACACCCTAAAACAGGATATGTTGCACACTTAAGGGGCCACTACACCTGTGTTTCCAAATATGTTGTATATGTGTTGATTTGTCCGTGTGGTCTTATCTATGTAGGGGAGACCACACAGATGATCAAATAGTGGATTTCTCTACACAGATCCTCTATTAATCTGGGTAATATGAGTCAACCCGCGTCCAAACACTTTGCGGAGAAAGGACACAGTGCTGATCAGCTTAAATTTATGGTGTTGGAAATGGTCCCCCCACTTAAAAACAGAGGAGATAGAGAACTCTGTTTGAAACAAAGGGAAGTGTGGTGGATCCACAAACTCAGTTCTCTACAACCTGAAGTTTTAAATAGAGATTATGATTTATACATTTTTTTGTGAATGCTCGATAAGGTGAGATTTAGTAGGTGATATAGGAGGTAATCATTATGTTTGAACTTCATACAACATTTTGATAATGCTAGCAAGACTAAATTGATGAGGGCAATATGTATAGAATATAATGCAAACAGTGGTCTAAATAATTATATAACTATGTATGTAATGTTGATGTCATCTCCTGTATGTCACTTTTTAAACCACATGACCATGCTTACCTGTATACTTTTGTTGGCTTGATAAAGGGCACGATGCATGTCCGAAACGTAGCATGATGTTTTACATTTAATACACTAATTTTTATACAAGTGAGTGCTGCCTACGTTTGTGTTCTTCTATATGATGAGGAGGAGAGACTTGGCAATCCCCCCTAAAGGCTGTGCACCACAAATTCTCCTTTGAATGGAAGGAGAGTGCTGATACTGTGAGTTGTTTTATATATATATATATATATATATATATATATATATATATATATATATATATATATATAGTTTTTTCCATATGAGATGATACAATGGTGGATTTTCATTGCAGTACACTAATTTGTCTGCAAAAAAATTAAATTGTAGCACCATCTGTTGTAAGTTACTCAACATGCCTAAAAGGAAGAGGCCAGGAGAACCCAAGAGCATTGTTCGCAACTGAACCCTAAATAGCCGGCCACTCCCAAAAACATTGAGCCCAACTCTAGATGTGGTGGCATAGGAAGTCTATGGTGTTAAAGAAGCACAACTAAAATATTTTACTTGAATATCTCTAGTTGATATTTAAGGGACTTGCTAAAGGACATTATGCCACATTTCCTTATCCATGTCTGCGATTTCCCTCTGCAACTTTGGTTTGACTTTGGTCACGGGAAAACTGATCTTTCTGTAATTTGTATCTTCATGCCTTAAGTCTATTAGAAAATCATGTAAACATTAAATAAACACAATAGGCTGGTTTTGCTTCCAATAAGGATTACTTATATCTTAGTATGGATCAAGCACAAGCTACTGTTTTATTATTAAAGAGAAAAAAGTAATCATGTTTAATTATTTTGATTATTTGGATAAAATGCAGTCTATGGTAGATCGCTTTTCCATAATTCAGAGCTTTAACGATAACGGGTTTCCACATTACCGATCCTATACAATTACAATATTTGAGATTCAGTCTAGTGACCTCAGATTTGGTTTATAATCAGTAATGTACAGCCGCTGGTTTTAACTACTATTGCTGTAAATTACAGCACATAACATGTCCAAGAAGGAAAAATCCCATAGCCTACAGTTGGCCATGAATCATGCTGATGTGATTTAGCTGGTGCTGAAGCTGGAAAGGATTTTGGTGATGTGCATATCAAACATCACATCCTAAAGAGGCAAACTTTACTGGGTCATTACTATCACAAGCTGTGATAAGAATGAACACTAAAGGGTTTTCTGAGGGTAAAAGAAAATAATAACCAGATCTGGGCTGGAGTTCAAAATAGGTTCTGGCCAGATGCCACAGATTGACAGTCCAGGGCCTGATTGGAAGAATTATTTTTTTATTATTGATGCTTTTTTTATTCTGTGGCTCTTATGCTGGCCATCTCCCGACCTGCCACTAACCTTCAGATCAAATAAAGTAGCAAAAGCACAGATCAGCTGACGTTCTGCCCCTTACAGGGATCGTACAAAAGTTGTACGATTAAAAACCTAGTGACGGTCTCCCACTGAAAATCGTACGATCTGCAATAGACGCAAAGATATTATTGCCAGCCGACAGAAATTTTCTAACCTGGCCGATCAAACAAACGACCGATCGGCATGGCACGACAAATGTCGGAACACTCCACACACGATCCGAAAATCGTACGAATCCAGGATTCGTACGATCGGATCGTTGCGTCTATGGCCAGCTTTAGACTTGGAGTTTACTGTTATCTTGTTGCTATAAGTGGGGTCAATTATGGCCACTTTGTCCTTACATTGTGGACTGAAAATACAAATGCCTGAAAATGTTTTGTGTGCCATTTTATTGGGCTCCACTCCCTTGCTATCTGTTAATAGCCAATGACTATTTAATGCTAATTTTAATTTGTCTGATCCTTTCCTATTCCCTGGTAATTACAATTCTGTTTCTCTAAATGTTATTATAAAACAAGTTCTCCCCCACTGCAGTTCCATTAAGATATCCTTAAATTTTAACATCTAAATGGATAGAGGTTTGAAGTAACTCATACAGTAAGCATGACTGATGTCTCCCAGCAGCACTGCAAGCAATAATTAACATAGGCACAAGTGTTTCCCACTGATACTGCAATATACAATTTAACTAGAATGAGTTATTTGAAGGGGCTTGTATCTGGATAGATAGACGTGCTTTATCTTTCAAATATCATAGTCCCATGCTATAATATTAAAAGGTTAGTATAAATAACAAGGAAAATGTTTAGTCTGTAGGTAAAGTATGGCTAATGTATCAGCCCTCAGGCAGTCTGCAAGTTATTAACCTCAGGTCTGAAACCTCTGAGGATCAATTTTTCTGCATATTTGTACTTACTACACCTACAATGTTCAGAAATCCCCATGAGCACCTGGGGGGCTCTATGTTATCTATAGTTGAAGGGTGCTTTTACAAACATGGATAGAGCTACCAATAACAACCACTCTGCAATTAGTTCTGATTAGCCTGACAAACTAAAGCTGGCCATAGACGCAAAGATCCGCTCGTTTGGCCACATCGCCAAATGAGCAGATCTTTTCCAGATATGTCGCTAACAACAGGGCTATATCGGAGGTAATCCAAAAGTTAGGCCCCACAGCCGAACGATCGGATTATGACGAGGGCAAAGGGCTCCGACGGGTCGGGAGAAAATTAAGCCTTCCTGATCAATATCATGTCCAGATATCGATTGGGAAAACCCATTGGAAGCCCCCATACTCAGGCAAATAAGCTGTCAAATTGGTCTAAACGACTGATATCGGCAGCTTTATCTACCCGCGTATGGTCACCTTAAAGCTTTGTATGGGAAAATGCAGTGGTGCACCAATGTGCTAAGTCAGCACAAGGAGTAAAACCAATGAAGAAGGATCCTTTTAAAACTGACTGGCAAAGTATTGCTGTTTCTAGCCTCTTGGGTAAATGTAGTATAATAACAGGTGTCATTTTCTACTACAACTGCAGTTGTATGCACACAAAAATTGACGCAGTCTTTGTGTGCATTGATGGCATTCCGTACAGGTATAGGTATGGGATGTGTTATGCAGAATGCTCGGGACCTGGGGTTTTCTGGATAACAGATTGTCTGCAATTTGGATCTTCATATCGTAAGTCTACTAGAAAATCACATAAACATTAAATAAATCCAATAGGCTGGCTTTGATTCCAATAAGGATTAATGATATCTTAGTTTGGATCAAGTACAAGCTACTTTTTTTTATTATAACAGAGGAAAAAGAAAATCATGTTTTAAAAGGGAGATTATTTGGATAAACGGAGTCTACAGGAAATGGCCTTTCTTTTATCTGGAGTTTTCTGGATAATGGATTTCCAAATAACTGATTGCATATCTGTACTTGTGTCCCAAGACCCCAATACATCCCCGACAAAATAAAAAGAAATAAAGGCTTATCTGGAAAACCCCAGTTGCCAAGCATTTTAGATCCCATATCTGTATATGTTATGTAGTCCAGAAGTATGCAAAGCTTAACCCTTCTCTCATATAACAGATCTCTGAAATAATGCAAATACTTTGCAGCCGTATTCATGTAAATATTGCAACACATTCAGTTTGCGCAGTATGTATATATGTATATGTTAATGTTACAGTCCTATTAGCATACCATTCACTTCCCAACTGCATGTTCAGTTAATGATGAACTCAAAGGAATTAAGGAAAGCACTTGTGACTGACAAAAAAAACCCATAAATGGTGCCAGAGTTCGTTAAATGTCAACTCCAGTCTTGGCTTCTGTTTGCTATAACCAAGGTTGCTGGAAACATGTCTGTCAATTATTGTGTGGGGAACAGTGGCACTGCTCTGTTTTAACAGGATTAAATGGACTCTTTAAATTAAAGGGATCCTGTCATGGCAGGCGAAAAAAAAGTAATCTGCTTAAACACATTTACACAATTTGCTGCCTGTAAAGCCCTCACACTGCTCCAACTGACAACACCTGTCTGGCACACGCGTTTTACACAGGGAGAAACAGAATATACACAAAAGGGCTTGTTTACAAACAGAACTAAAGGCTAAGCCCAGGAACTAACACCTGCCTTGCGGAAATTTCACTTCCAGGGTTCCCTTTGCATTTTGCACGTACACATGTAACACTATCACCTGAAAGCTACCACTGTTTGAGGTACCATGCCCAGTGGTGTACCAGAAATACATCTCTTAAAAGCCGCAAGCGGGGGAGGATTAATCTCATGGAACCAATGCTGTGGTCTAGGTTATCTAGCGGGGGAGGACTAAGCCCTATGGATGAAACCAATGTCCAGGTCGGGAGAACTTTATTTCAGGTAATGCATTTATGCCAGTAGGCTTTAGCATTTGATATTATGACCAGAGGTAAATAGTTAGGGACCACCATATGGGTTTTACCTTGACATGGTATGGTGGCTTATCAACCTTATGATAATAATTTTGTAACTAAAAAACCCTGTCCTTGTACACATGCATCTGCATACATTACTTATGTGACAGGGGACCAGGGAATGTGCATTGATCAATCTCTCGTCTTTTTCTCTATGTCTGTAATTAATTTGGCCAGATCAGTAGCACTTCCGTTGCATTTTAGTACATTTTTATTTAGCCATGGAGTGTTCCCACAACCTTTGCTTTTTGCATTGTGTACCAGAAATAATGTCTTTTGCATCCACACTAAGAAAAATGAGTGGCATAACATAGCAATATTTTGTTGTTTAGTATACATCTTGGTAATTTTCTCAAGTTGCACTAGTGTATGCTACTTTGTGGGCCCACAAAATACAGCACTTTTTGTAAAAGAACACCGCGATTTGCATGTGTTTACATGATCCATAAAGTCTGTGGATGTTAGTTCTACTTCAGAGCTGCAAATGAAACCTGTCCATATTACATGAGCTAGTCAAAGACCCCCTCCCTCTGGCACCTTTAGCCTACTTCTCTTTGAAATGGCTAATTCTGAATTAGACTTGCAAGTGTTCTGCAAAGGTGAGGAAACTCCCTCCAGTGAGAGAAAGCTCTCTATTACTGAATCATGTATCCAACTTAAAGTAACATCCTACTCACACATTATAGATTTAGAAAACCACAGGTAGTGCCTGGACTTGTACAAAAGCTCATTAACAGCAAGTGGTTAGTAGTGATTTTAAGGACACAAGTCTCTGAATGGGATTTGAAATGTATTCAGTATGACAGTTTTCATTCAACTGAATAAATACAAATAAAAAGATTAGCTACTTGACTAATTTATCTAGGTTTTCCATGCTATTTCTTTGGCCAATGATAAAACTCTTTTCACCAGTTCAGAGCCATTTAAAGAGGTTGTTCCCCTTCCAGACACTCTTTTTTCAGTTGAGTTGTTTTCAGATTGTTCACCAAAAATAATGACTTTTTTTTCTATCGCTTTCCATTTTTGTTTCTACCATTTTTTCAAGCTTGAAGATGTCCTACATTTGTTGGAACATTTCTCAGCAGCATCTGTGAAATATTACCAACTATTATCAATTATATAATCTGGGGCGTTTGATGCGCATATGCCGCCCTGAGGTGGTCAAGTCAATGCCACCCCCCTGCACTTTAATTTTTTTTGCACTGGAGTGGGTGGGAGGTTGCATCTCTAAATTGATTTTGAAATCAGAATTTCGGTTCTTTACCAGGTACAGCTTTTTTCTATAATTTTGTTTTAAATGCTGTTTTTAATAAAACTCAGAGAGTCTGCCAAAGAGAAGAAATGTATCAACTAATGTATTACCTAATGTATCAACTAATGTGTTACAGAGTCGGTGACAACCCCCTCCCGCCCGAGCTGCTTTAGAAACACATAATAAGAAAGTGAAAATTGAAACTTGAAAACTTCAAGATTCGAAAAAAAGGGCCACGAACATAAAATAAAACGTAATTGAAAATAAATATATTTCTGGTAATCTATCTGAACTCAAAATAAATGTTGGAAAGCAAAAAAAAACAAAAACAAAGCAACTACTGCAAAGAAAAGAGATGTATCATTTTTTTTTTTTTTAAATCCAGCAACTTTTGAAATTTTCCTGGAAAGAAGCCTCCCTTTAAAGTGGACCCGTCAGCCAAAAAAAAAATATTCAAAATCATATTTTATCACATTAGTCAAGCAAAATGAACATTAATGACACTATATAAATTATTTGAATCTTGTTTTCTTCAGTCTGGGAATTCATAATTCTAGCAAGCAGGCAGGAGCCATTTTGTGGACAAGCCTTGTATCATCTCAGAATCTTGTTTGCGCACCAGAATGGGGGACCCGATGTCTATCCCCATATCCTGCTACATAATTAAATGGTTAAGAGAACTGGGGGAATGTGTGGAGAGCAGTGACATCTAGGAAGTGCTGAATGGAAAGTGAAAGTAATTATCTGCCCCATCTCTATGCCTAAGGCATAGAGGAGTGGCAGACAATATTTGATTGACAGCTGAGATTTTTAAATGAGCTTAAAACAGCTTTGAATGCTTTAATGAAAATTTTAAATTGGATTTCATGTTTAATTTGAAAAGGACTTTTATTATACAGATTTTTGTGTCTAGGTGACGGGTCCACTTTAAATAACCTACACTCATGCATTCATACGCATAGAATCATACATATTGATAATCATTTCAAAAGAGAATGAAAGTGAAATATGACCCTACTATATAACTTGAATGAATACCACTTCACATTCTTGTGTTTCTACAGTTTCAGCACAATGAACAGAGTTAAACAATGAATGCACACAATATAGCAGATGGATATGGAATGTGAAGGAAACATTTCTGTGGACTTGTAACAATCTAGCATTTAGGTTATACAATGCCCACACCATAACTAGTTCTATTTCCCAAGATTCTTGAAGCTTACAAAGATGCCTACTTCTGAAAATGTACCAAGAAAAGCAGCCTGCATATTGCCTGGTATAGGCAGAGTCCAGTAAGGAAGCAAAATTTCTAAGGCTTGCAATGTAATTTTCTCTTCTAAATCTCTCATGGTGGCCATTGGCCCTGACAGTAAGACAGGCCAGCCTAAAGGCCTCCATCTCTGACAGAGAAACTAAGTAGAATGGATTTAAAGGAGAAGGAAAGGCTAAAATTAAGTAGGCTTTATTAGAAATATCTATATAAATACACCAGTAAACCCTTAAAGTAATGCTGCTCTGAGTCCTCTGTCAAAAGAAACACAGCATTTCTTTCCTTCTATTGTGTGCACATGGGCTTCTGTATCAGACTGTTTGCAGCATAAATCTCTAGGGCTTTAGCATGCTCAGTTTGCTCCTCTCTCCCCCTCCCCGCTGTAATCTGAACTCAGAGCTATGAGTGAGCAGGTAGAGACTCAGGCAGGAAGTGATGTTACACCAAGCTAATATGGCAGCTGCTATCCTAAACAAACAGAGAGAGTTTCTAGAGCTGTTTACTCAGGTATGGCAAAGCATTCTGAAGAATAAACATAGTGTTATAGCTTGCACTTTTGTGGCCAAACTGTGGCAATAAACTGCTTTGTTAGCTTTCCTTCTCCTTTAAGACGTTATGAATTCCTCCTTTTTGTTTCTACTGATGCAATTAAACAGTAACTTCTTCTCAGAACAAATAATTAAAACATTTTTGCACAAATGAGCTGAATTCTGCTGAAAAAGTGTGCAATGAAAGCTAGGTGAGTACAACTTAATTGGTCATAATCTTCCTATATGTCCCTATTCCAACACATTTGTTGCAGTAATCTCTAGGAGACCTGCAATGGGCTGTCAGTGCTGCCAATGCATACAAAGCTTTCAAGTTTCAGCACAATGAAAGTTTAGACAAAATATAATTAACAACTGCATTTTTGCTTAAGTCTGAAGAAATTTTTTTGTCATTCACTCACCAACCATTAAATGTTCACTTCAAAGCGAGCAATTAAAAATACATTGACATGCAACTTAACAATGTTATGCATGGCTGAAAAGTTAAATGTGAAAGCTTATTTTTTAAGGTCTGAACAAATGCCCCAATTAAGGAAATATCTTCTTCAAAAGTAATCCCTAAAGCTGTATCAGTCTCTTTCTTCATTGGGAACATTAGCAATTGTTCAAATGAGTATCCTTGTTACAAAGTCATTGGGGGTGCGGACAATGCACTGTACAAATAATTCATGTCACACAGCCAAAAGAAATTCAGTGTTAAAAATTGGAAATTTTCATTTTACAATCTTTGGTTAAAATTGCAAATAATTTCAAGGCACATCTACTATTATTTGTAACCATTCAATTAATATGAGACACACTGAAGCATTATTAGCTACATTAAGCTCAAAGACTCTCCCCGTGTTTTAAAGGAACAGTAACACCAAAAAATGAAAATGTTTTAAAGTAAAGGAAATCTCATGCAGTGTTGCAATGCGCTGTTAAAACTGATCTGTTTGCTTCAGAAACACTACTATAGTTCATATAAACAAGCTGCTATGTAGCAATGGCAGACATTGAAAAATGGCTATATGGCACAGGATAAGTAATGGATAACAGATAACATTATGTTCTACACAGCTTATCTGCTATCTGCTGTGTAACTTTTTCTCCTTTGAATGGCTGCCCCCATGGCTATGCAGCAGCTCATTTATATAAACAATAGTAGTGCTTCTGAAGCAAACACAGCAGTTTTACCAGCTGAGGGCAACACTGCATTATATTTTTATTACTTTACAACAATTACATTTTTTGATGTTACTGGTCCTTTAAGTGAACTGCTAATGTATATAAAAAAATATATATATTATATATATATGCAATACACAAGAGCCATGTATATACTGTAAATTATATCCTTATAAATGGTCCTGAGTGATGTCACTTATCATCAGGGCTTAGTGATGTTATTTATGTCACATAGGGTTGCCACCTGGCCGGTATTTTACCAGCCTGGCCAGTAAAAATGATGGTTGATCCCAATGTTATTAATAGGGAAAAAATATGAATATATAGGAAGGCAGGTATTTTTTTCCAGAAAAGGTGGAAACCCTGTCACATGACTAACTGAAACTTGTGTATTATAATAAATGACGTACCCCTTGTTGCAATCTATAAGGATATTAGAAGCCACCTCGGAGTTCCACGACCTGTATAAAAAGAAGAGGCCGAATATATAGTCATGGAACTCCTCTGTAACTTATAGTATCATTTTATTTTGACAAGAGGGGGTATTTTGCTCACTATGTGTAATTGGTTTTCAATCCTATTGTTAATAGGAAAGAAAGATAAATATACAGGAAGACATTTTTTCCAGAAAAGGTGGCAACCCTGTCCCAGGCGTCCCCATTGGATAGTTCAACCCCTGGTAGTTCTTACTAAGATGACTGTATAGGAGTGGGACGGGATATAAAGAGAACATGTAAAAGCAATTGACAAAATTAAATGTAGCCTTTTAACCACAACAAATAAACTACAATCACAAAGCTGCTAAGATTATTTCAGTGTATTAGATATCTACAAGCAGGGTCACTTTACTAACAGGCAAAAGGGCTATTTGCTCAGTGTCCACCTGCAGTAGAAGAGCCTACTTTATTTTTAACAGCAAAAAGCGCTTCTCAGGAATCACAGACCACTCATTTTCCTCAGATGTCCTAAAAACAAATTTCACTTTACCTGTCTGCTGGCATAGAAATAAGAATATGAAAGAAAATAGTGTGACATAGTATATTACAACCAAAGCCATTTATTCAAAAACACATTTAAAAAAAACCTACTGTTTTTCAGATTCACATAAACGATGAAGCCTAATTCATCTAGCACTCAATGATTAAGTTAATGAATAAGGGGAAAGTGTTGCAGTCAATATGTTATCACCCATTCATTTATTTCTAGTGCACACTGATAAAATAATTTCTTGGGAAAGACTTGACAATGTAATTACTATAGCTACTAAGTGGAAAAGAGTGTTTACTAGCCTGCATTGTGTTTTGTGGAGGGCGGCAGGATGTCTCCCTTTGGGAGGTTTGAGGGTTCTTGAGGTTACCAGAGGTGCAGGATAATTTTGCCTGCACTCCAGCTGAGGGGAAACAATAGTTTGTTTTTTTTAAGTTGTCCAATGCAAGTGTTATACCACCTGCACAGGGAAGTAGCTTCTTGTGCAAGTAGTCATATCTATATTCACTCAGCACACTTGTTGTGCACATGTGTATGTGTATGACATCACATGCATGCAGACCAGGATTTTTGGGAAAGCCATGAAGGCCCAGACATAGGGCAACAGATTTTGTTGGGGATGAACGGCTGTGTGAGTTCCGATTGGCCTAGGAGTGTCCAGTTTAGAATGTACATAATGCACAAAAGCTGTAGCTCAATGGCTCAACTAACTATTTGTGACAGTTTTTCTAACTGAACTTTAAAATATGTTAGAAGCAGCTCTGGGAGGGGGGAGTCACCGACCCTCTAAACCAGGGGTGTCCAACCTGTGGCAGAGGGCCACATGCGGCCCAGGATGGATATGAATGTGGCCCAGCTTGAAAAACTTGGTTCCTGACAGGGTCAGACTGGGGGGCCCAGGGCCCACTGGGACTACTATCCAGGGCCCCCCTCTGACCCCCGCCACCCCACTGTGATGTGTGTAGCGCCGCTATGCGCTAATATTCCACAGATGCTGCTGAGAAATGCATCATCTAATGGAGCAAATTGTAAAAGTTCAGAATCTGCACCCGGAAGCTGCCAGACTGAACATCAGAGACAGGACTTTAAACCAGGGGTTGGGAACCTATGGCTCGCGTGCCAGATGTGGCTCTTTTGATGGCTGCATTTGGCTCGCTGCCAAATCTTTAATAAAAATAAAAGTGCAGGCCACACCCTCCTCCGTATGACTTCTGCATCCAGCTTCAGCCTAGCTTCCGCCGGCGGCGATTCTGGACGCACAGATTTGCATCCTGCTTCCGCTGCCCCTGCTCTGCTGGGTGAGTCCTGAGTCCTCATCTTGGGCTGGCACCCTGTTTGTGGGTTCCCTGCACCCATGGATAATGGGATAATGCATTGGACAATATATATATGTACTCCCCCCAATCCAGTCACAAAATGCCACTTACTCAATCCACTTACTCACAAGACATAATGCAAAAGCCCAATGTACAGTCTCATGGTAGCATGTTGGGGAAATCTGTTAAATTGTTCTGACTCCTGATAGAGACACTGGGTACTGCTCCCTGACCTCCCCAACTAGTCCTGTCTGCATTAGTAAGAATAAAAAAAAGTTATGGGGGGTTGACGGAGGTGGTTGTGGCTGGGGCAGGTGGCGAATGAGGTGGGTTGCAGATAGGGTTGCCACCTTTTCTAGAAAAAAATCCTATATATTTATTTTTTCCCTATTAATAACATTGGGATCAACCATCAAAAATACTGGCCAGGCCAGAAAACTACCAGCCAGGTGGCAACCCTGGTTGCAGCTAGGGCTGTGGCAACCCCTGTGGGCTCTGCCCCTAGTCTGACATTGAGGGCAGACAAGACCCAAGATCCTGGCTGAACATCTCAGAATTTGTTTGGGAGTGTGTGGGCCTTGGGCAAGATACCGTAAATCCATGTTTAATAAAATTGATAGATTATCATGTTTCAGAATAATTAGAAAGCACTTAGAGCAACATTGTACAAACCTATGGCATCCCCTAAAAAGCGCCTTGGTGTCAGGTTTAGAAAGTGAACTATGTGGACTGGTTTCATGCTCGCAGTATCACATTCCAGTGATGAGGCTACAAGCAGATGTTCCCGTGTTCAGGTGTCAGTTGCATATACAAGACTCTTCCCACAGAGTTTGATGGGAGACAATTCTAGGCATATTATTGTAGCAACCTGTCTTAAAGAAACACTATTCATTATTAAACTCCAGTTGAATGTATTTGTATATTCAGTGCTTGGAGAATGTGTCTGTGCAATAAACAAATAAATGAGTTTCATTTCACTTTTATACAGGGCATCATTAATATGCATACCAAGGAAAAAACGCAGACAGCGTGTTGCTGCAGAGCAGCACGTGTGAAAATACCTGTTTCAGGTTTCAGCGTAATGCGATATGAGCTGTATTTTCACAACTGTTGCTAGAGGAGTTTAACCATCCAGGTATATAGATCTGAGTCATGGACAAATATATGAAATCTTAACCCAACTGTTTACAAAGCCAGTTAGCTAATAGATATGCTTGCAAACATTGCCTGGGCAAAGAGAAAGCATCATTGCATCTACATCTACATAATAAAACTGGATACATAGCCAGTGCCCATTGTTCAATAGAAAACTTTGCCAAGAAGCTGACTCCATATGGAAGAACAACACATTGATAAATATTTACTTTTTATGCTGTAGCACATTTTAAGTGTGCATTCCCACGTCACTCTGTTGAGAAAAGATACAGGAGGCAGGAAACAGGAAATAGACAGAGGGCAGTAGTGCAAATACGGAAGTGCAAGGCTCCAGTACCTTTTACATTATGTTTTCTGCTTCTGTACCAGCCCAAGGCAACCACAGCCCTTTAGCAGAGAAGATCTATGTCTCTGAAGATGCCCCAGTAGATCCCCATCTTCTTTTCTGCTGATTCACTGCTCATGCACTTTGCTGTTATCACCTACTGAGCTTTGTGACCGACTCAAAATATACTGTACACATAGAATATAAATGCCACAATATAAGGGTGATTAGTCATTTATACAGATAATGCAGACCCCCCCCCCCCCGTGGCACTCAACTTTTCAGTGCCTAACGGGGGTAGGATGGGTCCTCATCACGAGTGTAGAGTGTGCAACTGTGCGCTCTGCATTAGAAGAGCCGAATTTCATTATTTTTTCTGCATTTTGCTGCCCCTGGTAACAAACAATAAGCTGCCTCTTGAGGTGAGGGTCTCAACTCGCCTCATTGGCTGAGCGCCCCTGAGATAATGACTACATGGTAGCTTAGAAACTAGTGCAACTAGCATCAGAATTCATTAATCTGCCTTGTTGCATCAGTTTACTGTATATTACAGGCCAACTATAAATTCTGTCCCATTCACTATCTATATCTATACCATCTAAATATCTGACCACTATGCTTTGCTCTCATACTTATTTCCGTTCTTCCCTGTCTTAACAATTCCAAAACACTCTCTCTTCTCATGTCTTCCTATCACGATCCTGATTATAACCATATAACCATTATGTAAATCACAAATGAAATACAAAAATGAGACACCTCCTTATGAATATAATTGAGGTACAATATTTTGATCTTGGCTTCTCAATAAAGATTCCTGACAATAAGCTTGTGTCCTGGTGGATATTCGCCTGCTGGGATACATTTGGCACAGACAGAGATCATTATCTGCTGATACACATACAGCTGTACTACTTGTACTGTTTAAGGTCACTATTAAAAAAAGATTCAAGAGCTGACTAGAAGCAAGGTTTCCCGAGCTCAAATGAAAATGATGCAGATCATTACCTGTATACTTATGCAGGCCTTAACAGTTTTAAGAGGCTGCAGAGAAGGAAACATATCAAAATACTTGTGATAATAATAACAAGATTACTGCATAGTTTGGCATGTGGATATTGCAGCCTAGACATAAAGTGGAACACTCAGGTTTTTAAATTTCTTGGAAAAATGTTTTTTTACATAAACATCTATCTTTTTGGCACCTCTATAGATTAACAGCAATAAAATGCTCACTCCAGTTTACAATTGAAAACAATATCTGGTTTCTCAGATTGTGATACAGGACATGCCAATTGAATTTATCACGAAGAACAGAGCAGTTAATTTGTAATGGGACTGCTTTGTGTACAGTTAGGGTATAAAGGTGGTAGAATTAAACTCCTACCACCCTTGCCATAAAGCAAAAGATGATGCCTTTTTTTTCTTTTGCAAGAAAGGATGATATGTGTACCAGAAAGTATACTTACATTTATAAAGTGACTATAAGATTTTGAGAATTATTTAAAGATCACCTTTTTTTGTCTTTGTAAATGTATTTCTTTATGAGGGCAGTATCCCTTGTCCATGGATGTGAATAAGGGGTATAATAAGCTGGGGAATGCCCCTGGCTGTAGATTACATTTATTAGATTCAGATTGGTATCCATAACTAACTGCATTTGAAGAAAGTCACCAGAGAGATTTAACACATGGCATTCACCTGTTTGCACCTTTAGCCATCATCTCATGCAGTTACTCCTTCTGCTGTCCTTATTTGTCTGTCTGCGGCTACAGATAAATATTATGGAAATTATTAGAAGGGAAATACTACAGTGTATATGACCGTTGTGCTGAGTTTGTGTGTGTGACAGTAATGTAGCCGGTCCTGCCATGATTTAATGCACTGTCTCTAATGGAAACTCATTAGTGTCAAAGCAATTTCATTCTCCTCAGTGTATTTCCAATAAATATTAGAGAACCATGAAACCGAAAAAAAATAATTTTCACTGGAGGCTTAAAAAGCAGAGCAATATTTATTGTGCGTGAATGCACTCTTACAGTTACACAGTACTTTGCCTTGTTAATATTTTCTTTCATTCCAATGGTAAAAAGAAAATGAATGAGTGAAGCTGATTCACTAAGCCCTCAATGAGTTCCATTTAAAGGGGTGGTTCAACTTTAAGTTAACTTTTGTGTTACAGAATGGCCAATTCTAATAAACTTTTCTATTGGTTTACAAAAAATTTTTATAGTTTTTTTAAGTATTTGCCTTTTTCCAGCTTTCAAATAGGGGTCATTGACCATATCTTTCTATTCATGCCCTCTCTTATTCATATCAGTGCATGGTTGCTAGGTTTATTGGGACCCAACAACCAGATTGCTGAAATTAAAAACTGAAGAGCTGCTGAATAAAAAGCTAAATAACTCAAAAACCACAAATAATAAAAACTAAAAGAACTGCAAATTGTCTCAAAATATCACTCTCTATAGCAGGGGTGCCCACGCGGTCTACCAGTCGATCGCCGTCCTTTTACTGGTAGACTGCAACCTGCCGACATGTTCACCCGCACTTCCTGGTTGTGACGTCAGAAGTCTCGCGACACGAGACTTTAGACACGCAACCAGGCGCAACCAGGCGGCAGCAGTGATCTCCGTCTATTCCTCAGCCTCTCAAGTCAGTTTCCCGTCATGCATTGTGCCCTTGTGATAGAGCCACTTCCCAGTGTTCCAGCGCCTGTGACATCTCGGTCATAAAGATGGCTGACAAGCCGGGTAAATAATTACAGTGGTGGGCCATCTTTTGGTTTCTGTTGGGTTTTGGAGAACGCAATGTTTTGCAGGTTAAGCGTGGGAGATCAAGGGCGTGGGCTTTCAGGAAGCGGAGCGGAATTGCGCGAAAATATGACCGAGAACTGCAGCGTGTATGCTGATATGTCAGTGGGGTTTCTATGTAGAAATTCACGCGCACACCTTATGCTTGGAAATATTGTTTGACTTCACAATGTACCCAAATTAATTGGAATTATGTTCTGCACTGTTACACGCTTGCAGGCCTAAATCATCTCTTCAATGACCTTGGTGGGTCATAACGTGATTTGTACCTGTCACTGTAGGACTGTATATAGCTGGGGAGTGATGGCTTTCTTTTAATATCGGTTTAACAAGGGCACAGAAGGGGGGCTGAATGCAACAAACAGGGACACAGAAGGGGGGCTGACAGAAACAAACAGGAACACAGAAGGGGGGCTGACAGCAACAAACAGGGGCACAGAAGGGGGGCTGACAGCAACAAACAGGGACACAGAAGGGGGCTGACAGCAACAAACAGGGACACAGAAGGGGGGCTGACAGCAACAAACAGGGGCACAGAAGGGGGGCTGACAGCAACAAACAGGGACACAGAAGGGGGGCTGACAGCAACACGCACTGAGGGAAAGGGAGTGTGTTTAAATTTTCATAACCAGGCAAATTTTGTAAAATTAATTAGGAGATGTGGTCAAAATGGGTGTGGTCAAAAATAGGTGTGGTCATTGCATTACCACGGTAGATCTCCTGATGGGGGCCAGGTGTTGAGTAGATCCCAGTGTATAAAAGTCTGGGCACCCCTGCTCTATAGTATACTAAAAGTTAACTCAAAGATGAACTACCACTTTAATGCCATATCCAAGGCTTAACAGTTTAGAGGGGTGCTAGAGTTGCTTTAGGTTACGGACACACATACGTTTCTCTTCTTCGTTTTTGGCCGCAGTTCATGATGCGGATTCTAAAAAAAACAAAAATACATTTAATGGTTTCAAGTTTAGTCACTGGCATTTCCACTAGCGTAATTTACGCAGCGGCCGGCTTTTTAAAAAAACTATGGGGCAGATTCACTAAAGCGCGAAGCGTCTAACACTAGCGCTAATTCACCAGCGTGATGTCATTTCACAACTTTGCAAATTCACTAACACGGACTCTGGCGAATTTTCGCTAGCGAAGTAGATAGACTTGCGCAACTTCGCACCCTTACGCCAGGCGAAATTGCGCACTGACGAAGGATTATAACTTCGCAAACTCACTAAGATGAACATTTTCCTCAACGTTAGCACTTACCCTAGACGTTATTTTGCCTAGTCAGACCAGGCGAAGTTCAATACAATAGATAGGAGGTTGAAAAAAAAAGTCCCAAAAAAACGCTGGCTTATTATAGCATAGGAGGGTGATAGTCTGAAAAAAATCGATAATTTTTTTGGGGGGTTACCCTTCTTTCCCCCTACATTTCCTAACATATGGCAACACAACTATACAGGGGGCACATGTAGGGCAATAGGACAACTTTATATAATTTATTAAAGGTTTCCTGGGCTTGTGTAGTGGAATGTAGTGGCTGTAACATATACTTCTATTATAAGTTAAAGTTCCTGCCGTATGCAAATTGGGCTTCGCTAGTGTAACAGCGATCTGCCTAGCGAAGTAATACTAGCGCAACTACGCTACTGTTCGCCGATCTGTGCGTAAATTCGCACTTTAGTGGATTTGCGTAGCACTGGCGAAAATTCGTCTGGCCAAGTGCAGCGAATGCTAGCGAAGCCTACACTGGCGAATTTTCGGATCTTAGTGCATCTGCCCCTATGTGTGTCCATAGCAAAACACTGGGAATTGCCCCAATAATGTTGCATTTCAGTCAATGGAGGGACCATTTCCAGAGTTTTGCCACCCAATGAGCTTTAAATTGTGCAGGTGGCAGGAATCTCCTTGTGTGCCATTTGCTTTAATGTTCAGTATAACAAAACATGGTGTACAATTCTGCAGAAAGAACCTTATCTATACTGTATGTGTCAAATTGTGTGCGTAAATTACCCTCCCATTTAGACTGTAAGCCCCAAGGGGTAGGGTCCTCCATCATCTTGTCTCCTCAACACTGTGTAATTATATTTTATATTTATGCAAACTGTATTTATAATAATGCACTTATTATTAGTGATCCCTTGTTTGTTACTAATTTATTGTTGCTGTACAGTGCTTTGCCCTCAAGGAGCGCTATACAAATAAAAATATACATACATATATGGGTTTACTGTTATGTGTTGGGAAGTATGACTGTACCAATCAATGTTGAGTGTACACAAATGAGTGAGTGAAGCTGGGACCTTAGATTGTACGAATGATGCAAAATCTCTGTAAAGTGTTTAGGAATGTTACAGATATATCAATAAAGAATAATAGTAGTTCTAAATAATTAACCTTAGTGGTGAAACTGTGCTTGCATGTAGACATCAGAGGGCTCTTCCAATTGAGCTTAGGCAAAAATGCAGGATTATTTGTTTTTTTGCAAATAAGGTACAAGGTACAAGGGACACAAGGAAGTCATTAAAGTAACACATGATGTTTCTGCTTTTTGTTTTTAGTCACTGGCAAGAAAACTGCAGTATTAGGAGGCAGACTAAACATGCATTGCAGTGCCCTGTGTGGAATCAAACCTGAGACCCCATGCTGCAGTGCTAATCAATATTGTTGGCAGGGTCACTGATCCACAATACCAATAAGACAGGCTACGCTATTGTTGTGCTCATTATTTATTTACACTATAGTATACAGGCCATCTAATGTAACAGCAGTTGGATTTTCAGCCAGGAGATCTGCAGAACTCAAATAACTTTTATAAAAAAAAACACAAAAATTAAGAAAGACTAACTCATGCAGGGCACAGGTATGTGCCAAAGAGAACTTGAACGTCATAAACCAGTGCCCAAATGGAGAAAGAGACTTTATCTCAGTGTTTGAAGTGTGGAAAAATTCTGCTCATGGCAGAAAAAAACCCCATAAATTTCCGTAGTATTTGTAATTAACCCTTACAAATTCAATCCTGAGTTATATGGGATATTGTATTACAATAATGCTTTCTTACAATATGCCTTCTTGTGCTGTGTGCATTTTAAAATACCATTCATTTTATACATAGATGAGAAATAAATGTAAAAAAAAAAAATTAGGTCTTTGAGACGCACAGTTTTATCAGATAAAGAATAATGGGCAAGGGTTCAATTCATTAAAGGGGTTGTTCACCTTTGAGTTAACTTTTAGTATAATGTAGAGAGTGATATACTGAGACAATTTGCAATTGGTTTTCATTTTTTATTGTTTGTGGTTTTTGAGTTTTTTAGCTTTTGATTCAAGCTTTCTAATTTGCAGTGTCAGCAATTTGGTTTCTAGGGTACAAATTACCCTAGCAACCCTGCATTGATCTGAATAAGAGACTAGAATATGAATAGGAGATGGACTGAATAGAATGACAAGTAATAAAAAGTGGCAATAACAATACATTTGTAGCCTTAAAGAGCATTTGTTCTTAGATGGTGTCAGTGACCCCCATTTGAAAGCTGCAAAGAAACAGAAGAAAATTGCAAATCATTAAAAAACTATGAAAAATAAATACTGAAGACCAATTGAAAAGTTTCTTAAAATTGGCCCTTCTACAATATACTAAAAGTTAACTTGAAGGTGAACCACCCCTTTAAGTAAAACTAATCTCATGCTTTATCATGTGAAAACTCATGGACAAGATTCAGTTACGAGCACAAAAACACTTTTCTCCAAATTCAGTTCAGGGTCTTCCAATAATTTAGAAACTAGGGTTACAGAATAAAAACAGGATTGCATGTCCCTTTTCACAAGATCTTACAATCTTAAAGGACTGCAGACTTTCTTCTCACCATAAAGTTATTAGATTTATAATAATAAGGCTGAAGATTTGGTATATCCACAGTCTTTATCTAAAAACACCTATAGTTTAGTGAATTTACTAATATGGGGATTCAAACTCACATTATACATTCAAGAAACCTTGAATTCAACTAAGGACACAAGAAAGCAGAGGCTGACTTTGGGGAAAACTCTTGCCAAAGCAAATGTAGTGAATATATTTTATTTTTACTTATAGTACAGAAAGGCTTCTCATTTCTAAATGTAAATTAGCCAGCGCTACGCAAATCCACTAAAGTGCGAATTTACACTCAGGTCGGCGAACGGTAGCGTAGTTGCACTAGTGTTACTTCTCTAGGCAGAGCGCTGTTACGCTAGCGAAGCCTAATTTGCATACGGCGGGAACTTTAACTTATAATAGAAGTATATGTTACAGCCACTACACCCCCTACACAAAGCCCAGGAAACCTTTAATAAATAAAATAAAGTTGTCCTATTACCCTACATGTGCCCCCTGTATAGTTGAGTTGCCATATGTTAGGAAATGTAGGGGGGGAAGGAGGGTAACCCCTCCAAAAAAATTATCGATCTTTTTCAGACTATCACCCTCCTATTCTAAAATACGCCAGCGTTTTTTTGGGACTTAGAAAAAATTTTACATTTTCTTTTCAACCTCCTATCTATTGTATTGCACTTCGCCTGGTCCGACCAGGCAAAATAACGTCCAGCATAAGTGCTAACGTTGAGGAAAATGTTCATCTTAGTGAATTTGCGAAGTTACGATCCTTCCTCAGTTCGCAGCTTCGCCTGGTGTAAGGGTGCGAAGTTGCACAAGTCTATCTACTTCGCTAGCGAAAATTCGCCAGAGTCCGTGTTAGTGAATTTGCAAAGTTGCGAAATGACGTCACGCTGGCGAATTAGACGCTTTGCGCTTTAGTGAATCTGCCCCATAGTGTGTGTAATGCACTACTATTTGTAAGACCTCAATATATTACTACTATGTCCAAACTAAAGCAGTAATCGACTAGCTTGGAACCACCATTTGCAAACACCTAATAAGACTAAATCAGTACTAATTCCAAATCCCAGCAACTGTGCTTCCATCCCATACAGCAGTCTACGCTGACTGACATCAATTGTTCTCCACTACAAAAAGTAAAGATAAAAGAATGGTCCAGGACCAGATGTTATTCATCGCAGAGTACTAAACAAGCTTAGCTCTGTATTTGCCAAACCTCTTTACTTAATTTTTTGGGATTCATTAAGGCAGTGATCCCCAACCAGTAGCTCGCGAGCAACAAGTTGCTCTCCAACCCCTTGGATGTTGCTCCAGTGGCCTCAAAGCAGGTGCTTATTTTTGAATTACTGGCTTAGAGGCAAGTTTTGGTTGCATAAAAAACAGATGTCCTGCCAAATATTCTCTCCTGTAGGCTGCCAGTTCATATAGGGGTTACCAAAAAGCCAATCAGAGCACTTATTTGACATCCACATGGACTTTTTCATGCTTGTGTTGCTCTCCAACTCTTTTTACATTTAAATGTGGCTCACGAGCAAAAAAGGTTGGGGACCCTGCATTAAGGTCTTGCATGGTCCCGACTGTCAAATTGCTAATATGGTGCCGCTATTCAAAAAGGGATTCTGTTCTCAGCCTCAAAACTATAGACCGGTTTGTCTGACATCAGTGGTAGGAAATCTTTTCGAAGGGATATTAAGGGATAAGATACTTGAAGTCATTGCAAATAATAATACCATGAGTATGTGCCAGCATGTTTATATGTATTTTATGTATAATAAATTTTCCAAGACTAATTTAATTTCTTTTTATGAGAAGGTTAGCAGGGACCTTGACTCTGGGATGGCAGTGTATGTGATCTACTTAGGGCTCTTCCAGACGAGGAGATTGCAGGGAGATTTGTTGCCCCAAAAACGTGGCGATTTATCTCCCTGCAATCTCCTCGTCTGCAAGAGCCCTTAGACTTTGCTAAAGCATTTCATACAGTACCACGCAGAAGGTTCCTAGTCAAATTAAGGAATGTTGGCCTGGAACATAGTATTTGTACTTGGATAGAGAACTGGCTAAAAGATAGATGGTGGTAAACTGAACATTTTCTAATTGAACCAGTGTTGTTAGTGGAGTACCACAGGGCTTTGCCATAAGGGTTTTTGTAGATAAGTTGTCTAATTCCAGGCAGTGTCATTCTGTGGTTACTAAAGCAAATAAAGTTCTGTCTTGCCTAAAAAAGGGCATTAACATAACAGATAATAATGTACGAACCGACTTTTCGTACAATATTCGGTGTGTGTAAGGTGGGAAAATGAGCTGACTGATATCAGCAAAAGACTTGGATACCGGTTGGCTTGTATATGGGGCTGGATAGAAAATTTTGATCGGGAGCCTTTGAAGGCACCGTTAACATCGCCCATTGTTAGTTCTGAATCGTCAGATACAGGTATTGTTTCTACCTGTATATCTGACGATTCAGCTCTACATGTGTGTATTGAAATGAACAAAAGATCTTTTTCGACCTTTACATTATGAGGGAAGACTGTCATGGTTGGAGTCAAAATCTGTCAAAAGTCCCTTGTGAGGGGACATAAGTACACATAACAAGTACATTAGAGGACATTATAGACAAATATCAGGGGACCTTTTTCCCATAAAGAGAATCACCGCACCAGTGGCCACCCCTTTAGACTAGAGGAAAATAACTTTAATTTGAAGCAGTGTAGGTGGTTCTTCACAGTGAGGACAGTGAGGTTGTGGAATGTACTGCCGGGTGATGGCAGAATCTGTTACTGCTTTTAAGAGGGGCTTGAATGTTCTCTTGGACAAGCATAACTTCCAAGGCTATTGTGATACTAAAATCTACAATTGGTATAGATACTAGTATAAATAATTTATGTGATTCAGTGTATACAATAGAGGAGTCAGAGTTCCCAGACCCACCTAATAACTGCACTGTTGGCTCAGCCCAGTGGCTGACTAACAAAATGTCTGCTGCTAAAATAAAGAAGATTAAAATCATGTACATATTGTAACTGGTGTTTATTTTGTTTGCTTTACATCATAAAACAGGATATGGAATTATTTCCAGGGTCACATTCAAAATGTTGTTCTAGTGAATGGCATTATGCATAACTTTTTTTAAAAATATTTTGGAAACAGAAAAAGGGACAAAAAGATTTTCTGCGATCAGCGCAGTGAAAATTGTTTGACCACACCCATTTTTGTGGCTACCCCCCCCCCCATTTAGCAGGTTATGAAAGTTTGAACACATTTCTGTGTTTTTTATGTGTTATTATGGTTTTGCAAATGAATTGCCCTTTAAGCTGTAAATCTACATCAGGGGTGTCAACCTTTTGGCTTCCCTGGGCCACATTCAAAGAGGAAAATTTTTCTGGGGCCACACGTAAAAAACATAATTTTGAGTTCTTAAAATAAAGGACATATACAGAAATGAACTACAATAGTACCAGCTGGATAACCAGACTATCCACTGTAATATGGGACAAATATAGAGCAACCTTCTCCTGTTTGATTACTAATTGTGCAATGGGCAGTCCCCCTAGGTCACCACATTGTTACAACCTGGCATAGTAAGCCTATTCCTAACAAGACAACAGACTGAGGTAGTAATGTGTCTGTACAAAAAACACAATGACAACACGATAGCAGCCAGCCATAAATATTGGCCCAAAATATGTAACTGTGCCAGCCATTAAAATTGCTCCAAATCTCTAACTTTGTCAGCCATAAAAATTGCCCCAAATCTGTAACTGTGCTAGTAGCCAGACATAAATATTGCCCCCAAATATGTAACTGTGACAGCCATAAGAATTGCCCCCAAATCTGTACATTTGCCAGCCATAAATATTGCCTCAAAATATGTACCTTTGCCACCCATATAAATTTCCCACAAATATATCCCTGTGCCAGCCATAAAAAATGCCCCCAAATCTGTACCTGTGCCAGCAGCCAGCTATAAATATTGCCCCCAAGTATGTACCTGTGCCAGCCATAAAAATTGCCCCCAAATCTGTACCTGTGCAGCCATACAAAAATTGCCCCAAATATGTGCAAGCAGCCAGCCATAAAAAAAGGCCCCAGATCTGTACCTATGCCAGCAGGAACCATCAGAATAAGGCCAAAAGTCTGCAGCACAATTTCTCTTTATTGTGCACCAGCTCTACTCTCTCTGTTTTTCACTACAGAGTGCAGACAGTGACGGTGGTGACGTTGATATCTGGTTGCGCCACTTCGCATTAAGAAGTGAAGGATGTGCGTGCACGCTCTGCACTAGAAGAGCCGAATTTCCGGGTTGAAAAACTGAAATTCGGCTCTTAGTTACCAGGAGGAGTGGCTTTTTTGCCGCCCCTGGTAACCAGGGGGGCGCTAGCGCCTGAGGCGAGTGCCTTATCTCGCCTCATTGGCGGAACGCCCCTGAGCAGTAGATCTATTTGGATTTTGCCAAAGGGTTTGATACCGTGCCCCACAAACAACTGCTTTCTAAACTAAGGTCTGTTGGGCTTAAAGAAGTCATTTGCACATGGATAGGAAACTGGCTACAGGATCAGGTACAGAGGGTGGTTGTTAATGGTACGTTCTCTACTTGGAGTAAGGTTCTTAGTGGGGTCCCTCAGGGCTCGGTATTGGGTCCACTTTTATTTAACTTGTTCATTAATGACTTAGGGGAGGGTGTTGTAAGTAATGTATCAGTGTTTGCAGATGACACAAAACTATCCAGCCCAATTAAATCCATCTAGGATGCAGCATCCTTGCAGCAGGATTCAGTTGTTGATAAATGTAAAGTCTTGCACCTGGGATGTAAAATTATGCAAGCCACGTATAGGCACTGAACTAAGCAAATCCATAATGGAATGGACCTTGGAGTTGTAGATAATAAACTTGGCTGTAACAAGCAATGCCAGTCAGCAGCTTTAAGGGCAAACAAGGTCTTGAGCTGTATTAAAAGGGGCATAGATTCAAGGGGGCTATTTTCCACTGTATAGAGTGTTGGTTAGGCCCCATCTGTAATATGCCATGTAGTTTTGGTCTCTATAACTCAAACAGGCCATAGATTCCAGAAAAGGGCAACTAAGCTGGTGAAAGTATAGAAAATTTCAGCTATGAGGAAAGACTGGCCTAATTGGGGATGTTCACGCTGGATAAGAGGCGCTTAAGGGGTGATATGATAACTATGTATAAATATATAAGGGAATCATTTAATAATCTTTCTAATGCTTTATTCACCAGTAGGTCTTTCCAGCTGACATGAGGTAACCCATTCCAATTAGAAGAAAAGAGGTTCCGCCTAATTATTCGGAAGGGGTTTTTTACAGTGAGAGCTGAGAAGATGTGGAATTCTCTCCCTGAATCAGTTGTACAGGCTGATACATTAGATAGCTTTAAGAAGGGTTTAGATGGCTGTATAGCAAGTGAGGGAAAACAGGGTTATGGAAGATAGAGTCCTGCAGCGGGTCGGGTACCCGCGGGTTACCCGCAAAATCCCGCGGTACCCTGCGGGTTGCTCGTAGAATTTCTGGGTGCGGGTATAGAAGCGGGCCGGTGGTTCTGCAGGTTGGCGGGTTGAGGGTCGGGTCGCGGATCCTCGCTATAGGGATTTTTACTCCTTTTTCTGAGCATTTCCACTACTGATGATGTCACATCCGGTTTACAATGACAGCACTTCCTGTTTTACTCCTTTTTTTTCTGATCCTGGCTACTTCCGATGATGTCACTTCCTGTTTATGATGACAGCACTTCCTGATTCTTGATGGTCAGCGGGTCGCGGGTCCGGGTTGCGGATCACGGGTTGCGGGTACGGTTCGGGTCGCGGGTCCAAGCGGGTAAGAATGCGGGTCGCGGGTTCGGGTCCGGGTTGCGGGTACGGGTCGGGTTCGGGTCCCAAAAAATGGACCCGCGCAGGACTCTAATGGAAGATAGCTCATTATACAAGTTGATCCAGGGACTAGTCCGATTGCCATCTTGGAACAGGAAGGAATTTTTCCCCCTCTGAGGCAAAATGGACAGGCTTCAAATAGCCTTCCACTGGATCAACTAGCAGTTAGAACTTGATGGATGTGTGTCTTTTTTCAACCTAACTTACTATGTAACTATGTGAGTGTATGAAGGGGTCGGTGTTAGTATGTATATTTATGGATTCTGGGTTTCATTTGGTTGAACTTGATGGCCATTTTTAGAAATCCCTCAACACACTTGAAAAATATATGTCCAGTAAGCAGAATGTTCATTCATTTTCAGCCCAAATTCTGTTCTGTTCCATCACCAAACGAGTGGATCTCTCCCCAATATGCCCTCATTTGAAAATGCAGCCGATTGCTAGCATTTGATTCTGCCTTATTTTAAAGAGCACCAGCATTCTTTTGGAAATTAATATTTCAGAAACAGAACATGATCAAACAGCCATATTCAATCACAAAGTAAAGTTATGTTTCAGTCAGACCAGTGAGTCATCCAAGTGTTCAAGCTGTCTGAAACACAGGTCAAAGAAGGCATTACAAGAAAACAGGAATTATATTAATTCTTTTAAGAATTGGGTTAGCAAATGCACTCTAGATCTCCAGAAATCCATCCTTCTAATTTAAAATGAACAATATTATTTGGATACTGACCCAAAATATATATATTCACATAATGCATATTACATCCCTCAAATAAAGGTATAATATCATCACAAAATTATAATTTTATTATAGTACTGTACTACTTTTTTTAACACAAGCTTTAAAATTGTTTGTATACACTGCAGATGTCATATATGTATATCATATATAAGTAGCATGCCATGATTGGTTGCCATGGGTCACTGCCCAGGTGCAGATTTGCCCAGGGAATATAAATGATCCCCAATTTGAATTCTCAATAAGAATTCCTTTAAATGGGCAACTAAGCCTGTTGCAACTTGACTTCCTAAGCATTTTACGTGTCAGCATGAATAATAATAATAATAATAAATGAGTAATACCATATTACATAGATAAACCAAATTGGTTTTATTGGTGAGTTTAGTTTTAGATTTGGTTGCTTTCCCTTATTAAAGTAGAGAGAATAAGAGCTGCAATACAGATGGAAAAGATTTTGGATACTTTGTTTAATGTTAACTTAAATTGTAATTCTATATTCCAATTCAAAATTCTTTTGTAAGCAACTAAATGAACTGGTTTACCTAGGGTTGCATAAATATTGAAAAATTGGATGGCACTCTAATATTCATATATAGTTTTCACATTCAAAAAAAGCATTCGGTGCAACTAACCCAAAAAATATTTTGCCTCCATTGGGGGCAAAAATAAAGACTATACTTTATATTGCATGGTTTGCACTCAATAGAATACTAAACAAAGTGGTATTTGCTCAAAAATCATTTTACTTCATCACACTGTTCAAGAAATACATCAGCAATATCATGTGTACATGGATCACATAAGTTATATACATACCACCACAACAAGATAAATAGTAGCTCTTTCCATTCTTTATAGCTACTACTTACCTAGGGTTGAAACCTGTCCAGTTTTCACCCGGACAGCCTGATTTTTGGAAGAGTGGCCCAGGTGAAAACTGCCAAATTCCAAATTAGGAAATCTGAACACTAGATTGAAGTTAATGTCATGGCAATCAGCCAATCAACATGTCATTAGCCCTGCCCCTGACATCATCAGTCCCACCTCCAGCCCATCCCTGACATCATTCACCCCACCCCTGACAACCCCCCCATCCACCCCACCTGCCTAACCCTAGCTTTACCTCACTTGAAAATGTTTAAAGGAATAGTAACATCAAAAAATTTAAGTGTTTTAAGGTAATAAAAATATAATAAAGTGATGCCCTGCACTAGTAAAAGGCTCAGGTTACACAGCAGATAAGCTCTGTAGAACATAATGGTGCTATCTGTTATGGACTATTTAACCTGTGCCATATAGCCTTTTTTCAATTTCCACCATTGCTACACAGCAGCTTGTTTATATGAACTATAGTAGTGTTTCTGAAACACACACAGGCTTTTTACCAGTATAGGGCATCAGTACATTATATTTTCATTACTTTAAACCACTTTAATTTTTGGTTATCTTTCTCTAAGGAATAGTAACACCAAAAATGAAAGCGTTCTAAAGCACTGAAAATATAATGTACTGATGCCCAGCAATGGTAAAACTGATCGGTTTGTTTCAGAAACACTATTATAGTTCAAATAAACAATCTGCTGTGTCGAAATGGCGGAAATTGAAAAAAAGGCACAGGTTAAATAGTGCATAACAGATAACACCGTAGAGCAATATAGGGATAGAGGGAAGAATATTAGAGAGAGAATAAGCAGAACGCCTAGTTAAATAATGACAAAGATCAGAATGCAATGACAAAAATAGAATGTCCAGAGGATGAACCATTCACGGTTATACTCAATCGATCATCCCACAATTTCAAATTTTCCAAGACCAAGAGACATTAGTTTACACAGTAGTTATTTATTAGGCAATACACGTTATACATGAAAAACACCACTGCTCGGCTTCTTACTTCAATAGGAAAAAATTGGCAAGATCTGCCTTTCATAAAGCTATGCTGACTATTGCTTGCAATTTTATTCTCCAAGTTATCTGTAACAGAGCTTTCAAAATATTAAACCCTGTATGCCTTTACTAGATGGTCAGAAAAAGTATATTTATTGCAATGCAATCTATACACTCATTCTGTGAGTAATTGATTTCACCTCCTGTAACTGGATGATTCCATCATGAGTCAGCAATTTGCAATGCACAACCAGTTTAACCAATAGCGGAAGGAACACGTTAGGTTGAGAAAGCACATCAATAAATAATTTATATCTCAACAACTTAATGACAAATACACAACTCTTTGTGAAATGAATGATTAAGCTTACTCTACATTTTGGGTTCATATTTATACCAATGACAGTTGCCCTTTAAATAAGATACTTTTGAGACCACTAATGCCCATAGCAGGGGCAAATGAAGCATGGCAGCAATGGAGAAGGAGCAATCTCCATTGGAATTCTCCTTAAGAGAAGATTAATACATTATATAGGCTGAATACATATTTAATTTGCTCAAAAATTACATTGGTATAAACCATTTTGCCTAAGAAGTCTAATGCAAACGTATAGCTGGTATCACCCTTTTGAGTGGGAGATGCAACACTGAATACATGAAGAATTTACATTTCAGAAAGGACTACAATTTTATCTGAAGATCTGTTTAAGAGACCAAGCCATAAACATTTTTCAAAATACTTGTATTTCATTAACAAACAATAACACTGACTCTATACAGTATGTCTTGCTGTAATTGGAGTGCAGGTGATACACTGAGAAAAAAAATAAACAATAATGGCTTAACTAAATCTATATTTGCCCATTATACTGTCAGGCAATTGATCATGTTGAGCCGTTTATACTGTAAGAGCGGCATTTAATCAATTGTAATGGAATTCCTTTGTTAAATTCTATATAGATTATATAGATATAGATAGCCAAGTCTGGGCACAACAAATCTATTATGATATAATCTGGAGTAATATATTTGCATTACTTTGAGCAAGGGGGATAAGAACTCAAAAGCATTTGTGGCCACATACATAGCGGACAATTTACAGACGTAGGAATTTGTATATGTGATTCTGAAGAAACATATTATTATTATTATTTTTATTAAAATGTATTTCTATAGCGCCAACATATTTTGTCAGAAAAATGCTACACAAACTATAACATGCAGTATGTCATGCAGAATGGCAACATGCTAGGTATTTAAAGATTTAAGAAAAACTGGCAACTTCACCAAATGAGTAAATCTTTCCAGATTTGTCAAATCACAGTCAGATAATAATGAAGGCCTATTCAAACATGTTAGGAGAGGGTTGCATCAGCACACAGTTATTGCCTGATTAGGTTTATTAACTTGTTCATTAAATGTTGGTCTGATTTTCAGCGACATATCAGTCAAACAGGGCACGAGTATATAGGCTCAATACGCTACAAATTTAGCTGCTTTAGCTGCTTTGCCCTTACACACAAAATATAGAAATATAATTGGTTCTTGACCATGTGTGCAAATGCTATTAGTAATGAGTGAATACGACCCTTTTCGATGAACTGAAAATTAGCGAAACAGTGAAAATTCGCTGAAATGCATTGAAGTCTATGAGCGACAAAAATTTTGCTGTAAAGCTGGCCATAGATGTAAAGATTTTTGAAAGATCCAATGGTTATCGTGAGACCACGATTGTCTCAAAAAGATCGTTTAAATGCCCTATGTGTCCATCAACTAAAAATACCATTTCAGGTGATATTGCCAGCAAAACTGAAGGATCGCAGCCTGCTTGCCCTGCAAACATAGGTAGATTGCATGGGGACCGATAAAGATTTTATAACCTGGCCAATCAATCTTCAGACCGATGTTGGACGAAAAATCGTAAGATGAACGATCGTTTGTATCCCACTAACCGCACGATAATTTGACAGATTGGTCGGACTTCCCTAAGATCGGTCGTTCGCAGGGAAAGATCGTTGCGTCTATGGGGAGCTTAATGGGTGAAAAAAATTGTCACGTGTCAAAACCTTGGTGAAAATTGTATTTGACTCCAGTGAGACAGCGAACTCCAGTGTTTATCTTCCATATATGTGAGCAGCGTGTTATAGTTTGTAAACAAAGCAATTGCACAGGTACTCAAAAGTCATAATTCACCAGAGAATTATGCAGTATTCTATAAAAATATACTGATGCCATTAAAATCAATTAACAATGTGTTTTTATCATTGAAAAAAAAATACCCCACCCTCTGAATAAGTCTATTAGAGAAACCAAATACTGAGACACAAGGAAGACTTAGCAATAACTTCATTAAAAAAAGATAATGACTCTCTATCTTGCTGTCATATTTTTTCATTATCCTAATTAACTGCTCTTATGTGGTGAAAAGAGGAAAATAAGTGTCCCTGTTTCTTTGATAGATGCTTATTCCCATGGGGGCTGGAGATTGCCAGTCTCATCTGTAAAAAGCTCTGGAGAAATTACTAATCTATTTCAAAGATGTGACAGTAATTCCAAAGGCAGGTTAATTTATGGCTGGATTTCTGGGACCTTTTGTTCCTTGTAAGGCCTGAGCTGGTAACTGACATCATAAACTGCACACGATTAATGCAGCCATTGTGCACACATTTCCCAGCATTACACCTTCTTTAACATTGGGGTAATTTCCATTCGCAATAAAAAGTACGAGGAGTATGAAAATAACAACAGATTATGTAGACAGTCGATTGGATGGATGGATGGATGGATAGATAGATAGATAGATAGATAGATAGATAGATAGATAGATAGACAGACAAAGATACAGGCTCCCTTCATACCTATATGTGCTAAAAAGTGTTGGTGTTTGGGGTATGACAGGTTCTTGTTTCAAATCAACAAACCAGAGAGCTACACATGTATTACACCCATCTCCACAGAAAACACGCAATAATATCATTATAAAATATGAGAATGCAAGTTCCCACACAATATTCGGAAATACCCCCAAATATATGTATGCATTTGTGCATGTACAGGTATGGGATCTATTATCCAGAATGCTTGGGACCTGGGGCTTTCCAAATAATGGGTCTTTCCGTAATTTGGATATATTAAGTCTACTAGAAAATCATGTAAACATGAAATAGACCCAATAGGCTGGTTTTGCTTCCAATAAGGACTCATAATATCTTAGTTTGGGTCAAGTACAAGGTTCTGTTTTATTAATACAGAAAAAAAGAAAATTGTTTTTAAAAATCTGGATTATTTGATTATAATAGAGCAGTGATCCCCAACCAGTAGCTCCCGGGCAACATGTTGCTTATTTTTGAATTACTGGCTTAGAGGCAAGTTTTGTTGCATAAAAAACAGATGTCCTGCCAAACATTCTCTCCTGTAGGCTGCCAGTTCATATAGGGGTTACCAAAAAGCCAATCAGAGCTCTTATTTGACATCCCCATGGACTTTTTCATGCTTGTGTTGCTCTCCAACTATTTTTAAATTTTGAAGCAAAAAAGGTTGGGGACCCCTGTAATATAGTCTATGGGAGACAACCTTTTCGTAATTCAGAACTTTCTGGATAACGGGTTTCTGGATAAAATATCCCATACCTGTATACATGTTATACATATTTCCTTTGTACACTAAAATTAGTTCTTATAGCCTACCCAAATAATGGTATGCTGATGGAATACATAGAATATACATTTTTTGGTTTAACAAACCTAGCTGGCAGCAAACAAGATTACCTTTAGCTGTCTTTGTGAGGTATATGATCTATGCCTTGCTTAGATTCTAAGGCTTTCAGTTGCCTGTAATATTCTGCTTTAGCAGATGTTAATTGGGTGAATAGGTCTTGGCTTTTGTACCTGAAGGCATTTCCCCTACACGTGAATGTGCATAATTGCAGCATACTACATATTGTAAAATGCGCAGATCCAATGAAAATAGATTCGATTTTCTGAATGAAAAACTCAGACAGGAGGGTTTCAGGATTGGAAATGGAATGTATTAACATTTCTGAAATGTCACTAAATCAAAGAAGAGCACAGCTATACAGCAAGGTCCCTTATTTGGATGTTAGTATGGGTTTCACAAACTGCAAATCATTAACTCTCCTACTGAAAATAATAGCTCCTTAATCAGGGTCCGACCGGCCTTTCAGAATACCAGAGGAGCCTCAGTGGCCCATCTCCTACTGGGCCACAGCCTATCCAAATTCCCATCAGCATCTACATTTTTCCCATGGCCTATAAACCTGTAACATTTGGCACTATCTAAATCTAATTTCTGTACCTGCTATAAGGTTCTGCGGTGAGTCATGTAATAATGTCATACAACAGAATGCTAAGAACCCGCACATGTCTATATATTAAAGGTATGGGATCAGTTAACTGGAAACTCGTTATCCAGAAAGCTCCAAATTACGGGATGGCCCTCTCCCATAGACTTAACTTTAATTGAAAAATTACTATTTTAATAATGATTTCCTTTTTCTCTGTAATAATAAAATGGTACTGTAACTAGGCCTTGATCCCAGATATAATTAATCCTTAATGGAGGCAAAGAATTTCTATTTGGTTGATTTAATGTTTGAATAATTTTAATGTATGGTGATTCAAATTACAGAAGAATGCCTTATACAGAAAAGCTCAGGTCCCAAACATTCTAGATAACAGGTCCCATACCTGTGCCATGGATGTCTCATTTTATTTAGCATCTAGTAAACTTTATTGTCATCTTAAATATGGGGCTGATCATGGGATTCATAATAAGGTGAAAATCTCAGAACTATTTACATTGGTTATTGTTTTTTTCACACACACACACACATAAAATTCAACATGGTTATATTGAAGTTTAATTGGCGTTCCAGTTGTTATAATACAATGCAAGCTGGATGCTGCAGAGGGCCTACACCAACTGTGTACTGAAACTCCTAGAATGTAATTATCCTGTAGGTAGCTAAAATAAGCAGGTTTCACTATTTTTTTATGACATAAACAACATGACTTACCAATTGTATAGTGCAATGTGTCACAGGAAAATAATGAAGTATATTTATCCAGCTGCAAGTTCCATTGCCTTTAAGACACATATGTAAGCTTTGAGACCCAAATCAGAATCAATTCAGATCCAAGTAAAGTGTTTGAGCTGAGAATTGACAAGACCAATCCAAATTGTTTTGTTGCCAAAAACCAGAAGACATGCACTGCTGGTGGGGGCTGAGGACAGGTTTGGTAGTCAATACTCTAGGGAGCTGGGCAATTTCATGCTAAAGTTTACATTGAGAGGACTTGCTGAGATTATGTCACTCTGACAACCAATCTGAGAACCAAAGCAAAACTGCTTCTCACACCTACAACAATCAGTGGTGAAACAGTGATGTCAGTAAAAACAACTGCCAGTGAAAACACTAATTTGTCTCACTAAACAAATGAGTCCATGGCAAGAAAACCCTGCTTGTCTCGATATGCTCACAGCACAGTTGTTACCATAGTAAACAAACATTCATGTTTTACTGGTTTTGTCTGTGCTTCTCAAAGCCTCTCCAGGGCAATAAAAAGGTCAAAGGGGCACTATTCCAATAGGCAGTCATCATCTGGTTTCTAAGAAAATGGACCTCCAGCCTGGAAAAAATGCAAAAAGGAACACACACGCACTACTATTAGTGCAATTGTTTATAAAGCTCCTACATATACAACAGTGGTGTAGATAACTATATGTTAACTGACATACAGACAAACCAAGACGCAATGAGGGCCCTTCCCATAACGCTTTTACATAATCAGTCAGGCATTCAACAAAAAAATCAAATCATTGAGGTTTATTAAGGGGACCAATGTTTCGACTCCACACAGGAGTCTTTGTCACCCTGATCCAGCCAGGATTAGGTCTTTTTCAGCAGGACTCATTCAAATCCAACTGCCTGGCCAAACCGAATCCAAAAAATCATGTGACTTTTCATCACACAAATAAGGAAATCGAAAAATGTTTACTCTTTTTACTCTCTTCCCCCTCATTTCTCTAATTTACATATGCAAATTAGGGTTTGGATACAGTTCGGTATTTGGCCCAGACCTAAAATAGTGGATTAGGAGCATCCCGAATACACACAAACTGAAAGACTTTTTTTGATTGTTCTATGCCGAGTAGTCACATGCTATGACTTTCCAATCACTATTTACACTAAACTAAATAGTAGAGAATGGTGTCAAAAAGTGGTAAGATTACCATGGTAGCCACTGAATACAAACCATGAACATGCAAAGCCCACAACATATTGTTAAAATCCACTATGCAAAATCAGTAAAAGTTGGGATAAGTCAATATTGTATATATATCAGTAGTGAAAACAAGTAATATGTGATGTCTTTTGTATGAGTTAAATATATAAGCATTTATATATATATATATATATATATATATAAATATATATATATATGTCTCCAAGATACATTTCACTGGAGATAATTTTGCAATACCATCACTGTTCGCCTTTCAAGCAATCATTTTTATTTCATAGAACCAAGGACATATCACTGTGTCCCTATGGACCCATTCATGACTTGCTTCAAGGTATATATTGAGCAGCAGTTAATTTTGTAATACCTGTTAACAAAGTCACGCTGATGGTCCAAAATAGGCATTGGCAGGGGACTTCTTACCTTTATTACCATACTCATTGTAATTCGCAATAACATCAGTTGTACTATAATAGTTACCAGCATGGAGTTTTACATGCCCCTTCTGATCAGCAGTCTGTTATGACTGATGCCTTCCTTACATCAGATGTAAAGAAGCCGTCATTTTGCGTACATGGGAGTTTTACTATATAGGGAAAGGAAGGAAGGAAGGAAAGAAAGAAAGAAAGAAAGAAAGAAAGAGAGAGAGAGAGAGAGAGAGAGAGAGAGAGAAAGAAAGAAAGAAAGAAAGAAAGAAAGAAAGAAAGAAAGAAAGAAAGAAAGGTCACCAACACAAGACCCACATTTGTAAATGATGTCTGACTATTCAGTGACCTGTATAGTGAGCCAACAAACAGAGTCCCAGATACAAAGGTTGCAAAACTGATACTTGGATATAATGTAGCTAAAAAGATATATAGTAGCAAATGCAAAGAGGTTTGTTTAGTCTACCTATATAGGATACATCAATTCATGCCACCAGGGAAATCATCCGCTGTTGCATGTTTCTGCTGTAGACGGAGAAATTTCCAATGTAAATGCATTCCAAAAAGTCATATTACTGTAAATTAATTTTACAGAAAGAGTATAAGTGTGTAACAGTAATAGAAACATACATAGTCATGTTGTATTCATGAATTTGTTCAAATATTACAATGCAGGTATGGGACTTGTTAACCAGAATGCTGGAGATCTGGGGCTTTCCGGATAAGTAATCTTTCCTTAGAGGGGAACTGTTGCAAAAATGAACAAAAACTTCATCATACTGAAAAAAGTATTTTTAAATATAATCAATTTGAAAGGTCTGAACCATTTCTGAAATATTCAAGTTACTCTTGACTCTCACGGCATCTGTCTCTCTTCATGCAGGAGTCTGATTTTGAATGACAGTTAAATCCAATATATCTTTTAGGGCTGGGACAGACAGGGAGATTTGGGGAGATTCTGTCGCCTGGCTATTAATCGCAGGCGACAATCTCCACGAACTGCCTTCTCCCTGTCTGCCGCCTGTTAAAATGAAAAAGCCGGAATCGCCCGAAGTTACTTCGTGAGGAATCTTCTCGCAATTCCGGAAATCGCCGCTCTGCGTGTGGATAAGCGATGGCGCTTTTTCATTTTAACAGGCGGCAGACAGGGAGAAGGCAGTTCGGAGAGATTGTCGCCTGCGATTAATCACCAGGCGACAGAATCTCCCCGAATCTCCCTGTCTGTCCCAGCCCTTAGGGGGCTCCTTTTGTCTAGAAGCTGTTTTAGAGCTCACTCTATTAAAATCACAAGAAATGGTGTCTTTCTACCAGCATCTACCTTATCAGATTTGGCATATCAAGTCAGCAATGACTCTAGTTAAATGTTGCACTAAATTCTTCTTCTTGAGAAGCAACATATATAAAAAAATAATTGGCAAATAGCTGTGAAAGGAGTAAATTAATGTGTACCCAGGTTGTTAAGAAGAAGTTGCCACAAATTCCCCATACCTTTGGCCATTGGCTCATAAAGGATGATAGGATGGTGATTCAACTTGGGGGGGGGGGGGGCACAAGGCAGCTTTAAAGGCTACATTTATGATATCATATGCTACATAGATAAATAATCCCCTTATCTATTTTTACTGACCTCCGCACACATTTCTTTCATTCCTAGCTCAATATACACATGGAGAAGTAAAAGCGCTATTAAGTGCAGAGCTATGCTGCTCCCCCTCAGGGTGCTTTGCACTGGCTGACACACACACACACTGTACCTGTCAAACAACTCCCTTGTACTGTATAATCACTGGATAAAATACAAAGAAGGCAGGCTGGTTGATTCTATTGTCTAGAGCTCTTTTACAAACCACATCTTATACCATCAACATAACCATGGTAAAGAACGACAGAATTTGCTATTCTTTTGTCTAAACTGTGGATTAAGATAGTTTAGATTTACACAACACCGGAAAAGCTTTCAAAATCCCTATACATGCTGAGTGTGACTATGCCAAAAGAATCAGGAGGGAGTGAGTGAGGTCTCAATATAAAATAGTAGATTAAATTTATTAAGTGGTAACACTACATTTCAAGGCATGCCGCTTCTATCCTAAACACTGTAAAATATTTATACAAATGGTACTATACACAAAAGCCATGACTCTGATGTAAAAGAACCCTCGTAAAGAGTGCCTTGAGATATCATCCATTATAATCTGTGTTTAGTGATCACTTGTGTCACGTGTCATTGAAATTTGTGTATTATAAAGGATAACGTAATCCTTGTTGTAAAATACAAAGCTAATAGAAGTTCGACAAGCACTTCTGTTTGTGTAATAAAGGAGCCCTGGCATTACATGGTCATGGAACTCTTGATTAGATTCTATTATGTAATATTCTAACTTTATTCTGCAGTGCAGGAGCAGAGGCCTAAAAAAGGGGGCACCACAGCAATCTAGAAACAGAAGAATGAACGCTGAATTTTTAATGAAGAGACATGAGAGAAACCTTCAGTTTGTCTGTAATATGTGTGAAGTATGTTCTTCCTTTTTACGGTCTCCTAAATAACCTAAATTAAGAAGGATACTGCTGCTAATCATGCCAGGAACCCCCCCATCAGGCACAATGGACCCCAACACCAGGAACACACCCATATTCAGTGAACAGCTACCTTCACACAACCTATGCCATAGGGATAGTATGAGAAGGAAGAGTGAGGCTTAAAATGAAAGAGGATTGTATAAACACTGACTTTAAAAGGGGCAGTCAGGTCAAGACAGGTGACACTAAAGGCTGATGTGTAAATAAAAGGCAATACAAAGTGTTAACACAGGTGTGCGGGTGGCTACCATGACTCCTATGTTAACACTTACAGCAGGACTAACACAAATGGCATCACTGTAGATCATAAAATTTACAAGGCTATTAAAACTCAGAATTCCTTTTGTCTTGATGTGCTTGCAGAACTCTGGTTACTATTATAACCTTATAATACACAAAAGCTATGAATAGCTTGTAAATTATATCCTTAACAAACAGTGAGTATTTACGTCATCAGTTATAAATGGTGAGTAGTGATGTCATATCTGTCACATGACTCACTGAAATTTGTGTATTATAATAAAGTAGCCCCGTTGCAAAATGTTAGGATATTAGAAGTACCTGGGAGTTCCATGACCTGTATAAAAACACTCGGACTTGTGTTTTTATATTGTCATAAAACTTCTCGGTAACTTATAATATCCTTATAATAATTTACAAGAGGGGTTACTTTATTCACTACAGATTTCACAAAAGCTATGAATATCTTGTAAACTATATCCTTATAAACGGAGACTAGTCATGTAATTTTTGTCACATGACTAACTAAAACATGTGTATTATAATAAATAAAGTACCCCTTGTTGGAAAATATGAGGATCTTAGAAGTTACTTCTGAGTTACATGACCTGTACAAAAACACTTGGCCTTCTGCCTCATGTTTTTATCCAAAAAACAAGAAAATTCCCCAGCACTCCAACATTTAACCCCTAAGTGAGAATTTGCACAACTGAACTGCAACTAACAAAAAAGACACTTTTAGTTACAAAGTTTGTACAAAATATGCATAAGCTGACGAGCCCCGTCAAGGCAGTGTCCATGCGTCAGTCCTATCCTAAGCGAAAAAAGTATTATCTTTGGGGGGAGAAAGACCATACCTGCTTTTCTCTTTATTTAGTATACGTGCACCCAATTGCTAAGGGATTGAGCGGCATTACCTTGTTTATGTATTACTTCATGTTTTTATCCAGTCATGGAACTCCTAAGTTACTTATAATATCCTTATATTTTATTTTATTCACTATATAAATGACATTAGAGCCAAAATTATACTCTATATAAATGCTGCCTACGTGGAGAACTTAGGGGAAAAGACTTCATACACCATAACTATTGTTATATATAGTGAATAAAGTACCCCCTCTTGTAAAATATAAGGATATTACAAGTTACCAAGGAGTTCCATGATCATATAAAAGCAGGAGGCCAAAGGCCGAGTGTTTTTATACAGGTCATGGAACTCCGAGGAAACTTCTAATAACCTCATATTTTGCAACATGGGTTACTTTATTTATTATAATACACAAGTTTTAATGAGTCATGTGACAGAAATGACATCACCACTCACTGTTTATAACTGATGACATCACTACTCACCGTTTGTAACTGATGACATCTCTACTCAATGTTTGTAAATGATGACATCACTACTCACCGTTCATAACTGATGACATCACTACTCACTGTTTATAACTGATGACATCACTACTCACTGTTTATAACTGATGACATCACTACTCACCATTTATAACTGATGACATCACTACTCACCATTTATAAGGATATACCTTACAAGATAGTCATGGCTTTTGTGTATTATAAAGAAATAAAAATGATTTAAATAAAAAAATATGGTAAAACATATTTTCAACATAAACCTAATGTACTGAAAAGATGGACAATTCCCAGAAACATATCTTCCATTTATCTATAAACATCAGGACAAACAATTTAATGTCCTTAAAATAGGCAACATAGCCTACATACTGTATAAACAGATTATATATCTTTCTATACTTCTGGCATTTAATGCTAAAAACTATAAAAAAAAAAAACCTTAGTAATAAAAAAGGAACAAATGACCCTAAGCCACAACAATCAATAGGGCTGTAGCACAGTTGTTACAGCATTTGCAACAACTATAACGACCTTGTGTGGCACTGCCTATGACTTTTCAGATACACCCAATAAACTGCCCTCACCTTAAGAGAATATAGGACCCATGTATGGCCACCTTTAAGCCATCAAACTGCCTTGTTACATCTAGCAATATAGATAATCTTCCAGCAATGTATATGTAGCATAAAACATTATGACCACATACATTTTAGCTGATACCTCTATTAAAACCGGTCCAACAACTGACCTTTGAAGATTGTAAGCCAATCTAACCTAAAAAGTTCCACCATAGCTGATGCTTTTAAGCAAGGTCGGAGTGGGGGGACTGGGGCCCACCGGGACTGCTGTCCAGGGCCCCCTTAAGCCCCTCCACTCTGACGCGCCACTTGGCTTATGCGAATGAAGGCTCCGTTCAGCGTGCATGCGGAAAAGGGCGGCACTTGTGCATGCCATTTTTTCCCTATAATTCGATAGGGAGTGGGGGTCTGGCCCACCGGGTTTTTCCCCGGAATCCCGCCGGGCCAGTCCGACCCTGCTTTTAAGAAGCACATGCAGACAAGGGGAGATTAATACAGCTCAGTCATAAAGGATTTATCTGGGCAAATGATGGTCAGTAAGACCAAAAGCTGATCAATTTCTATATAGCTTTCCCCCACCATATATACAGCTGGGGGCGGCCAAGTGTGTAAATTGGCCAAAAGTGTGATTTTAGCACCAGTGTTTAGCACTCTCTAAAATGTAACACTGGATTTTCTATAACCAGAGAGCATTCTGCATTGTGCTGAAAGTCACTCCTACAAGCCCCATCATCATTATGACACAGAGCTGGACTTTTCAAACATGCAGAGCATGTGCTGCTGTTGTCCTGTCTGCTGCAAGTTCTGTACAATGCTTGGCTTGAATAGACACACAATAAAAAGCAAATGTGCTCAATGATTTCTGACACACACACATTCTTAGCAGCCAGCAGGTGCACCAGCACTAACCATAAGCAAATGTACTCTTGCTAGTATTGATATCAGATCAATCACTGCTTCTGTACTTCACATATATATTATATATATATATATATATATATATATATATATATATATATACATATATACGGATCAATAGCCACAATCACTAAAACCTGAGCCAAACAAGTCTGTATAGAACCTACTGATAGCTACTTGTCATTCAAATAAGGCAGAAAAGTTCCACAATACCTTACCCAACGTTCAGTATATATTGAACCCCCTTCAGCTTCTGAACTGTAACTCCCAGCGTCACTCCCAGGAGCTGTCAGAAGGCTCTGAGTCACAAGCATGTCCTGGACACCATCAGCTTTTGTCCTATAGACACAGGATTGTGGCCAGAACCTTTGGGTCATGCAGAACCCTGAGAGCTTATTGGATGTGGCTGCTGAGACTGAAGCTGCACAGGGCTGTATTAATGATGAATAAAGAGGGTTATGCTCATGCTGGTGTAACTCAGAAAGTTATCCTGGGTAACCAGTGCTAGACAAAGGGCACATGCCATGGTGTAGCCAGTAGATCCTTCCTTGCCAAAGAAGGGCGACACCCATGCGATTTTAGAGTGCCTTCCAGCAGGAGCTCAGGAGCATTCCTTGCTGTGATACCGGCTGCAGACAGGTTGCTATGCCACTCAGGGCAGCGGGCACACTTACCTTCACCCCGTGTTGTTGGCTGGTTAGAGGCAACTTGGACTCATCCAGTAACAAAACTTCACAATAGAATTCCTCCGGGACTGCGCAGAAACAACCCATCCCTAGTCCGGGGGCTGCGGGGAGCCAGGGAACAGGGACAAGGCGCTCGGTGCCACATACAGGGAGACCGAACCCTCCCCACGCTACTCCCCCCCTCTTGGGCCTGCCTCGAGACGGGGAGTTTCCTAGGCTCCTGTTCCATTCCCCGCGATTGGCTGAGGCTACCTCTACACAAGCAGGTTCAGCAGCCATGTGTGCTGAATACCCCCTCTAGTGGACATATAAGGGTACTGTACCTTTGGCGATTAAAGGGGCCGTTCACCTTCCAAACACTTTATTAATTCAGTTAATTATAGATTGTTCCTCATAAATACTTTTTTTTTCAATTACTTTTCATTATTTATTTTTTACTGTTTTTACAAAATCTAAATTGATTGTTCCTGTCTCTGGTGTTTGAGTCAGGCAGCTCAATAATTCTAATGCAGACGCTAAACGGTTACAATTTTGCAACATTTAATTGATACATTTCTCAGCAGCATCTCTGGAGTATTAGCTACTATTTTATCAATTCTAACAGCTGCCTGTAATGAAACACAGGGATTCTGCTCAGCAGGGAGAAAGATAAGAAATGTAGCAACTAAATGTATCCATTTGGAACAGTTCATAGGGTAGGAGACCCCCCCCTCAGCTACTTCAGAAGGTGAAACAGTTTGCATTTGAATATTTTAAAAAAAGGTCACATATAGTAAATAGAAAGTCATTGGAAAAAGTCGTTATTTCTGGTGACCTATCTGAAAACAACTAGTTGTCTGCAAGTGAAGAATCCCTTTAAGGGGCAGATTTATCAAAATGCATATCTCCAAATATTTGGATAATGAAAAGAGGGACACAAATTCTGCCTTTGTTTGGCTGATTTTAGGCAAGTTATGAAAGTTTGAACACATTTGTGGAAGTTTTAGCACAATGTGTTTTGTGTGTTATAACAATTTTGCTAATGACAGTGAACTACCTTTAAACTGCCAGTCTCAGTTCTCCCAAGAGACATGCTTATTCTAAACAGTTACAATTGTATCTTTGCTATGAAAGTGCAGCTGTTTAGTGTTCCAGGCCAAAAAAGCCTCTTATTTTTAAGTTTCAAAAACTTTAGTATTAGTGCAGGCAGGAGATCAAAGAGAAAGTCAGGATATTTCAGTAAGGAACTAGGGACTGAAGGCTGAGCTGTCAAAATTGGGACCATCCCGCAGAAAACGGGACAGTTAGGAGGTATGAAAATATGAGTTTAGAACTTAATAAATAAGTAAAAACTCACCCACGTATTTTGTATTTATCAATGAGTGAAAGTTAGAACTCACCATTTGATATACATACAGTTCTGAAAATCCCATAGGGATAAATAGACATTGGGTGAGATTTGATTTATTAAGCTCTAGACATTTTGCTAAATCTTCCTCTAAATAAATGGACCATTAGTTGTATCGTTGTAGTTCAGAATTCCGAACAAGCTGCACTGACATGCGCCTGGCGCATTCATGACCACCCTGTTTGGTACAGAGATTATACTATGGTTTCTGTTGCCACTGTAGGCAAACACAGGGCCCGATCTACCTAGCGGGCGCCCCTAGGCCTGCTATAGTTTGTTGCCCTGTCCCCTCCCTTTTATTTGCTAAAATTTTCATCATCAGGATGGAGCAATGGGAATTGGCACACAGGAAATTTAAATTTCTGAACCAATGTGGGTGTGGTTGGGCAACATGCCGCCCCCTAAAATCCTGCCGCCCTAGGCCCGGGCCTATGTGGCCTCTCCACAAATCCGGGCCTGGGCAAACAATGATATTACTTATAGTGTTCATTTCAGGGCTTTAAAGGTCAAGGAATGTTAAACTAAAGAAATAGCTAGAAGTGTTGTACATTATGTTTTGTGCTTCTGTACCAGCCCAAGGCAACCACAGCCCTTTAGCAGTAAAGATCTGTGTCTCCCCAGTAGATGCCCCAGTAGCTCCCCATCTTCTTTTCTGTTGATTCACTGATTCACATGCTCTGTGCTGCTGTCACTTACTGAGCTTAGGGACCCACTCACAATATACAGTACACATAGAATAGAAATGTCACAGTATAAGGCTGATTAGTCATTAATATGGGTAATTACTACATGGCAGCAAAGAAATCAGTGCAATTAGCATCAGAATTTAATAATCAGCCCTGTAGCATCATCTTATATTACAGACCAACCTCATTTTCTGCTGGATAATTAGTGACAACCCCTAAGCTTAGCTTCTCAACAGCTACACAGAGCCCACTGTCACAGACACTTTCCAAGATGGTGACCCCCTGTGACAAGTTTGAAGTCCTGGATCATTGCTGCTATTGATAAGCTGAAACTTTAGGCTGATGCAATACATTCAGTATGTAAAATAAGGAATTTTTAGCCCTATTAATTTTTAGGGTTTAGTCCCATTACAAAGACTCGTGACACCAGATCCAGACTGAAAATTAAAATGTTCCCTGGCATTTCAGGTTCACAGAGGCCCAGTCAGCCCACACAGAGGCCCAAACAGCCCCCACCAGCCCACTAAATACTGACTTTCTATGGCACCTTATAGCAGCCCATCTGGCATTTGCCAGAACCCACAGATTGCCAGCAGGCCCGGACTGGCCATTTGTGGGTTAGGGCAAATGCCAGAGGGGCTGCTATAAGGTCCCATAGAAAGTCAGTATTTAGTGGGCTGGTGGGGGCTGTTTGGGCCTCTATGTGGGCTGATGGGCCTCTTGTGTACCTGAAATGCCAGGGCCTATTTTAATTCTCAGTCCAGTCCTGATTGCCAGTCCAGGGTTACGTGACACACTTTACTCATCTCTTCTTAAATCTAAACCATCCATTTCTATAGCCCTTGGTCCTGCAAGTGTAGGTGAGGGAATGCTTTCAATCCACCCATTTCTGCACTTATATTACTGGAATGTCTGGAGTTAATGGAGCACTCATTGGTCATTTCTCCATTCATTATACTGACACATCTAGAACCCACATATTGCCAGGAAACCATGCCCTGAAAAATGCATGTGGAGGCCCAAGCCCCCTACTGAAGAAACCAGTGGGGATCATGGCCCTTCTGCAAGGCACATGGTAAGATATTAACCCCATAATAATAAAAGGCCCTACATTCAGTGTTGGACTGGGACACCAGGGGCCCACCCAAAAACTTTAGACCAGGGGCCCACAATAAAACCTTAGACCAGGGGCCCACTCTCAGTACTAATATTCTTCATCTCCTCACTCAACCTCTATTCTCCTAGTTTGTTTACTTTACTTTATTCCATCTATTTAGCCTCTTTGTTCTCATAGAAATAGGGAATGACCATGAAATAGTCATGTTTTCCAGCATGAGGGCCCACTGACACCTTGGCCCACCGGGAGTTTTCCTGGTATTCCGGTGGGCCAGTCCGACACTGCCTACATTTGTCAGGTGCAGTAACCCATCGCAACTAAAAAGATATTTGCTGGTTGCCAGGGGACCAATAAATACTTCCTGCTAATTAGATGCTATAGGTAAACAGACAGGTAAAGAATATTTATTCTGTTATTCTTCTCCATTAATAACATAATGTAGTTTTTAACAGCCAAACCAGAATTGTGTCAACCAGAGACACCACACAAAAATGGAGTGCTCTAACCTCATGCGAAAAATCTCTTACAATAGTCCAATATAGTGCAGCACAGGTGAATGTTAAAAAAAGCGAATTTATTGGCTCAAAGCATGTGAGCAGACAAGGGGGTGCCAGGCATTACCTCTTCTTTCGCCTTGCCCCTAGTTCAGACCCTCGTTTTAAAAAAAAAAAACATTCTTCCTGCACTCTTCTGCGCACACATGCTTGTATGTGCGTTTGCGTACACATGGGTGCTCCACCCAGGGCCGGATTTATATGGTGGTCGCCCCTAGGCCCTCTGCTGTTCGCCGCCCCCATACTCTGTCCTTTATTTGCAAATTTTCATTATAAGGACCGGAGAAATGGGGATTGATGCATGGTTTCTGAACCAATGTGGGTGTGGCTGGGCAGCATGCCGCCCCCTAAAATCCTGTCACCCTAGGCCCGGGCCTATGTGGCCTTTCCACAAATCCGGGCCTGGCTCCACCTGTGCCGGCTGTCTGTGCGTATGTGCGCGTGCCCGTGCGCATCAGGAAGGGGCGATCTAGTCAGCCGGGTTGCCTTGGGCCGGCACTGTGCAGGACCCTTTATCAAGCCAAACCAGAGACACCACAGGGACCATAACGGGAAAGGGAAAACATAAAAGACAAGAACATGCAGGAACGCAAAGCACTTACATGTACCTACTTGTAATCTATTAAAGGAGAACAAAACCCTAAAAATTAATATGGCTTGAAATGCCATATTTCATATACTGAATTTAAAGCACCAGCTTAAAGGTTAAGCATCTCTGTAACAGTAATGATTCAGACGTTCAAAGTTGTTGCAGGAAGTTACTATCTTGGATTTTGTTAGTAGTGTCAGTGACACATACTCAAAGTACTCAGGGTCATTTTTGAGAAGCTACTCCCACCCCTTGTAACTGTGCGTGCATGCTCGTGACAGTGCCCATGCACCATAGGGGAGATTAAGTGAAGGGCAGGGTCGTGACGAGGGGAGTGACTGGAGGAAGGAGTGACAAGAGGGTAGAGGGAGCACAGTGACAAGGAGAGGGAGTGACGAGAGGGCGCAGGGGAGTGATGTGGGGTGGGAAGGAGGAAGGAGAGGAGCAGGGTTGTGAACGGCCCAGACTAATGGTAGGTAGAAAACTTTTGAGCAGGCACCTGCCCAGCGCCCTCACAGCTTCTCGCCCTAGGCAGGTGCCTCTTCTGCCTACCCCTAGTTCCAGCCCTGGGTGTGGGCCCTGGTTCACTCGCACCCCCATGCTCCCCCAGTAGTAACACCACTGTGAACATGCAAGAGGATCCTCTGGAGAAATGCTTATTTGTGTAACTGATATACTTCCAGTCTGGCTTCCAGTGCTTTGGTCTGTAACCTCCCACCCGTTCAGAAGTTGTTCAGTAAAGTCTGCCTTGGTTCATCAAATCACTTTGTGAAATGTCTGTTTCTTACAGTAAAGATCTGTCCAGTCCCCTTTCCTGTGATGGGAGCCTACTGGCTATGGGTTGACCCATTACAAACTGTTTGAAATCAGTGGCTCATAGTTTCTCCTGTTTTTTTATTATAATCAGGGTTGGACTGGGCCGGCAATTCCCAATAATGGATCCGCACACACTTATTTCTGCAGTGGGGGAAATCCCCTTTTCTTTTTATTCAACCACCAACATCAACTTCAACGTTTCGGGGGGTACAACCTCCCTTCTTCAGGACAACATTCCAAATGTGAAAAAAACACCTTTATCAATATAGCTCCACCTCCTTCTCCCATGTGACTTAATTAGTGTAATATCTTCAGTTTCTATCTCTTTATGTTTTTTATTATAATAAATAAAGTACCCCCAGTTGCAAAATATGAGGATATTAGAAGTTACCTTGGAGTTCCATGACCTGTATAAAAACACTCAGCCTTCGGCCTCGTGTTTTTATATGGTCATGAAACTCCTCGGTAACTTATAATATCCTTATATTTTACAAGAGGGGGTACTTTATTCACTATATATATATATATATATATATATATATATATATATATTGTTTTTTTTTTTTAAATGCAATATGCTTCTCTGACCACTAGGTGTCATTTGCACACCTATGGAAGAATGACATTTTGCCATATTAACATACCAAATTTGTTATAGTGTAAAAAAAATGACAGTGTTTTTTTTAAGCATTATAATATATGTATTGTATATATTGAAGGTTTTCAATATAACGTTTCAACGTTTATGTCCTGAATAATTTTAGGTTAACCGAGTATATGTTTACACATATATGATATAGCAACATTTTATTTTAAACATTTAGTTTTTTTATATTTTTCATTCATCTGTTTAATTAAATAAGCAAACATTTATATATATTCTTATAATACACAAAAGCCGTAAATATCTTGTAAATTATATCCTTATAAACGGTGAGTTCTGATGTCATCAGTTATAAACGGTGAGTTCTGATGTCATTTCTGTCACATGACTCACTGAAACTTGTGTATTATAATAAATAAAGTACCCCCAGTTGCAAAATATGAGGATATTAGAAGTTACCTTGGAGTTCCATGACCTGTATAAAAACACTCAGCCTTCGGCCTCGTGTTTTTATATGGTCATGAAACTCCTCGGTAACTTATAATATCCTTATATTTTACAAGAGGGGGTACTTTATTCACTATATAATAGAAACAATGTTTACTAATTTCACATCACATTACTCAGCACACAGTTGTAGATTGTAATGATACTGCAGATAAGAATGTAATCTCTGAATTACCTATTGGCATATTGGACTGATAAAGTAATAGGGGTAAAAGGGCTTGAAAAAAATGCATGGCATGTAGTAACTCCCTACGCCAGTGGTTCTCAACCTTCCTAATGCTGCGACCCTTTAAAATGTTGTGGTGAATCCCAATCATAAAATATTAAAATATTTTCGTTGCCAGCCCAGAGTGGATTATTAGGAAAGTACAGGTGACAGCGTTGCTGCATAAAGGTTTGTTTTCCCATGCATAGTGCGGCAAAATATTTTGGCCACACCCCCAATTACCATGTTCTTTTTATCAAATCTCACTTCACTTCACTTTAAATGGGCAGAGAGAGCTGTATGACAGTCCTTACTAAGGGGATACAGAAAGTTGTAGTGCAACTGGCTTCCCCACACAGATTACTGAACTACAACTCCCAGCACCAACACTGGGAGAGCTACAACCTTGGCCCGGGGCTAGTGGGGAGAGAGATGACCCTGCTTCTGGAACCCCTTTAGTGACCCCTGTGAAAGGGTTGTTTGACCGCCCAAAGGGGTCGGGACCCCCAGGTTGAGAACCACTGCCCTATGCCAATTGGGTTAAAAATATTGACTAAGACTGAACAAAAGGACATTACTGCTGCTATGAAAGTCCCTAGAGTAAAAGGCAAGAAGTATAAGGTCAACAACTAGGGTTGCCTCCTTTTCTGGAAAAAAATACCAGCCTTCCTATATATTTAGCTTTTTCCCATTAATAACTTTGGGATGAACGATCATTTTTAATGGCCAGGCCAGGTGGCAACCCTATCAAAAACAGAAGGATATTTGAATTTTGGCAGTTTTTTGGGTGTGAGCTTGTTATTTACTAAAACTCAAATTTATCTCATATTTTTATTAAACCAAGCTCGACCAAACACCCATCCACAATTTTATCTTATTTATCAGTAAAATCACTAAAAAAAGTGGGGTCAGGAAAAATCTTAAGCGAAACCTGGGATTATACTCCCAAATCACCATTTTCTGAGGTTATTGCCCGGAAACCCTGAATTTTGTGGATTATCAGGCTAAACTGAGCTCTGACCATGATATCTTCAAAATGGGATAAGGACATCTACCATTGACATGACCTCAAGAGAGATGCCGGGTTTTCGGATTTGGCTTTTTGCAGCATTGCGGTATAATAAATCTAAAAAATGTTTACTTTTCCCCACAAATCTTTACCCCAAAAAGCCCGACCATAAAAAAAATCAAGGTTTAATAAATAACCCCCTAACTCTTTCCAGATTGACATTAAAGTTTTTCACCTTCCAATCACTTTTTTTCAGTTCAGTTGTTTTTAGATTGTTCCCCAGAAATAAAGACTTTTTAAATTTACTTTCCATTATTTATTATTTACTGTTTTCCAAAAATCTAAGTTTTAAGTTGAATGTCCCTCTCTCTGGTGTTTGAGTCTGGCAGCTCAGTAATTCAGGTGTAGACTCTAAACCAGGGGTCCCCAACCAAGGGGCCGCGGCCAGTCTTGGAGTGGGATGCAGAGCCTAGCCCACAATTAACAAGGTGCACCAAAATGGATGCCGGCGCACCAGTGCATTCAGACCCTTTTTTTTTTTCAATGGAGCTGTTCTCACATAGTCGCATGTAGGTCCGAATGCAGGAAAAATGCAGCATGTTGCGTCTCAACCTGCGTTCGGCACCTACATGCTCCTGTGTGAGTTCAGCCCATTGAAAAAACTTGAAAGCGTCTGCTCCTAGGCTCCCCAGCGGCTTCAGACACTCGTTTGTAAAAGCCATTACTCAGACCCATGCTAAGGAATTGGGGGAACACTCTTCTGATTCCCCGAAAGTACCTTTTTACCTTTTTAATGGCAGTACTACCCACACTTCTTTGTTATCCATTCATGTTTCACCTCTATGCATTACTTCATAAGCTCACAAATCACATACCTGCCCATAAGTATATGTTAGGAAGGGGATATATTTCACCACTGGATAATAACACCTAAGGCATTTCAGTAGACACTATAATTGATGGATATATCACAAGGCTAGCTTAATAATGTTATTGTTTATTTATGAGTGATCCAAACAATTAGACTGAAGCCTTACCAACACTGGACAATATTAAAATATTAAATAAATAAAAACAATGTTTAAAAATTATACAGCTTACAAAGCCTTTGTTTAAATCAAGTTAACTGTAAAGCAAACTTTCCCTTTCAGGTGTAGCTGTAGAACTTCTGAACAGCAGGTTAAAGGAACAGTAACATCAAAAAATGAAAATGTTTTAACGTAATGAAAATATAATGCAGGGTTGCCCTGCAGTGCAGAGCCGCTCCTTCCATGAGGCAAGGTGAGATTCTTGCCTCAGGCGGCATGGAGCGGCCAGTTACCAGGGGCGGTAAAAAGCTGAATTTTAAGAGCCAAATTTCCATTTTTTAAAACGCAAAGCGAGCGCAGTAGCCCCAGAGAATACGCCAAGGCACCCCTTACAAGTTAAAAAAAATTGGGGAGAGAATATTTTTTAGAAAAAACATTGGTGGCAGGGGCCTGTAGAGTATTAAAATAATACATTGGTGGCCAGGGGATTAAAAAAAAAATTGGTATTCAGTAAAATTGAACTCGTGGCTTCAGGACTTCAACTCCACCTCCTTTCGTGACTTCAGGTCTTTTCGACAATTTGGGACTTCAATTTCAGTTGTTTGCATGACTTAAGGTCTTTTCTCCGCTTCAGGACTTCAATTTAGGCTGTTTTTGTGACTTTGAGTCTTTCCACCACTTCGGGACTTCATCTATTTTTGTGGCTTTGGGTCTTTACTCCGCTTGGGGACTTTTCGGCACTTTGCCATTGCAGCTGTTTGGGACTTTGGAAGAGCGGCGTGGCTTCGGTGCTGTCAAGGGGGGCCCGGCTCTTTCAAGAAGTGCAGCACTGCCGGAATTATTTCTGCCACCCAGTGGGGAATTACAGTTGTTTGGTTGTGAGGGTCATTGACTGACAGTGACAGTCAGTCAATGGCATTATATCATTATATCAATTCCGGCCCACCCCGATATAACATGGATAATAATGGGCAGGGCCATCTGTCGGGCCCTATGCAAAACAAACTTTGCTGGATCCAATTATTTATGTGCTGTATGATTGTCTAATAATTTTGCTATCCCCTACTCTTATCCCAGATATCGTCTAGCCTTGTTACCTGCTATGACAAACTCTTCCTGCCTTCTCTCTATTCTTTCTACCTACATCAGCTGCTTTGAAAGGACCTTCTATCTGCACTGCCCTGGACAGTCACAGGAGGATTTTTAAATATGTAAATACATTATTTTCTCAGGAGCAACAAGAAATATCCTATACATTTAGATTCACCACTTGATATTTGTCCAAGGAGTTGGTTGGAGTATTGCTATTAAAAAAAAAACTTGAATATTCAAGATTTATTATACATCGACCCATTAGGGCCCTTACACACGGGCGTTTTTACCTGCGCTCCCCTGCGTTCCATTTTGCTGCGTTCAGCCACAGGGGAGCGCAGGTATAGACGCACTCAATTATTTTCAATGGGGCTGTACTCACACGAACGCATGTAGGCGCCAAACGCAGGAAAAATGCAGCATGTTGCGTCTGAACCTGCGTTCGTGGGTACAACCTCCTTGAAAAGAATGAGGTGCGTCTAGACCTGCGCTCCCCTGCGGCTGAACGCAGGTCCAAAACGCCCGTGTGTAAGGGCCCTTAAATAGCTTGAATTCGAAGATACACCACCTAAAACCTTTTTAGACAATGGCAGAGGTTCCTTGAGCTATTTAAACATGTTAACAGCCTGCTTAATGTTCAAGGTTTTGGTTTGTGGGACTCAAACTTGCACATTAGGGTTCATTTGAGGTAAAAAAAAATTAACACTTGACCTTTGGTTAACAACCCCATGGAAGTTATATGCATGTTATGCTTTCAGGGCTAGGGAAGGTCGAAGAATGTGTTAAGGGTCATTTTTACAAATGCTGTAACGTGCCTGCTTTAATTTTTGTGTATCAATGTTGAGTTCAGCAATATAACCACCATCCCATGATACAAAGACTTATAGAGGAAGACCTGTAGGAAGCGGCTAGCAGAAGTGTGTGGGAATCTTTGAAAACAGTGTTAAAACCAGAATGTGCAGGAAACAAGCATTTAGCTCCAATCACAATAATGACCAGTTTAGGAGACAGGATTTCCTATTTCCACCCAGAGAATGTTAACCTTGGAAATGACTAATCTTGCTGAATCAGAAGCTGTGCTAATTCTGTCATTGTGAATTTTTACTATTTTATTGTACTTTGGTTACTTACATTTTCTAACTTCCTTCTGCCAAAAGAAATTGCTGATTACATAGGTAAACATGCTGGTGCAATTAAAGGGGTTGTTCACCTTTGAGATAACTTTTAGTATGATGTAGAGAGTGACATTCTGAGATCATTTGCAATTTGTTTTCATTTTTTATTAGTTAAGGTTTTTGAGTTATTTCGCTTTTTATTCAGCAGCTCTTCAATTTGCATTTTAAGCAGTCTTGTAACTAGGGCCCAAATTACCCTAGCAACCATGCATTGATTTGCATAAGAGACTGGAATGTCAATAGGAGAGAGTCAGAATAGAAAGATCAGCAATAAAAAGTAGCAATAACAATACATTTGTAGCCTTACAGAGCATTTGTTTTTTTAGAAGGGGATGGAGACGCCCATTTGAAAATTGCAAAGAATCAGACTAAAAGACAAATAACTATAAAACTATAACAAATAAATAATAAAAACCAATTGAAAAGTTGCTTAGAATTGGCCATTCTATAACATAATAAAAGTTATCGTAAAGGTGAACCACCCCTTTAAGCACCAATTTTAATAAATCAGGCCCAATGGTATAAGCATGGCAAATCAACATCAACACAAGTAACACATGCACATTATGACATTGTTATAGATAATTTCGTTATTAAATTCAGGAACATCTGCTTAAGAAAAAATTATTCGTTATACTCAGTGACACCACTGTGAAAAGGAATATAGGGTCTTATAATCTGCTAAAGAAAGTATTAGTAGGAAGTGATAAGGGTATTCTTCATCCAGCCTCTGGATGAAATGCAGGGCATGCTTTATCATACTAAGCATGGAAACAATGACACACGTATAGTTTGATACAGCCCTAATCAAGGTTTACACTATCTCTCTTAAAGGGGTTGTTCACCTCCTTATTAACTTTTTGTATGATGTACAGAGTGATATTCTGAGACAATTTCCAATAGGTTTTAATTTTTTTATTATTTGTGGTTTTTGAGTTATTGAGCTTATTATTCAGCAGCTCTCTAGTTTACAGTGTGAGCAATTTGGTTTCTGGGGTACAAATTACCCTAGCAACCCTGCATTGATTTGAATAAGAGACAGGAATATAAATAGGAGAGGGACTGAATAGAATGATAAGTAATAAAAAGTGGCAATAACAATACATTTGTAGCCTTAAAGAGCATTTGTTTTTAGATGGTGTTAGTGACCCCCATTTGAAAGCTGCAAAGAAACAGAAGAAAATTGCAAATCATTAAAAAAACTATGAAAAATAAATAATGAAGACCAATTGAAAACTTTCTTAGAATTGGCCCTTCTACAATATACTAAAAGTTAACTAGAAGGTGAACCACCCCTTTAATAAAGGTTAGAGGAAATTCAACAAAAAACAGAGCAGTGCATGTTAAAATCAATAATCCGCAAGCAACATAAGAAAGGAATACTAATGGGCAAATTTACTATTATTCCCTAATTCGAGGGCTAAAAGCATTCCATAGTCGAATGCTTATTGAAGAGTTTTAGGCTATTTTTACTTCGATTTCTCCATAAAATCGTACGATCAAATACCGATGGGGGGCTTCCCATAGGCTTCTATTGCAATTTGGTAGGTTCAATCTTGTTGTCAAAGTTGTCAATTTCCCAGCTGCCCCTGGTCATGTGACTTGGGCCAGCACTTTAGGAGGGAACTTCTTTCTGGCAGGCTGTTGTTTTTCCTTCTCAATGTAACTGAATAGTATGCAGTGGGACATGGGTTTTACTATTGAGTGCTGTAACTACCAGGCAGCTGTTATCTTGTGTTAGGGAGCTGTTATCTGGTTACTTTCCCATGGTTCTTTTGCTAGACTGCTGGGTGGGGGAAAGGGAGGGGGTGATATCACTCCAACTTGCAGTACAGCAGTAAAGAGTCATTGAAGTTTATCAGAGCACAAGTCATATGACATGGGGTAGCTGGGAAATTGACAAAATGTCTAGCCCCATGTCAGATTTCAAAATGAAACATAAAAAAAATCTGTTTGCTCTTTTGAGAAATGGATTTCAGTGCAGAATTCTTCTGGAACAGCACTATTAACTGATGCATTTTGATAAAAAATGTTTTTCCCATGACAGGATCCCTTTAATAATCAGCCCTGAAGCATCAGCTTATGTTACAGACAAACCTCATTTTCTGCTTGATACATTTTGACAACCCCTAAGCTTAGCTTCTCAACAGCTGCTCACACTGAGCATGTGAGTGTCACAGACACTTTCCACAATGGTGATCCCCCCCCCCCCCCGTGACAAGTTTGAAGTCCTGGATCATTGCTGCTATTGACAAGCTGAATCTTTAGGCTGGTGCAATAAGTTCAGTATATAGAATATGGCATTTTTAGTAATATTCATTTTTAGGGTTTAGTTCTCCTTTAAAGAATGTGTCCACCTGCATTAACTGCAATTTGTTTTCATTTTTTATTTGTTTGTGGTTTGTATTTTGTTTAATTATTTCACTTTTTGTTCAGTTTGGAATTTCAGCAGCATCAGTTATCAGGTAATAAAAAGTAACAATAACAAAATAAAGTGTAGCCTTGCAAAACAAAATAGTTTTGGCTGCTCTGGTCAGTGACTCTCCATCTGAAAGCTGGAAAAAGTCAGAAGAAGAAGGCAAATATTTAAAAAACAACTAGTTGTTTTCAGATAGATCACCAGAAATAACGACTTTTTCCAATTACTGTCTATTTTCTATTTGTAACAGTTTTTCTAATATTGAAGTGTAAAGTGTCATTTTTCACCTTCTAAAGCAGCTCTGGGAGGGGTGGTCGTCCAACTGTTCTAAACTGATACATTTAATGGATACATTTCTTATCTTTGTCCCTGCTGAGCAGAATGTCTGGGTTTCATTACAGGCAGCTGTTAGAATTGATACAATAGTTGTTAATACTCCAGAGATGTTGCTGTGAAATGTATCAATTAAATGTTGCAAAATTGTATCAGTTTTAGAGTCTGCGCCTGAATTACTGAGCTATGCATCTCGTATAAACTCAATTGATGCACTGGGTGCCCCAGACTGATAGCTCATGGAAGACAAGTCTTGCTTTAGCAAATACAGGAACATGTTGTTGTGTGAAAGTTATATTTAATCTATGTGTTTGTGAATAGCAGTAAACATAAGACTTTCTAGGGCAGGGGTGTCCAACCTGCAGACTAAGGGCCGCATGTGGCCCAGGATGGATACAAATGTGGCCCGGCTAGAAATGCTTGGTTTCCACGGAAACGTTATGCTGCAAGGATATGGGAGTAGGCAGGAGGGGGACTCCCACTGCCCATTTAGTAGTAATAATAATGTCTATTTAATAACCAGGTGTTCCATATTCCAGTGTATAGCTCTATCTGGTTATCCAACTAGTATTGTAGTTCTTTTCTGTGCATTTTCTTTACTTTTACGAATCAAAAGTGTTTGCGTATTTCATGTGTGGCCCCAGACAACTTTTCTTTTTCCAATGTGGCCCAGGGAAGCCGAAAGGTTGGACACCCATGCTCTAGTGTGCAACATCTGACAGCATAGTTCAAATTATTAAACATTGGTGATATATTTTCCTTTTCTTTAACCTTCCTATTTGCAGTTGTGTTGTCTTTATTTTTGTACCAAGGACTAAATATGGCCATTTATTAGATGAAGTAGGTGCACTTAATAATTAGGGTTACAGCCAAAATATAATGATTGAGCTATATAGAAAGACGTTATGTTCATTGTGCTCTGTATGTTATAATGCTCCGTGTGCAAGTCCATGTGCTCAATGGGGCAAATTCACTAAGAGGCAAAGCTGCACTAGCGCAGCCTCCGCCACACTTCGCCTGGCGAATTTTTGCTAATTCACTAAACTGAGAAGTTGCGCAAAGGAAGGCAAATGTTAGCGGTGTAATGGTGTAATAATGCCCTACACATGTGCCCACAGTATAACTAAGGTGCCATATGTAATAAAATGTAAGGTGGGCAAAAAACATAGTAAATTTGCACAGTTTTGCCCCCTTTGCCAGAGAGCAACTTCGGACTCAGACTTAGTAAATTTGCAAAGTTATGAAATGACGTCACGCTGGTGAATTTTCGCTAGCGTTAGCCACTTTGCCCTTTAGTAAATTTGCCCCAATGTTTTATGCTCCATGTGCAAGTACTGATACAGGCAACATTACCAACAGGCCAAGGATGGAGTGCATTCACACATAAAACCTTTAAGTAAATTTACATTGCTGCATTTATGTTAAAAATAAGTGTAAACGTGCTCTGTAATTCTACACGCAATGTGTGTTTGCTATACTTTTGATAAGGTTTGAGGAGAGATAATGCTTGTACACCACCATCGCCACATTTATTATTATTATCATCATTATAAAGCACTCCCTCCCTACTACCTCTTTAGTTTATTTAGTGTTAAAGCAATAATAAAACAAAACTAGATTATGGAATAGAAATGTAAAGACTGCAATATGATAGTTAACAATTCTCACCTGAGATTGCTTTCTCTTTGAAAGACAGATTTAGGAACACAATACACCACTCCAACTTGGCTGTACAAAGAGGGCATTGAGTAGATTCTGTACAAATGAAAGCTGATATTTATTGAGCAGCTGTTGCTGGTAAGTTCCCATGGCCCTTGAGCAGTTTGCCTGCATAAGTGAAGACCAGACTAGAAATGTAGTGTCTCATATTGATTCTACTGTAATAATAATGATAATCAGTAAAAACTGTGTAGAACCAGCCTTCCTTCATACCCAGCGCTTATTTTACTGGTATAGAACCTTAGGCATTATCCAGAATGCCTTGGGAGCTAGGGTTTCCTGGATAAAGGTTCTTTTAATAATCTGGGTCTCCATATTTTAAGTCTACAAAAAATCAATTAAACCTTAATTAAACACAATAAAATTGTTTTTGTCTCCAATAAGGATTGATTATATCTAAGTTGGGATCAGGTACAAGGTACTGTTTAAAGGGGTGTTTCACCTTCCAGTTAACTTATAATATATTGTAGAAGGGCCAATTCTAAGAAACTTTTCAATTGGTCTTCATTATTTATTTTTCATAGTTTTTTAATGATTTGCAATTTTCTTCTGTTTCTTTGCAGCTTTCAAATGGGGGTCACTGACACCATCTAAAAACAAATGCTCTGTAAGGCTACAAATGTATTGTTATTGCCACTTTTTATTTCTCATCATTCTATGCAGTCCCTCTCCTATTCATATTCCAGTCTCTTATTCAAATCAATGCAGGGTTGCTAGGGTAATTTATACCATAGAAACCAAATTGCTGACACTGCAAATTAGAGAGCTACTGAATAAAAAGCTAAATAACTAAAAAAACCACAAACAATAAAAAATGAAAACCAATTGCAAATTGTCTCAGATTATCACTCTCTACATTATACTAAAAGTTAACTCAAAGGTGAACAACCCCTTTAAGTAAAACATTTTGAATTGAAATTGATTAAAATTGTTCCCATAATTCTAAACTTTCTGGATAAATACAAATATAATTAAATATAATATTTACCAACATTGGCAGGCATAGTATGGCAGTAATTAAGTACACAGCATCCAACAGACCTTTTATTCTAACTCGCTTGCACATTTATATATTTTTTAACTTTGTAGTATTAATATAGAGCCAACACATTTACAAAGAGTTTACAGAGATACATCATTCAGATCAGTCCCTCCCTAGTGGAGTTTACAATCTCCAAAGTTCCTATCATATTCACACATGTTTTGGTGACTTTTATTTGGAGCCAATTAACCTGCGTGCAGGTTTTTGGAGTGTAGGAGGAAATTAAGAGCACTCAAAGGAAACCCACAGATACACAGGGTATGCATACAAACTCTTTGAAGATAGTGCTCAGAGTGGAATCAGGGACACTGTGTTTAAATCACAACATGGTTGGATGCATTTCAGGGGACATCGTCATACCACTCAACTATGTACCCATGTAACCATGTACTTTATATACAGCACCATTGAAAGCAAGCAGCACTGCTACCACATGACCACTCTACACTTCATAGTAGTGCAAAGAGCTATGCCTCTGATCACATTCCATGGGGCATGGTACAGAGTGCAAAATATTTCCAGGGTTTAGAATTTCCAAAAATATTGCTTCTTGTAGTTATTTTACAAAAACGCTGATATATTTATGTTTTTTCCAAGCCCAATCTGCTAGTTTTAAACTCACACCCAGACTAGCTTGAAGTCACTTTCTGCTTTATAACCCACACCTGGTCAGACTCCCTTCTAATAAATTGTATATGGTCGGGCCAGCACTATAACATCACCAAACATGAGGGGTCCTGCTTAATGTCTGACCTGCCACCCTCCCAAATCCAGACATGGGGGTTCACCTTCCTGGCCTAGGTATGTAAAGGTCATGTCATCATTAATTTATGTACAAATGGAACGTTTTAACTAATGCCACAAAGATACTTGAATTTACACTTTCTTTCATTTAGCAACAGTTTTTGCATCCTTCACTGACTTGAACTACTACAATATTGGAGGGTTTAATGGTTCAGGGGGTGTTAGAACTCAACATTTCCACTCAGGGTCAGACGGGAGCCTTAGGGGCCCACCGGGTTGGCAAGTCTGGGATGCTGGGGGCCCATGAGGGCCGGGGCCCACCGGGTTTTTCCCGGTTCCTGCTGGCCCAGTCCAACATTGTTTCCACTGAGCTCTAATTTTACACAAAACACAATGTAGTTTGACTGTTCAAAGCATTTTTGAACATACATATAACTATGGAACACTCAAGCCATCAAAAGCACCTAAAACATATGAGAAATAAGCTGGGAATTCAGTTTTCCCTTTCCCATTAAACGTGTACAATAAATCAATAACAAGAACAAAGAAATCGGTTGCGTGCAGAGACATATTTCACTTTGGTACTGCCCTTAGATTTGTCCCCCTTTTTGGAAGAAAAATAATTGTTTTTAATTCAATCAATAACATGGACACCAAGCTAAATTTTTACAGGCCAGGCTGGTAAAATATTTTTATCAAGTGAACTTGATAAAGGGCATGGACTCGAAACATGTCAAATAACCTCTTCCGTTCTTTTTAATGAATTTTATGGGTGCAGCACAGAAAACTAACATGGAAGCAAGGCTATAACTCACCAAACATACATTTTTGGATTTGAACATTATTGAATATTATTTGAATATTATTTGTTGTCATTATTTTCTTTTATCAGGACCTAATTCCTGCTTTTGTTTTTTTCTGGTTAATTGAAGTATTGATCTGTGTGTCAGTGACTAGTTCAGATACATTGTTACGTGTGATAGATATTATACAGGTATGAATGGTTTTAATACGTTTATGTCTTCATAACTAATATTTGTATGTGATTGTTACTGTAACTGATATGCAATAAACATTATAAAGTTAAATAAATCACTTGGCCCTTGTATGCACAAAACCTCTTTTGTTTTTGTTGAAATTTGGAGCTGAGGCTCTGATGGCAGTGGGCATTATTGGAAGCAAGGAAAAAAAAAGTCAGATTTTTTTGTTTCCTCCTGGCACAAGTCAGAACTCTTGAGCATATGCATACCTCCCAACTGTCCCGAACTGAGCATGACAATCCCGCTTTTGACAGCTCAGCCTTCAGTCCCACATTTGTACTGAAATGCCCCAACTTTCTCTTTGATCTCCTGCATTGAACAGCCAAAAAAGATTAAACTTAATTGGCTTTTGGTAGAGAGCCAAGAATAAATACATAAGATACTTTTGTAACAGTTTTATATAAGGAGGTCTCTTGGGGAAAATGTTTGCAGCTTAAAAACCTACATTTAAAAAAACCCTAACCCCCATCCCCTCCAAGACCCCCCTCCCTCCAGGCTCCAGTCTATACCCTGGGCAAATGCCCCAAAGTCCATACTTACCCCTTCATGAAGATTCAGGCATCAGACTTCACGGGCTCCATCTTCAGCTGCTTCGGTTATCTTCAGAATGAGACCAGTGCACTGGGGGAACTACAAGGGGAGCAGGGGGTACGATTGGGCCTGGTCCCGCACCCCCCCTCAGGGCGCCCTGGCAGCTCACACGCTGCTGATTCTATGAAGAAAATTGTGTATGGAGGGTGGGGGTGCAAGTCCCACAACAGGGCCCAGCCCCCTAGTTATATTCTAGTTATGTTACTGGTGCTTCTGTAATTTACATGAGTTTCAGCGAATGTGCAGTTGTTGCGAATAGGGTTGCTACCTAGCCAGTATTTTACCGGCCTGGCCGGTATTTTTGATGGTTGATCCCAATGTTATTAAAAAAAAGGTAAATATATAGGAAGGCTGGTATTTTTTTCAAGAAAAGGTGGCAACCCTAGTTGCGAAGCAATAGATTTCCTCAACTGTGCATGCGCTTAAATGCTGGGCTCATTCAGAAGATTAACAAAGTGGCTGAAGATGGCACCCATGAATAGGGTTGCCACCTTTTCCTGTGGCTGAATCCGGACAGGGGGTGGGCCCATGACGTCAGTGGGCGGGCCGGGATGTCACGGGGCGGAGCTATGACAACACAATCGCCGATTGGCCGATCGCTGCGTCAATCAAGCTAATCCCGCCCGGTTTTCCTTATTTGGAAAACCGGGCAGAAAGTATTGACCCGGGCAGCCCTTCAAAACCGTACAGGTGGCAACCCTACCCATGAAGTCCGATGCCTGAATCTGCATGGAGGGGTAAGTATGGACTTAAAGGGCACCTATGGGGCGAAAAGAATTCCCCAAACCGAAAGTGCGGGCTGATTCCGGTTTGGGGTTCTAGTAGTTTAAAAAAAATTGCCCCCTGCAGGCGCTGGCGTACTCGCACCGGGAGGGAGCTCCCGGTGTGAGCAGCCATGACAGTCCATGCACAGTATGAAAAGCTGCCTAAAAGCTTTTCATTCGGCTTATGCGCATGATGTCACATGCGCATGGACTGTCATGGCGGCTCGCACTCCCGGTGCGAGTAAACCAGCACCTGCAGGGGACAATATTTTTTTTTTAAACTACTAGAACCCCATAGGTGCCCTTTCAGGGCATTTGCCCGGGGTAACACTTAGGCTGGGGGGTCTTGGTGTGGATAGGGTTGCCGCCTGGCCGGTAAAAATGTTGCTTGATGCCAATGTTATCGATAAAAAAATCATAAAAACATTTTTTTACAGAAGAGGTGGCAACCCTAGATGGGGGGGGGGGGGGGGTAGGGTTTTTTTTAAATGTAGGGTTGAATTCTCCTTTAAAAGGCAATTCACCTTCATTAACAAAACTGTAATAAGACATAAAAACCACAGAAATGTGTTCAAACTTTCATAACCTGACAAATTTTGTACAATGGACATGGTAATTAGAGGATGTGGCAACAAAACAGGCGTAGTGAAAAACTTCACCTCGCTCTGCTTAGCAAATCTTTTTCCAAAACGTTGGGAGGCGAGCATATGTGTACCAGAAGAAAAATGGCATGGTAGGAATCCAACACGAAACCATTTTTTCCATTTTATTTGTTCTCTAAGAGAAGTAGGTGGTGGAAAGGAATAAGAAAAATTCTAACTGGAGCTACTGAAACTTCCTAGCAGCTTCAGTCTGATGAACAATGTTCGGTTCCAGAGCTCCGTCACTCCCACAAAGTGGCTACGTGATGCGTCACTGCGCTTGCGTGTAGTCGTGACGCCAGTCTCGCGTGATGAGACTGTGGCACTGAGATAGTCTGTGAGATTGGAGTGTAGGAGCCTGCAGTTCAGTTTTGCGGCAGCTGTAAGTAGTGACCTGGGAGTATGGGGGCTGTGTGAGGAGAAGCTGGCAGTTTTAATGCTGTGTAGGGGAAAGAACATGTAGGCACTGCCACCATAGCAACCGCTTTCCCTTCCGAAGTGTGCAGCTTGCTTACAACATGGAACTCGATAATCCAAGTATGGGTAGTACAGTCCCCCCCCCCCCCAATAAGACGCAAAACCCTCCGTGTCATGATTCATGAAGCTGAGGTTTCTTCTAGATCTGTGGAAGGTACAGTATGAGAGGCTGGATAGTAAACTACTGGGGGCAACTTTACCAGGTGTATTTTGGCATGCTGTGAAGGGTATTCATTGTCTGGGCTTCTTTAGTATCAGTAGCTGAAGGACTGGGTTTTGTGCAAACAACTAGCCATTGCTTGCTACAAGGGTGCCATTGGGCAAATTAGCACCTGGGCAGTAATCCATTACAACCATACTTTGATTGTTTTATTCCCACTTGAAAAAAAACAAATCCCTGATTGACTTCATTGGGTTAGTGCCACTATCGGTAAATTAAAAAGAGACCCACCACAATGAATTGTGTGTTAGGCAGAGTGATCTACTGCAGAGGAGACAGTTGGGTCCTGGGAGCAGCTCTGCAGAAAGAGAATAGGCAACTGCATTGGGTATCAGTGGCTGGAATAGGGTGTGACTGGTGTAATCGTCAAGCAGTGGCATGTTCTAACGTTGTTACGTCTCCGAATCCTTTCAAGTTTGTCATACATTATTTGACAAGAATTTTGCAAAATCAACATGTGCCATACTGCCAAATACTGTATTGTGGCCTGTTCAGTGCGATGCCATATGTAAGATTTCCCCCTGTTTGTTGATCAGCGTTATACAGTGAAACCTCAATTTTATATCAACTGATTTTAAGTTTTCCCTCAATTTACATTGTTGTTTGTGGTCCCACCTATATATTCTGAATAATACATTTCCCTGATTTTAGTTCTAGAGGGAAAATTTGTGTAAGACCCCTGTTCATTATAAATTAATGTAATGCACTGTGTAGTTGTTCCCGTGTTTACATAAACATAGCAGCTTCAACTTGTGTTCTGTAGTTGGGGATAGCTTCACGCTTTTTTGTTTTACAGTGCTGAAAAACATTATAAATATAATATATATGCTTTGTTGTTCCCCTTTTCCTTTTCTAGCTTATTGAATTGTTACTTTTCATTATGTATTTTGATGCTTTCAGTGTTTGGGTGGCTGCTTCTACTAGAATGCAAAATTTCAAATTTTATGAATAGTGATTGTTAAACGTTTGACATACAGTGAAACTTCAATTTTACATCCCCCGATTTTTAAGTTTTCCCTTATTTTTACATTGTTGTTTATTATGCCTAATGCATTTCCCTGATTTTACATTTTCCTGGATTTTACACCATTTTTTCTTTTAATCCTATTTGTCTCATTAGTAACTGCACAGCAAAGGTTATCATGTGATTCATATACCCTAAATATTTAAGAACAGCCTAGCCATTCTATGTAAAGTTAAAAAAAAAAAAAGCATCTCTGCAGACTGCAGCAATCAGGGCAAGATTAATGAGTGTGGAATCTGGAGTAGCCAGACTTTGTTTACAATTTAGTTTCTTTTGCTGCGATACATTTATACACAGTGTGTATTTCAGAAGCAGTTATGCTCACTGTAACTGCAAGTAGGACTTTTAAAACAATTTAAATGTAGTACGAGTAAACATATTGTCTAGTGAAAACTTGTCAAACAAAAAGCTGTCTAGAACACGGATGCATTTAAAAAAGTCCAGAAAAATGGAGCCACAAGCACTAAACTGTATACTTTTTGTGTATGGTTAAAACATGGCATTGCAAAAGGGATAAATAGTGGTTCTACCTTGTAGGATGTTTTAAGAAGCCGATGAATAGGCTCCAAACCTCCATATACAGGGTCCAGCTAGGCTGCCGGGTAGAATCCACAGAGTAAGCAAATGTTTTCAGGCATAAACAAAACCTTTTTACTTGGATGGCAGAGCCACTAATGAGACTGTTGTCCTTCAGTTACACAAAGATACTCGTATTTTTATACTTTGCTTTGAATCTAGGTTGAATTAATTTTTTTATATTGTAATGCATTATTATCCTCTCAAGCTTTGTTTGTGTGGCACAATTGCAGCAGCTAAAGAAATCAATTTCAATGTTACCTTTTAACAGCTGGTAACTCAGGCTTTCTGTGGGACTGACACAAGCAGAGTATCAACAGAGCTAACATAAGCAGAACTTTAGTTTTAAATGCTATTTTGTGTCAGTGCAAATTTCTATTTACTTTGTGCAGTGATATACAGTACACAGGACCAACTGTGCGTACTCCTGTCCTTCCAGATGTTAACACAACTTCCTTCATTGTCAGCAAGCCATCGGGACTTGCAGGTCATAAGAACTTGATTACTGACAGTTTGCATTCCTGCTACAGTCATAAAAACCCCTGTTGCACTGACAGTTGGTCATGAGTTTAGCCAGCTGTTTCTGCCTGCTACAGGAAAAACGTTATAAAACTGAATATATTTATTTTGCTAAACAGTGGGAATGGCGAGATGTAATCTGCTGATAGCTGGCAGTTTTCACAGCAATAGGTACCCTTTTCTTTTTCTATCTTTTATTCCTCTGACCACTGCTAACCTCAGCAAATGAGAAGCTTCCTATATGAGGAATATTATTATTATTATTTATTATTAACATGTATTTCTATAGCGCCAACTTGTTGCGTAGCGCTGTATCATCTGGTATTCATTTTTGATGTGCGATTAATCGCCAGGTGACAGAATCCCCCCGAATCTCCCTATCTGTCCCAGCCCTAAAACAATGTTAAAGGAACACTACTATCGTTTATATAAAAAAAGCTGTTGTGTAACAACGGGGCAAGAAGAAAAAGCTTGGTTTACACAGCAGATAGCAGATAAGCTCTGTAGAACATAATGGTGTTATCCGTTATCCACTATTGTGCCATAGTCTTGTTTTCAGTTTCCACCATTTCTTCACAGCAGCATGTTTTTATGAACTTTAGTAGTGTTTCTGAAGCAAACGGATCAGTTTTACCCGTGTAGGGCAACATCGCATTATATTTTCGTTGCTTTAAAACAATTTAATTTTCTGGTGTTACTGTTCCTTTAAACGAGTCTCATCAGGGTGCTGGAGACAATGTTGAGGAACAGGTAACCTATACCACACTTTTTGAACCTGCCCTTATCTGGAGAATTACTGGACAGACATACTGTTTCTACTAGAACCCTTATTGCAGGGGTCCCCAACTTTTTTTGCTCGTGAGCCACATTTAAATTTAAAAAAGAGTTGGAGAGCAACACAAGCATGAAAAAGTCCATGTGGATGTCAAATAAGAGCTCTGATTGGCTTTTTGGTAACCCCTATATCAGTGGTTCTCAACCTGGGGGTCGGGACCCCTTTGGGGGTCGAACAACTCTTTCACAGGGGTCACTTAGGGGGTTCCAGGAGCAGGTTCATCGCTCTCCCCACTAGCCCTGGGGCAAGTTTGTAGCTCTCCGGGTGTTGGTGCTGGGAGTTGTAGTTCAGTAACCTGTGTAGGGAAGCCAGTTGCACTACAACTTTCTATATCCCCTTAGTAGGGACTGCCGTACAGCTCTCCCTGCCCATTTAAAATTTGTAAAATTAACATGGTAATTGGGATGTGACCACAAAATAGGTGTGGCAAAAATTTTTTGCCGCACTACGCACGGACTACGCATGGTTGGGGGTCACCACAACATGAATAATTGTATTAAAGGGTCACAGCATTCGGAAGGTTGAGAACCACTGCCCTATATGGACTGGCAGATGTCCTGCCAAACATTCTCTACTGTAGGCTGTTTTTTATGCAACCAAAACTTGCCTCTAAGCCGGTAATTCAAAAATAAGCACCTTCTTTGAGCAATATCCAAGGGGTTGGAGAGCAACATGTTGCTCGCGAGCTAATGGTTGGGGATCACTGCCTTATTGGGATGTAACTTACAACTAGACCCACAAACATTCCTATTAGGGCAGGGGCACACAAAGTTACTGGGGGAGATTAGTTGCCCAGTGTGACATTGCTTCTTCTTTGGGCGACTAATCTCCCCAAACTGCCTGACACTTGGAATGCTTTGGTTTCCGAAGTTTACTCGTGAGATGACTTCAGAAACCGAAGCGTTCCAAGTGCTATCCCGCCGGTGATTTATACTCTAGCCAGCACGGAGGCAGTTCAGGGAGATAAGTTGGCCAAACAAGAAACGATTTGTCGATGGATGACTAATCTCCCCAGTAGCTTTGTGTTCCCCTGCCCTTAGGAATGCGATTTCCCAAACTCCAAAAACCATATATAGAAACTATCCAAACTCCTGCTGACTACATCCAAACAAGTAATTGGAAAAGGTACAGCCCCCCACTGGAGTTGAACTAATCCAAGATATCCGACAGATGGAATACTTAGAGATACTGATAATTACATTTTTTTTTTTACATCTATTATAATATTGGCTTTGAAAACTACTTCTAACTTTGCCATAAAGTATCTGCATGATGCTTTTACATTACCTGTCTGATCCCCCATGTTCCTGTATATTTGTATCCTGCCATATTTGTGCAGTAGGTGTCCGTTAGCAGTAGAAACTGTAACTAACAGACTGAGATGGGACAGTCAGGTTGGCAAAGTCAGAGAGTTGTATATAACTTCAACTAACAGTTATATACAAAAACAAACCTCTCAGCAAAAAATTAACAACATGACCTATAGGTAACAATTAATGTACATTCATATTTTAAAATTTATTTTTTTAGTGTCAGTATCACTTTAAAGTCACTACACTGCTCCTAACTACCAACTTTTGAGAAAGTGAGGTAATTATTTGACTCATTGCACCCCTTGGTTACACCTTTCACCAAATAACAATGCCTCCCCAATTAAATATCAAAGACTGAAGTCGTATAATTATTCTCTTCTACTCCCAAACAATCCCCAGGCTCAGATGGTCCAAAAAATATTTTCTTTTTCTATTTTATCTTTTGGTTATATTTTTTTTGTTTTACTTTTAACGTTCTCCTTTTTGTTTCTTTTATTTTTTCTAATCATATGATTAACATAATTTATCATTCTCTCACTGGGATGGGATGTCTAACAATATGTAAGACTCCTTTGCATAACTAATTGTATGTTTCACACAAGAAAACCTGTGAAATTTCTGCTCCCCCCAGAATGTAAAATGTAAATGTCTGTATAGTTTAATATAAAGATGAAAATACAAATAAAAAGTTAAAAAAACACTGTTAATCAATTTACTTGATTAGCAGTTTTTATTCTTTATTGATATAACCCCAACATATTATTCTTCTTCAGTTCCACCAAGATTAATGAAAATCACCAGTGTTAAACTATATACATTGTGCTGTTTACGTGAAATGATGTGATTTACTTGTACTGCTTCTCAGCACCCAATAGCAAACAGTTTTCTGTTATTTTGTCACCATAACTAAACGCCATGTCAGAACACTACAGAAAAAATGTTGAAGAGTTGCCATAGTTCTCTCATCCCTTCTATTGTTCTACTTTTTCTTCACCATATTTGGTGTTTCTAGTTCCTAAACAGAATAACAAAATAGTCTCAAGTGCGTGTTTGTTTTTTTGGAATACATTTGAGAATGCTGTCCTTCACAAATTCTTTATAAATTTGATGCAAAAATGATTATATGTTTAAGGGCAAATTAATTCTTCCTCCAGGCTGTAGCCCCTGCTCCACCCTCCCCCATAACAATATGGGGCCCCTAGGCAATTATGCACATTGGGTGACCACTCAGGTTGTCTTTATGAAAACTTCCATTGTGAAGGTTGCATATAAATATTGACCAATACAAGTGGTAAAGAATACAGAAATACATAAGTGCGTAATCTTTTATGCACATAATCTTTTATGCACTCCTAACTTGGGGTTGTTGTTGTTAGCCACTCATTTATAAGTGTATATACTTCTAGTATAAGGCAAGGATTCTGTCATTAGGCACCTGACTCTTAAGCCAAGAGCACCTGGTGTGTGGCTGAGTGCAGGTACTCTGAGAAGAGAATGGTCAAAAAAAAATAAAAGCAGGTATTTTTAGACTTTAGAAGCTGTACTTTTTAATGCAGATACATAAGGGTGCTGAAGAGAGCAGATTTGCTTTTATCTGCCTGCAGAAAAACAAACTGGAAGCAGCAGACCCAATGCTCCACGTGTACTTGGCCTTATTGTAATTGTGTTCAGGTGTTATTTATTTACTGTATGTGAATCTAATCTGAATTCTGAGGATCAATTGCAAACTCACTGTCAGTTATGTCCCATGTGGCTCCCCTTCAAGTCACTGACTAACCCAGAGTTAGAGAGCTGAAAAGCAGGAAATCGTGCTCTGGCTATTATTTTAGACATCCAGTTACTCCAGCCTTTATACATTACATTTTTGGCTAACTAACCATATTAAAAACATTTTTATTTTGCACAGCCTTTCTATTTACTTAGTTTTTAGTTTTACACCGAAGTGTTCCTTTAAAGTGGGCATAATAGGGCAAGGTCCATTTGGTTGGCCACCTCATCAAACGAGCACACCTTCTTGTGTATGGCCAGCTTAACGCTAACCCCCAAGAAAATTACTTTTTGTAGATATGAACTCCAGGTTTTCACAATGTCAGAGGTAACTCCAAAGGTTTTACTTTCCCATCATCGTGGATCTTCGATGAGTTGTATCCATGCAGTGTTTCTCTTAAACATCCTGCCATATTCAACAGAGAGTAGGCTTCATATATCTGTATCAAAAAATTAATAAATATTGGCTTTTTTTAAAAATTGTGTTCCAGTGTGTAGCACTGTCATAATTATACAAGAGTCCTTGTCCTACAGGAGTGTCATTACATGTATATGGTGCCTAAATCTCAGAGCGATTAGATCATTTTCCTCTCTCCGGAACTGAAGCCGGAATCTTGGTTTAGTTAGAACCCTTCTTTCTCTGTGCTGAATGAGAGGCTTCCTGAAAAGTTTGGTTGTTTAGCATAGCAACTTTTCATGGGCCCTGCTTTGGTATTGTAAAGGGAAAATTCACCTTTACATGAACAATAATATATTATACATGCCTCTGTTTTAAGAAGCGTTTCAGCTTGTACGGAAGGAGCACTGGTTTACAATCATTGTTTGTTTCCTTTTTCTGGGCTCCTAAAGTACACATTTTTACAACATGTATATATAAGGAGAGGATGTACGGGTTGGAACGCGTCATCTGCTAATTATTCCTTGTTCCTTTAAACTGCTATCTAGATTATTCTTGATGCATTGCTTTTTAGTGTTACCATTTACTTTGTTTTTTCTGCGTTCTGTACTGTGCTACACTTCTGTAAACCATGTTACATACCAATTAAGGCATTTCAGCTTCAAATGAATAAGACGTGAAAAGACTATATCTGTGCCTGGTTATTCCCAGCAGTCTCCTGTCTTTTTATCTCTTTGCACGCAATCAGTTGATCAGGGAGCTGACATGGCTCATTGTTAGACCCAGACACTGTAGTTAAATTATTTAATCCAGTACTTTAAAGGACTAGTAAGGACAGAGACACACAGTCAGATTCGGGGAGATTAGTCGCCTGGCAGCAGATCTCCTCTTCTTTGGGGCAACTAATCTCTGAACTGCCTTCCTGCCAGCTAGAATGTAAAGAACCGGTGGGATGGCACTCGGGAGCACTTAATTTTCCGCAGTTGCCTCACAAGGAAACTTCGGGCGTCATCGGAAAACGAAGTGATCCGAGTGCCAACCCACCGGCAATTTTGATTGTAGCCGATGGGAAAGCAGTTCAGGTAGATTATACGCCCCAAAGAATAGAAGATTTGTCGCCGGACCACTAATTTCCCCCGAATCTGACAGTGTGTCTCTGTCCTAAGAGGAGCTGGACTTTATGGAAGAGTTGCCAAGAAAAAAAGCAATTACTTAAAAAATTTTAAAATACAAAGGCACACTTTGAGTTTAACAAAAGGCATGTGGGCGACTCCCCAAATGAATGGAGTAAGGTTCTCTGGTCCGATGGGACTTTTCGGGCCTCCAAGGAAAATGCTATGTCTGGTGCAAACCCAACACATCCCATCACCCCAAGAAAACCCATCGCCACTGTGAAACGTGGTGTCAGCATCATGCTGTGGGGATGTTTTTCATCAGCAGGGACTGGGAAACTGAGTCAAAGGAAAGATGCTAAAAACAGTGATATTCTTGAGCACAACCTGTGTCTGTCTGCCTTTGATTTGAGACTGGGACGGAGGTTCACCTTCTAGCAGGACAATGACCCAAAGCATACTGCTAAAGCAACACTTGAATGGTTTAAGGCTAAGGCCAGACGGGGAGATTCGGGGGCATTTTGTCGCCTGGCGACTTCTCGCGGCGACTTGTAGCCCCCGAACCTCCCCGAATAGCCAAGTCCTGGGGCGCACCGGCGTTGCTTGAAAACGCCGGCGCCTATTCACACGCGCTTTTTGAAATCGCTCCAAATTGACTCACGAGGCAATTAGGAGCGATTTCAAAAAGCGCGCCGCTCTGTGTGAATAGGCGCCGGCGTTTTCAAGTAACGCTGGTGCGCCCCAGGGCTTGGCTATTAGGGGAGGTTCGGGGGCTACAAGTCGCGGCGAGAAGTCGCCAGGCGACAAATTGCCCCCGAATCTCCCCGTCTACCCTAGCCTTTAAGGGGAACCGTTTAAATGTGTTGGAATGGCCTAGACCTCAATCCAATTGAGAATCTGTGATTAGACTTGAAGATTGCTGTTCAAAAGTGAAAACCTTCAAACATGAAGGAGCTGGAGCAGTTTGTTGATGAATGAGTTTGCTGGAGCAGTTTGTTGAGGGATGGGCAAAAATCCCAGTGGCAGAATGTGGCAAGCTCATAGAGACTTATCCAAAGCGACTTGCAGCTGTAATTGCCGCAAAAGGTGGCTCTACAAAGTACTGACTATAGGGCAGGGGCCTGAACTGGGCCACGGAGCCTATCCCGCAATTAACAAGGTGCGTCAAAATGGATACTGACCACCACAAACCCCCTCCCAACCATCACCCACCCCCGGGGGAGATGTGGCCCCCCCCCCGTCGTAAATTTTTTTTTGAATCGACTGGTCCCCGAACAAAAAAAAAAGGTTGGGGACCCCCGCTTTAGGGGGAGTGAACAGTTATGCATGCTGAAGATTTCTACTGTTTTGTCTTTTTGTTGTTTCTTCACAATTCTAAAAGAAAACATCTTCAAAGTTGTAGACATGTTCTGTAAATGAAATGGTGCAAACTCTCAAACAATCCATTTTAAAGAGATACCGACACCTGAAATTAAACTCTCTTTTACATCTATTATAATATTGGCTTTGAAAGCTACTTCTAACTTTGCCATAAAGTATTTGCATGATGATTTTACATAACCTGTCTGATCCCCCATGTTCCTGTATGAGGGGGCTGCCATATTTGTGCAGAAGGCGTCCGTTAGTATTAAAAACTGTAACTAACAGGCTGATATGTCAGGCTTAGGAACATCAACTAACATTATATACAAAAACAAACCTCTCAGCAAAAAAATATCAACATGACCTATAGGTAACATTTAGGGGCAGATTTATCAAGGGTCGAATTCGAATCATTCAATTTAGCCAATTCTATGGTCGAGGTAACCTAAAATTTAATTCGAATGTTCTAATTTTTTGCATTTGAATCCTTTACCCGAGCTTAGTAAATGTGCCCCTAAATGTACATTCATATGTTAAAAAGACATTTTTTAGTGTCGGTATCATGTTAATTCCAGGTTGCGAGGCAACCAAACATAAAAAAATGCCATGAATACTTTTGCAAGGCACTGTATATTGTGTGCAATCAGCCTTGTTTTTAAAATGTGTGTATGTGTTTATTGCCCAGCTAGACCTATATTCCCTTTCTCACAGCAAAAGTAAACATCAAAGTCCTTAGGGAGAAGTGGGCCTGTACTTATAAGGGAAATAGTGCAGTGGAGATGGTTAGGGAAGGATTATAGGGTATTACAAATTTACTGGCCATGTACTTTGCCGTAAATTTGTAATCCCAACCCGCGTCCCTAGCTGGTAATTTACTGGGTAGACCGGTCAAATACTAGCTGGGTGGCAACCCAAGACATGCTATGTTATACTGTCCTGTACATGTAAATGTTTTCTTTGAAGTAGAATTACTGTTTTTTTTTTTTTAACCACCTCTGCTCTGTTCATCCATGTTTGAGCTGAGGAAACCTATAGTTTCAGCATCTGCTACATTAACTAGAGCTAGTGAACCAGTCAACACCTTGCATTTTCTGTCTTGCCTTTCCTTCTAAAATCAATAAAGTTAAAATAAAAACCATGAACTACATCCCCCTCCAAAACGACCTGTATTTTCAAATAAACAGTATTTCTAAATTTTAAATTCATTTTCTACTTTGTGATTTTTGAAGTTTTTGCTAATACCAGGCTTTAGTTCAACATTCTTTAAGGGCAATGGCACATGGAAATGGAATGCCTTCTGCTTTTTCTGGCAGTTATGCGAATAAAATTTTTAAAAGATAACTAAAACCTTTATTAAATTAAAAAAAAAAAACCTTGCCCCCCCCTACCCTGCATAGACCCCCCCCCAGCCTAGGTGGTACCCTGGGTAAATGCCCCTAACTTTTTACTTACCCCTCGGTGCAGATTCGTGGCATCAGAATTTACAGCCCCTTTATCTGTACTTAGGGGTAAGTAAAGACTTAGGAGCATTTACCCACGGTACCACCTAGGCTGGGGGAGCAGGGAGTGGGTTCTATATAGGGTAGGGGGGTAGGGTTTTTTTTTATTAGTAAGGGTTTATTCTCACTGACGCCAGTGAGAAGCTATTTTTTACTTTTTGTTGCTGCTGGAGATTGTGTGTGATAAAACGTACCTCATGCCATTACACTGGGTCACTGTGCTTGGGTAAGGAAAGCTTACGCTTCTTGTTGATACTGACCTTTGAGCCATAGAGTGCCTAAGTACCACTGATTTTGGTAAGAACTATCTATACTTGCATGCCATGTTATCTTTGAGGTGGGCAAAACCACAATGCATCATTTATATTCATCGCCATTCTCTGCCTTCCCTGCTCCACGCTGCCTGTGTGCCATACTCTGCCTTCCCTGCTCTACGCTGCCTGTTTGTGCCATACTCTACCATCCCTGCTCTACGCTGTCTGTGTGTGCCATACTCTACCTTCCGTAAGCAGCTCGAGTGTGCCATACTTTGCCTGCCCTGTGCTCCATATTTGTTTGCCCCATACGCTGCCTATGGAAGGTGAGCCTGGTAGGTGGATGTTTCTGGGGGATTGTTAACATTTGGAAACATTTGTTAGGGATGTGTAAGGTGTTTATATACTGGTGGTTGTTGTGCTATTTACAGGGGAGATAGAGGAATATGGATTTAAGGTCATGTCTTATTATGACTTCATAAACCTGGAATAGGCGATATCCATGCAGTGAACACCGACCATTTGGTTTTTTTGGTGTGCTACCATCATTGAGGTGGGTATGGTCTTAAAATTTGTTGTGATAACATGGGCGTGATTTAAAAATGAAGACTGGGTTCCTTTATTGTCTCTCCACCATGTAGAACCTTAGTGCCACAGAAGTTGAACAGCACTTTTCTAATTAATAGTAAATGAAAGGTTACTCAGAATAGGGCATTCTATAACATATTAAAAGTTAAAGGTGAACTAGCACTTTAAATTCCTACCTGTCAGTTGGAAATAATAGTGACATTACCATTCTAGATGGAGGAGATATTTTGTGAATGTACATAAATCTTAGTCTAAAAGTTGTAGAGCTTATCACAATATGATTGTGGCAAAACAATACAATCAATATTTACCCTTCATGGTACTTAACACAAGAACATTCTAAAGCACCATTCATAGAAGCAAAGCAAATTTTACTCTTTTTTTTTTTTTTTTTTCCTGGTGATGTCTACTTCCGATGGTGTCACTTCAGGGTTTACGCCAGCACTTCCTCCTTTTTTCTGAGCATGCCTACTTCCACCCACTTTTGATGATTTCACTTCCAGGTTACAACTACAGCACTTCCTGATTCTTGATGGTCAGCAGGTTGCGGAAAAGGTACTTGCGGGTCGGATTGGGTAGCGGGTCAGAAAGTGGGTCCAGGTTGCGGTTTGCGGGTACGGGTCTGGTACGGGTCCTGAAAAATTGACCCGCGCAGGACTCTAGCAAGTGGAATTCCTGGTCCAGTCAATATAATATATAGTTTCTTCATTGTGGTTCATTATGTAGTTAGTAGGTCTAGAGGGGAAAATGACCTACCTGCTCACAACCATAAAGGGTAGCCTCCCACCATTACTTGCATAGTGAAAGCTTTTAATTTCACCTCCACCTGGTGTGTGTTATGTTGGTTCCATTATCTTAATATTGCCTTACTTTTCCAGAGCTTCTTGGGTAGAGGTGAAACTCAACTTTTTTCAGTTCATAACTTTAATTGCCAATAAAGTAAGCATTGTGTAGTTTTTATGGGTGAGGAACAGATGGGTAGGGTGCAGGAGGCCTAACTATCTTATATTGTTGTTTGGGCAACCTCAAACCATTGGACTTTGCAGTATCCACCAAATCTAGCCAATCACGTCACCTGACATTTCTGCCTTTCATCTATAGCCCACAATTCAGAATCCATTGCCGGATACACACATTTTACCCATGTGCTTTTCTCTCTTGAACTGTTTGTTAAATGTGATATTTTATCCCTAACAGTTTTCAGTAGGACTCTATCCTAGACCAATGCAGTGCATTTGAGACCGTCTGTTTTAGTAAGAGTCAAACGTCAAGGTAGTATAAATGAAGATTAGTCTGTTAAACTCTACTCCTATGTAGGAATGGAATGTTTGCACAGGAAATCCTAGATTTCTGTGGAGACCCATGTATGCAAGCCCTAACTCATAAGTATTATTAAAGAGCATAACTTTCTTAAATTATGATCAGATTCCATTTGTAGATGCATGTCTCTCTTGTTAGGGCAATTGGCCAGAAGTAAGGTTTTCCATATTTATAGAATTAAATGGATTCTGTAATGATTTTTATGATGTAGTTTTTATTTCTAAATTACGCTGTTTACACTGTAAATAATTCATTCTACAATATTAAATGTCATTCATGAACCTGCAAGTGTATTTTTTTTAGTTGTAATATTGGTGTGTTGGCAGCTATCTCGGATCATTTTGCCTGGTCATGTGCTTTCAGAAAGAGCCAGCATTTTAGGAAGGAATTGCTTTCTGGCAGGCTGTTTCTCCTGCTCAATAGTAAAATCCAGATCCCAGTGCGACACATTCAGGTACATTGAGTGTTGATCTTATCTGCCAGGGAGTGGTTATCTTGTGTTAGGGAGTCGCTATCTGGTTACCTTCCCTTTGTTCTGTTGTTAGGCTGCTGGGGAGAAGGTGATATTATTGTTGCAGTACAGCTGTAAAAAGTGAATGAAGTTTATCAGAGCACCAGTCACATGACTGGTGTCAGCTGGGAAACTGACAATATATCTAGCCCCATGTCAGATTTCCAAATTAACTATAAAAATATCTGTTTACTCTTTTGAGAAATGGATTTCAGTGCAGAATTCTGCTGGAGCAGCACTATTAACTTATGCTTTTTGAAAAAAAAATTAATTCCCATGACCATATACTTTTAAAGTATGATCAGAGTTTGTGTGTTTTTCCAATTTAAATAACATTTTGGCGCAACAGGTTTATACTTTCATGTCTGGATATTCTCCAGATATTGATATACATTTCACTGTGACTGATGAAAATTTTCTGACCTGACTGACCATTTTTCTGTTCTGTGCCCACTAACCTCACTACAATTTGATGGATTTGTCAGATTGCGCAAAAATTGGTCGACGAATCTTAATGTCTATGGTCACCTTAACATGGATTTTGCTAAAGTTTAGGCTTGTATCCTCAAATCTGACAAGTAATAACAATTTTGACCGCAAATTTAGGAAATGCTAACTGATCAACTTTTTTGGGATATATTTTGGGATGCATCAAATACAGGATTCCATTCGTGATTGTCCAGGATTAGGCCGTTCCTTATGCCTGGCCAAACCGAATCCTAATTTGCATATGCAATTTAGGAGTGGGAAGGAAAATCATCTCACAAAACAAGTAATTAAATGTTGTATCCACTTTTTTCCTTCCCGTCCCTAATTTGCATATGCATTAGGCTTCTGTTTGGTATTCGGCCGAATCTTTCATCAATGATTCGACTGAATTCCAAATAGTGGATTCTGTGCATCCCTAATATTTATGTATTCTGAAAGTCAATACACTCTTATTAGCTTTGTGCTGTGGAAGTCATTGTTGAAGTCTTTCTGCATTGTCTCAGGTAAAAATACCATTGTGTCCTATCACAGAAACTAAGGAAATTAACATGCAGCGGAAACTTTTGAAAGTAGTTTTAAGTGACCGCTAGCTAATTAAATGCCCAATCCTCATTGTTTTAGAGCTTGAGAACTGGGCTGGTTTTACAAATCCCACTTCCAAATATGTTAGTGGTGCCACAAAGCGAAATAAAAGAGGAGAAAGGCCTCTTGTATTGTTAAAGTACCCAGCTTGTGTTCTGCGCAATTTGCATGAAAAAGTATTTCTGTAAAATGTGAGAGCTACATTTTTACTGGCTTATATGAAGCCACATGACCTTTAGGTCTTTTATTTAGTTAGAGCTGGGCAAGTGGACTAATGCTATCGAAAGCTGAACCAACTGAGATTTGGCTTAAATGATTAATCTCAATATATAACCGTTAATTGACCATATTGCACTGCAGATTGATGACCGTATTGAACACCAAAAATGTTTGCTTTTGTAGCTTTTTTTTTTTTGCTAATGGTTTGCAATGAAGCTTGCCTATGGTAAACCAGTCATGGGGCTGTTGTATTTTTTTGTACTGATCCAGCTGCAATAAGCAATGCAAAAATGATCACATTCAGATAATCTTTAATACTTTTCAATCTTTATCTGGCTCTACATGGAATGTTTGTGTGATACGCTGTGGCGTAACTACAGATATGGGATCCGTTATCCAGGAAACTCTGAATTATGGAATGGCAGTCTCCCATAGACTCCATTATAATAGTCAAAATGATTTCCTTTTTCTCTGTAATAATACAACAGTACCTTGTTCTTGATCCAAACTAAGATATAATTAATCCTTATTGGAAGCAAAACCAGCCTATTGGGTTTGTTTAATGCTCAAATGATTTTTAGTATGGAGATCCAAATATCAAAAGATCCCTTATCCGTAAAACCCCAGGTCCCAAGCATGTTACATGATTTTCTAGTAGACTTAAGGGGGCAATTTCACTAAAGAGTGCAACTTCACCAATGTCGTCTTTGCAGCCAGCGCTGCATTTCACAGGGGAAAATTCATTCAGACCGATAATTCACGTGCGAAGTTTCATCCAGGTCGCCAAACGATGGCGAAGTTGTGCTAGCGTTACTTTGTCAACCGTAGCGAAGTTGCAGGAAGTTCAATTTCAATGGACATATATGTTGCAGCAAATACATTACATCACACAAGCCCAGGAAACCTTATATTTGTTATATTGCCCTACACATGTGCCCACTGTATAGTTTATGCTAGTTAGGAAATGTAGGGGGGATGCCAGGTACCCCAAAAATTGTTTTATCACCCTGTAAATATGAAGACGCTAGCGGTTTTTTGGGACTTTTTTTTTATTAACTCCAATCTACTCTATTGCACTTCGCCTGGTCTGAGGCGGCAAAGGAAACTCTCATTCGCCAGAGGGAAAATTCACCTGCCGTTAGAGTGCGAGGCAACGGGGTGTCTGTGCTCGTTAGTAAATCACGCTGACGTCACACTGGCAAATTTTTGTTAGCGTTGGTCACTTTGCCCTTCAGCGAATCTGCCCCAAGACATGAAGATCCAAATTACTGAAAAATCTGTTATCTGGAAAACCCATACCTGTAATATACCGGGTCCTGGATCGCTTGATTTGAAATGTCATCATATAGAATTTCAGTGAGATCAGCATAAAATTGTATTTTTCTTTGTTTCGTTAGATGATACAGGTATTGGATCCATTATCCAGAAAGCTCTTGAGTTACAGAAAGGCCAAATGATCCAAATTTTTAAAAATTATTTCCTGTTTTTCTGTAATAATAGTACTTTGTACTTTATCCAAACTAAGATATAATCTATCCTTAGTGGAAGCAAAAGCAGCCTATTGGGTTTAATTAATATTTACATGGTTTTCTAGTTGACTTAAAGGGGTGGTTCACCTTCAAGTTAACTTTTAGTATATTGTAGAAGGGCCAATTCTAAGAAACTTTTCAATTGGTCTTCATTATTTATTTTTCATAGTTTTTTAATGATTTGCAATTTTCTTCTGTTTCTTTGCAGCTTTCAAATGGGGGTCACTGACACCGTCTAAAAACAAATGCTCTGTAAGGCTACAAATGTATTGTTATTGCCACTTTTTATTACTTATCATTCTATTCAGTCACTCTCCTATTCATACTCCAGTCTCTTATTCAAATCAATGCAGGGTTGCTAGGGTAATTTGTATCCTAGAAACCAAATTGCTGACACTGCAAAATAGAGAGCTGCTGAATAAAAAGCTAAATAACTATAAATCCACAAACAATAAAAAATGAAAACCAATTGCAAATTGTCTCAGAATATCACTCTCTGCATTATACTAAAAGTTAACTCAAAGGTGAACAACCCCTTTAAGGTATGAAGATCCAAATTGCAGAAAGATCTGTTATTCGGAAAACCCTAGATCATAAGCATTCTGGATAACGGGACCCATACCTGTACTAACTGGCTGAAGATTCTTAGCAGAACAATCCGACTGGGTTTATTTCATATTTAAATCATTTTTAGCAGACTTGAGGTATGGTGATTCAGATTATAGAAAGGCCCCTTTTTGGCCACCCCAGGTCCCACACCTTCCAGATAATAGATCCTATACCTGACTTTCATAAGAAATTCCTACAGGCTTTAAAAAATAAATAAATAAATTCAACTGTACTCATCAGTGAATTGCCATCTCACAACCTCCCCTAGTGCCTCTGCATTTCTAATTGAAGTGTTCATGTGCATTGTAGCCTTTGATTGACTGTGTGTACTTTATTCTCCTGCATTATCTTACTAACTATAATAAAGATACTGTGTTACTCTTATCCTTATTCCTATTTATTATATGTTGTATCATGATGTGCTTTGTGTTTTATGTCTTTCAGTACTCTAGTTAAGCATTTTATTGCTGCTGGATAACAAACTGCTGTGTCTGGGAGCTCACGGTGGGATGAACGACTCGCTCAGAAATTGGGGAGAGAGAGACAAAGAGAGACTGTTCCAGTGAGTTCCTCCCTTTTCAATTGCTTTGGAGGCACATCTATAGTGAGAAACCTATTTACAGCATGAACTTGGGTGCCCGTTTAGACTGGCTGATGATGCTGTACTATTGGTATAAATAGCTTTTTGTTCTGGATATGCTGATTCTATTTAAGTATAACTAGAACTATAAAAGTAAAAGTGTAGCTGAGTGTTGACCTAGGGCATTTTGGTTAGATATGCTAAAAATACTTATTGTCTGGTAAGAAATACAGTATGTTTCATGTTAGTAGACTTACAGGACTTTCCTTTCTTTTACTTGTAGAGTTGGCCAAAAGGTAGATTTTGTATGTACTAGATTACAGCAGCAACTTTAAGGCTTAGTCCAGACGGGGAGATTCGGGGGCGATCCGTAGCTAGGCAACGCTGCGCTACCGCTGGCGACGGATCGCCCCCGAATCTCCCCGAATAGCTAGGCACCGCTGCGCACTGGCATAGCTTAAAAACGCCGGTGCGTGTTCACACGGAGCGGCGCGATTTTTAAAATCGCTCCAAATTGCCTCGCCCCCAAATCTCCCCGTCTGGACTAAGCCTAAGGGCCCTTACACACAGGCGTTTTTTGGCTGCGCTCCCCTGCGTTGCACTTTCTTTTGTTCAACCACAGGGGAGCGTAGGAGTAGACGCACTGAATTATTGTGGGGCTATACTCACACAGACGCATTTAAACTCTGAACGTAGGTAAAATGGCTGCTCCCCAACCTGTGTTTGGCTCTTACACGAGCCCCATTGATTATTCAAAACATAATTCAGTGCGTCTACTCCTCCACTATCCTGCAGCTGAATGGAAGAAAGCATGATGCAGGGGAGTGCAGCCAAAACCGCCCATAGGTCCCTAAAAGGCCCATAGAACACCATTCAAAATGTAAAATTCAAATTTGGTCAAAACTGTCAAATTCAACTAGGGAATTCTTCAAATTCTATTTGAATTCTTTAAAAAAAATTGAGGTTTTCAAGATTTCTCATACTCTGGCACTCCGCAACCTAAAACCTGCCAAATTGCTGTATAAGTCAATGAGAGAGGTCCAGGGATCAATTTGGAGCTGTTTGCAGCCTTCCTGACATTAAACTCATATCGAGTTTGATCAAATTTTCGGCTTGTTTTAATTTATCAGAGTTTTAAAAATTCGATTTTAATAATACATTTATGGGAGTTTAGGGGAGTTTTTAAAAAATCACATGAATTTGAAATTTGACCATTGATAAATGTGACTCCAGGTGTTTGCTCCTTTGCCATATTTTTGCAAGTGAAACAAATGTCTGCCGCTGCAGGGCTACCGGCCATACAGTTACGTGCCAGCCACCTGTCACCAGCACTTGCAGGCAGATTTTATCTGAAAATGCTCAAATGCACGTTTTCGGATACAAATCTGTTTCTCAGTGCTACTGAAAGATGCTTTCCATTAATTTCCATGGCAGGCAGCCTGAGCAGAGATGCATTGTTCAAGCAAGTGCTGCGGGTGCAGTGGGTCTTAGAGCACCTATCTGGGTACTTATCATTGCTCAGATCTTTTAAAGATACATGATTAAAAAGTGGGAATTGGTAATTTTTATATGCATTTTCTTTCAATGTATGTCCCTTAAAGGGGACGAAAATTTTATGAGTCATCTTTTTCAAATAAGAAACTTTCTAAATACAGGTATAGGACCTATTATCCAGAATGTTCAGGACCTGGGGTTTGCCGGATAATGGATCTTTCTGTAGTTTGGATCTTCATACCTTAAATCTACTAGAAAATCTTGTAAACATTAAATAAACCCAATAGGCTGGTTTTGCTTCCAATAAGGATTAATTATATCTTAGTTGGGGTCAAGTACAAGCTACTGTTTTATTATTACAGAGAAAAGGGAAATCTTTTTTTTATTATTTGGATTATTTAATTATAATGGAGTCTATGGGAGATGGCATTCTGTAATTCAGAGCTTTCTGGATAACTGGTTTCCTGATAAGGGATCCAATACCTGTACAATCAATTAAATATTCTGCATTATTTCTGAAATCAAGTTCATCTTCACTGTTCCTCTCTTAGCATCTGTTTCTCTTCATTCAGGAGTGGGGTGTCAGATAATCATTGACGGCTACATCCAATATATCTTATAAGGGGGAGGGGGGGCTCCTTTTGCCTAGAAGATGTATTAGAACTCACTCTATTAAAATCACCAGACATCATGTTTCTCTACATGCAGGATTTGTGCAAAAGGCAGTTATTTTTTTTTAGATTTTCTTTGTACTGGAATAAGCTATTTGAGTGAGCTCTTATACATCTGCTAGGAAAGGAAGCCCCCCCCCTTAAGATATATTGGATCTAACTGTCAAGGAATATCTAACACCCAACTGCTGAATGAAGAAACAGATGCTGATAGAGGGATAGTGAAGATTATTAACATGTATTTCTATAGCGCCAACTTGTTGCGTAGCGCTGAAGATAAACTTGATTATTTCGGAAACCGTACAAAATATTTAATTGATTGCATTTAGAAAGTTTCTTATTTCAGTATGATAAAACTTATGTAAAATTTTCATTTTCGCCATAGCTCCCCTTTAAGTTGCATTTTATATGGCACTGTAAAACAGGCCACGCACTGATAGATCCACTCTCCTGTTCTCCAAACAGGCTGATGACAACTGATGCAAAAAGGGGGGGTTTATCGTGATCCATCAGGAAGGGACAACGTTTTCCGACTGGGCCCTTGCCTGGCTGGATTTTCAAACCTTTCTTTCAATATCTGGTCAATTTGGCAGCTTCTTGACTGTCTGGAGTGGGCAACTTGGCATCTTTTATTGACTAGTGTTTGGCCAAGTTGCATATATGTAATACTATATCCGTAAAGTCTGTGCACTGCTAATTCTATATCTGTAAAGTCTGTGCACTGCTAACTCAACCAGTGTTTCTGGCATTCGATTTGATGTTTGTTTTTAATGTGTTTCCAGTAAAAACGGTGTACAGGTATGGATCTGTTAAACAGCTCCAAATGATGATGTCTCCCATACACTCCAGTTTAATCAAATAATTCACATTTTTTAAAAATAATTTATTTTTTCTCTGTAGTAATAAAACAGTAGATTGCACTGGATCCAAACTAAGATAAATTAATCCTTACTGGAAGCAAAAGCAAACTTTTTTGTTTATTTAATGTTTACGTGATTTTCTATAAGATCCAAATTACAGAAAGATCTGTTATCTGGAAAACCCCAGGTCCCAATAATTCTGGATAACTGTTCCCAAACCTATACCAGTTGAAAGTGAAATCTAATGCAGACGTTTAACACCGAAGTACCATTGAGGTAGAGCTGTAGATTCTGTTGAACTGTGCAGAAGTGTTACCAAGCAATTCATGGTGCCGCCCCATAACCAAAGGGGTTCATAAATTTGAATAAACAGATGATGATTCCATGACACTTGGATGTACCTCGGTCAACTAGACTATACGAGCAACTGATCTCGATCTCCCTTTAACAGAACTGGCTTAACCCAGTAGGTGTTGAGTGCTAGCAGTAATTCCCTTATTATCCTCTTTGCAGTGTTCCTGCTATTGGTTGAGTCAGTTCTTACTCAGAACTTGCATGACGTTTGACTTGTTCAGGTCTGTAGCAGATCCCCATAAGGCCTGTCTCATGATTGCTTGGGGCAGTAATTCCAAACAGGCCCAGTGCTTTTGGAAGGGATGGGTGTTGGCTGAGCAGTGATGGCACATGGTGGAAGTGGGGCATGGACAGAAAAGGAGTAGAATTGAGGGCTCTGATAAAGGCCCAGAAGAAGAATTAATATGCCCTTGGTGCACTTCCAGTGGTGGAAACAATTGTATTTCTTCCTTCCTTCACTGCACAAATCTGCCTTTAAACCTTTTAATCTTTACATCAACCCCTTCCTCGCTCAGTTGGGAGGGCAAGTGGGCTGTAGTCCCCCCAGAATTTCCAACCCCATTTATAGAATTGAGTGCAGGCAGCTAGACTTGGAGCAGTCAAACACCACAATTAGCCTTATTGTTACAGTTAGGTGAACTAAAATAAAAGGGTGAATAAGACCGTAAGACAATTTGCAATTGGTCTTCACCAAGTATAGGATGGGGACTGAATAGGAAGATACACAGACCCCATCTAAAAATCACCTTCTCTCTAAGGTTACTAATTGATTGTTATTGCTTCATTTTATTACTCCTCTTTCTATTGAGGTCATCTTCTATTCATATTCCAGTTTCTCACTCAAAGCAGTGCATGGTTGTTGAGGAAATTTGGGCCCTTGTAACCTAGCTGAAAGAGCAAATGGGAGAGCTGACAAATAAAAAGCTAAATAACTCAAAAACCACATCATAAAAAAATTAAACTCTGTTGCTAATTGTATCAGAATCATACTATACTTCATACAAGTAGCATAACCGTTAGTTGAACAACCCCATTAAGCTCCCCATAGACGCAACGATCTTTCGCTCCCGAACGACCGATTTTGGTGAAGTCCGACCAATCTGTCAAATTATCGTGCGGTTAGTGGGATACAAACGATCGTACATCTTACGATTTTTCGTCCGACATTGGTCTGAAGATTGATCGGCCAGGTTAGAAAATCTTTATCGTTCCCCATGCAATCTACCTATGTTTGCAGGGCAAAGCAGGCTGCGATCCTTCAGTTTTGCTGGCAATATCGCCTGAAATGGTCTTTTTAGTTGATGGACAAATCTGACATTAAACGATCGTTTTGAGACAATCGTGGTCTCAAGATAACCATTGGATCTTTCAAACATCTTTGCGTCTATGGCCAGCTTTAAAGATGAACCTTCTAAGCATTTTCATAGCTTTAATGTGGCTTTGTGCTTAGGGCAGTGGTTGATGAGGAGATAAGTCTCTGCTCTGTGGGTGACTAATCTCCTTCAAATGCTTTCCCACCAACATTGGAAATAAAAAGCAGAGCATATATTGTACCACTGGCCACCAGGGTTGGACTGGGCCATGAGGAACACCAGGAACAATCCTGGTGGGCCCTGGCCCTTATGGGTCCCACCAACCCAGACCCAGGGCAACCATTAGAAATCACAGGGCCCCTTACAACAAATCTTCAGGGTCACACTCAAGCCCCACCCCACATCTCACCCACACTTCAGTTAAAAGACCACACAGACATCCGCTCTAAAAACAGTAAACTCCCCCCACACAAGTTATAAAAAGCCATTGATGGTAAGGGCCCCCCCATAAGTTAAAAATAAAAATTGTGGTGCCAGGGCCCCCCCCTTTTTTTTTGTAATGATGCCAGGGACCCCCCATAAAAGTTTTTTTTAAATCATTGGTGGTCAGGGCCCCCCCCATAAGTTTAAAAAAAAATTGGCGCCAGGGCTCCTCTTACAAGTTAAAAAAGAATTTGGGGCCACAGAATATTAAAATAAAAAACTAGGGCTTTAAAAAAACGCACACAGGTGTTCAGTAGAACTGAACTTGTTGCTTCAGGACGTCAAGTTCAGCTTCTTTTGTGACTTTGGGTCTTTCCGTGGTTTCAGAACTAGCTTGGCTCTTTTTGTCACTTCAGTTCTTCCTGAGGCTTCAGAACGTCAGGTTCGGCTCTTTTCGTGACTTAGGGTCTTTTCAGGGCTTTGACTCTTTTTGTGACATCTGCAGTTCGGGACTTTGGCGGGTCAGGACTTTCGGTATGTTTTTATCGCTGCCAATGGGGGCCGGCTATTTAAAAAACTGTAGCACAGCCAGGGACCCCTTTAGGCCCAGTACACTTGCACCCCCTGATGGTCGGCCATGCCCAGACCTGCCTGAAAATCTGTGCTGTACCCAGACTTTTCCTCCTGACTGTGGCAATAACGAGACTACAAGGTATGCATAAGAAAGGAAGGGGGTTGCATAGAGTTGCCACCTTTTATCCCAGCGGAGACTAGGCTTTGGTGGGGCCTTGACAAGGAGGGGGCTGTGGCAACCTTAGGGTTGCAGGGTCCATGAAGCTCCTCGCAACTGTGATGGGAGGCCTTTGTGTATGGGGTGGCCCTGATGTGGCAGCATACCCAGGCCTCTCAGTCTGATGCTGTTGGCAATTCACTTTATCACTGGTGGGACATTTTCAGGACTGGAGTGATTGGGGATTGGCACACAAGACATTAAGTGTTTCTGGACCAATTTAAGTGTTGTTGGGCAGCATGATGCCCCCTCAAATCCTGTCACCCTAAGCCTGGGGCTTTCCACAAATCTGGGTTTGACCGAGCCACTAATCTCCTCATGCATACCCCACTGAGTCTAGTGTAACCCGCATCCCTTGTGCTCTTATAGCAGAGGTTGGCTAACGTGGCTGGCTGTTGGCTAATAATGATTACTAGCATACATGTAGGATGCACTGTCCGCAGCAATGTGGGAGACGGAAGCATAAAACTGAATCCTAATTATTATGTTTTTGTCCCTTTGTTGGCAGGGTTTAGCGTAGGGAAGCATCACATCCGTGTGCAAATCCTCACCAGTACCTGACTACTAATGGCTGCTGCCTCGCCGCCCCGTTACTGAACCTTGCTCTTTTGACTAAATAAATCCTAACCGTTAGACTCCTTTCACTGATGGAAAGCGAGTCGGCAAGAGATTCGGTGTGCGTTGTGCGATTATTGAGAATTGCTGCTGCTGGCAAGGACCAGTCTTCTGAGCGCGCTCCCACCACCCCGCCCCCTTCTCACCTTCAGCGCTAGAGCGTTTGGGTGTGTTTGACAGCGTCACGTGACCGACGGGAGCGCGCCTGCAGTAGTGAGTTCAGGAGGCAGGATGGAGAGCTCCGGAGCCATGGTGCTGCCGATGGGGTAGGTGCCGAATTCCCTGTATATCTCTCTATGAGCGCAGTGTAGTAGCGCAATGCGCTGAATTATTCTTTTCCCGATGAGTGTAGCGGAAGAATCCTTGAGAAATGGTAGCGGGGGTGAAGTCATCGCCTTCCGTGATCTGCTTGCATCCATTGTAGCCGCCGGGCTGCTCATTTGCACCGCATAGATATAATGGCTGGTAGATGTTGAGGAGATTGCAGTGTTTGCTATAGTGGGAAACCTCTGGCTTTGCTACTGCAACAAAGGGAATGTAGCATTGCGCTGACTGCTGCCCCTGAACAAAAGCGACTGGCTGCTGATGTGCTGGAGTCTGCACCAGTAATGTCACCACCAGTAATGTCACCACCAGTAATGTCACCACCATAAGCTCATCCCAGAGCACATCCCAGAGCACATCCCAGCTCTCCTCTCTGACCTATTTCATGTGTCTGTCTTGTCTCCAGGCACTGCTGCACCATCATATTTACTGGAATTCAAGAGTCTTAATATAATTACACTGTGCAGCAAGAAATAGTCAGTTATGGATCTGTGCAGTATTATGTCTCATGAGGTTATTTTTAAATTGCTTATAATAAAATATCGGTGTGTGTGTGTTTGTGTGTGTGTGTGTGTGTGTGTGTGCAGCTGGAGGGCCACTGATGAAGCATCTCTGGTCCCCTGTTTGTGTTGAAAAGGAAGCCATTACTCTGTCACTCCCATCTATCATGCTACATCCCCCAACACACACAGCTGCTGGCTATCTAACAGAGATTTTCTGTAAGCAGGATATTGAACAGCAATACTATTCCTAAAAATGATCATGGTGCTAAAAAATGTGAGAGTTTCAAAATAAAAATGGGAATAGACATACAATATAACAGCTTGTAATATTCTTATTCCATTGAGAAATGTAGCAGAAAAAAAAACATTGGCAGTTGCTTTAGGCTAATACACATTATTTCTCTCTGTACAATTCATTTTGATGTGTTGCTGCAAGCAAGAAAAGGCTATTTCCCCTCATTATTCCAGGGTGCTATTGTATATTTGGTAACTGAATACAGTAGAGGCTTCTGCTTGTTCAGGGAAGATAAATTGCTGTCCATGTCTGTGCTACTTTACATTTTCCATTTATCAATGCAATTTCCTGAGTTCTTGACACTGTAGGTTAATCATGCACGGTACCAATTTCTAGGTCCTTCAACCCAAACCCGTAACCCGTATATTTACGCACTTTGATCTGCTTCCCGACCCAGACCCACAACTGACGTCATTAAAAGTGGGTGGGGACAAACACGTTTTGTAAAATTTTAAAAGGCGTAAAAAAAAGAACATATAACAGTAGAAACTTGGATAGACCTGCTTCCCGACCTGCATCTATACCCGCACTTGAAAATTCTACCCTCATTCTGCAGGGTACCCACTTTTTTTGCCGTTAACCCGCAGTTACCCGACCCGCTGCAGGACTCTACTGTAGGTAGGACTCTACTGTAGGTTTGTGTCATGTTTATAACTAGCAGAAATGCATGTGGCCATACAAAGGATATTAAATTCGGAAAACATACACCTGCAGTAATCACTAAATCTTACATACCTTTCTATGGAAAAAGAAAGCTGAATGTCAGGGATTAAGATTCACTGGTTATTTTAAATATGGACTTTTTTTGAATTGCAAACAACAAACCCACAATTTAATGTACACAATCCTATTAAAAGTGTAGTTGGAACAAACTAGTTGTTGTGTTGCCTAACCATTGCTTAGGTGGTCAGTGATGCCTGTAGAAGAAATAGAGGCCACTCTCAGGGGTTTAACCTTTGTGAATTGAAGGATGTCCCTTTACATAGTTACTTTTAAATTTTAAACTGATTTCTTGTTGGTAAAATCTGTAGGGAAGGTGACACACAGGCACTTTCTTACACGGCCCACATCCTTCCTTGTTATTCTGCATGTCTTTTAGTATTTTTAACAGTCGTGAATGTGTGGTGATGATTGATCCACGTTTACTCATGTGAGGAAATCCTGAAAATCTGACCCCTTGAGACCTGCTGTAGACAAGGACTCCTTTTTATTACAAAAATCTTGTGAATCTTGCTGTGAATTTTTGCTTGGCTAAATGTTTTATTTATATTTTATAAATACACTGCTGTATAGATTAATTAGTACTCACATTGTACTTAAATATGTATATATTTAATATGTGGTTTCAGACTTTTCAAGTGGATTAAAATGTAGATCCATGAGCCTGTTTATAGGGATGGTTCACTTTTGAGTTAGCTTTTAGTATGTTATAGAATGGTCAGTTTTAAGCAACTCTTCATTTGGTTTTCATTATTTATTTTTATAGGTTTTAAATTATTTGCATTCTTCTGAATCTTTCCAGCTTTCAAATGGGGGGTCACTGACCCCATCTAAAAACAAATAATCTGTAAGTCTACGCATTTGTTTGTTGGTGCCAATTTTTTTTATACTGATCTTTCTATTTAGGCCCTCTCCTATACATATACCAGTCTCTTATTTAAATTAAATTAATGTATAGCTGCTAGGAAAATTTGGACCCTAGTAACCATATTGCTGACATTGCAAACTGGGGAGCTGCTGAATAAAAAGCTAAATTACTCAAAAACCTTAAATAATAATAAATGAAAACCAATTGCAGAATATATCAGAATATCACACTCTACATCATACTAAAGGTTACTCAAAGGTGTAGGACCCCTTTAATGCAATTCCTTCCTGCAACATATATTCATCAAATCTAGGGTTTTATAGCAGAATCCTAGACTTAATTTGAGTGCCAATTTAAAAAAAGTTGAAAATAATGGGGAGTCTTATAACAGTGCCTCAAATGCGAATGAAATATCTGTGCAGAGTGCAGCTATTGGGCAGCTAGTAAAGACAGGGCCTCATTTGCACCCTGTGCCCAGATATTCTTAATGACATGGACGTTTTTGGCACTATCCAACGGGCTGGGAAAAATTGCCTGCGTCAAATCGGATGCAACGGAAATAAGGTAAGAAATGCAAATGTCGGGTGAAGTCGCAGCGTTCATCTGACAGGACACGACTGTCGGATGCAAACGATGCGTCTGCATCCAACAGTCTCGTTGGATGAACAATGCAACTTCATTCGAAATCTGTATTTCTTTACTTATTTCCATCGCATCCGATTTGTCGCAGAGCGTCGGATCGTGCCGAAAACATCTGTGTAGTTCTACCCTAATTCATGCCTTCTTTTTCTTTCTCACATCTTAACGACAAGATGGAGAACTATATGTAACTTTGCAGTACTTACCAAATTATTGTAGTAGTTTTTTACTACAATATTATCCTTGGAAACATCAGGTTTATTTGTAGTTATATAAATGCAATTTAAGTCACAGCCATTACAGACTCTAAGGCAGGAGTGCCCATACTTTATTAATGTGAGGTCTACTTTTAGCAATGTTGTCCCATTATGATCTACATCCATAAAAGCCTTGTTAGCATTTTGTTTCATGGAAATATTATTTAAGTATTGATTTATGAGAAAATGTATATTCATTAATTTAACAAACAACTATTTCTTATGTAACCTAAACATAAATATCTGAATGAAAAGCATGAAACAGAAGGTTTGGTATAGACAAGCTGTTGGTTGACTGTATATTGGGATATTCTTATCACCAGTGTAATGTCTACTGGTAGATCCCATTCAACCTTTTCGGTACCCCTGTGCTAGAGAAACAGATATATGTTCTTTCCTGTCTGGCAAGATATTGGGACAGTCCAGCCATGCCCAGACTGGCAGTATGTGGGTTCTGGCAAATGTCACCGGGTTACTGTATGTTGCATAGAAAGTAACTATTTATTGGGCCTGGGGGGGGGGGGGGGGGGGGGGGGGGCTTTTTGGGCCTCTGTGTACTTGAAATGCCAGGACCTATTTTGAATCACAGGCCTGAGTCAGGCTGTCATTTTGGTTCCATACTAGTGTCCAGTTGACAGCTAATTTAAACCACCGGGCCATAACCATGGTCAGGTCATTGTGGTGATGGAAATTATTATACTTGCCAACAGGCACTTCCTTTTTTACCTAATATAGGTACTATTAAAATCCTACCTTCAGTTTGAAATTTCCCTTGTGTTCGTGTTATGGAATGGGATTTTAGTGTAAAATGATTTCCCCTTTTCACCTCCATAGTTCCTAAGAAAGACTTTCTCCTTTAAAGCTTTCATAGGAACTCTTGTCTAAGCTGCTGTTGTCATAGACTGCCCACAACTTACCTTATTTCCTATAGCCTACCTGTTGTGCTATATAAGTATCTTAGCACAAAGATCACATTGAACGCTTTAGCCCTCCGCGAGAACTGCATTAGTCAAAATCTCTTACTTGTACCTGTAGCGTTTTTTTGGGAACTATACAGCCAATGGTGGGAATTGCTTGGGAAGGCAAACTATTACTCACCTTAAATACTCTAATAGTCTGCCACAGATCAATTCTTTTTTTTATTCCAGAGAAAGCAAAGTACCTGCTGCTGTTGAAGATGTCTTTGTCAGGGGCATTTTGACTTGCGCTTTCTCAGGAAAACCACACTATTCGACCTTGTTGTTAAAAGAATTTAATAGGGCTTCTTGTGTGTTATTCATGGGCAGAACCACATTATTCAAAATCAAAAAATTCAAAAATCCTACATCTAAGTTAAAAGTTTAACATCCCTGTCTTTGGTGTTTGAGGCTAGCAGCTCAGTGATTCAGTTGCAGTTTTGCAACATTACTTGATACATTTTTCATCAGCATCTCTAGACTATTGTATCAATTCTAACAACTGACTTTAGTGAAACTCAGGGATGCTGCTCAACAGGCACAAAGATAATAAATGTAGCAACTAAATGTATCCATTTAGAAAAATTTACAGGGTCAGCGATACCTCCCGAAATAGAAAGTAATTGGAAAAAGTCTTTATTTCTGGTGATCTATCTGAAATGAAAAAAGTGTTGGAAGGTGAACTACCTCTTTAAAGATTTTTTTTTTTTATTAGTGAAAAAGCATTTTATTCCTTTACACTGTGGTATCAAACAATGCTTTTACAGAAATGCAGTCTGTGTATTGGCTTTAAGTGATGTAAAAGTTAAAACAAAGGCACATTTATTTAGACAGGGTTTTTGGAAACAATTTTAGAGAAAACAAAAAATGCCACAAAATAGTTAAGTATTTTACATTACAGAAAATTAATCATTTGCTTCTATTTGTTAAAGGGATATATATATATATATATATATATATATATATACTATAAATATCTCTATATCATTATCTTATGGTGCCTTTTCTTTTGGAGAAAATATATTTGTATATATTGAGAGCAGACAAGTTGACTTTTACTGTTTGTAATGCTGCAGTAGAGCTCTTTGTGTGTTATTCAGGGGCAGAGGTAGTTGGGCAGGCCAAAAGTGTTGCATGTTAGATTCTTTATACGGTGTGCAAGCTGACGGCAATTCCCAAACCATTGCTTGGGAACTATCGAGTCCAACTCCGTTCAAACATAAATATTTTAAGGACTAATTTATTTTAGCTTTTATTTATCATAACTGATTTCTTGTGGGTTGAAAGTTTTTTTCTTTTCTTTTGTGTATCCCTTAAACTAAAGGAGAATGACCATTACTACTACTACTACTACTACTACTACAGTGGAGATAAAAAGTCTACACACCCTTGGTAAAATGTCAGGTTCCTGCGCTGTACAAAAATGAGACCAAGATAAATCATTTCAGAACTTTTTCCACCTTTAATGTGACCTATAAACTGTACCACTCAATTGAAAAAAAACTGAAATCTTTTAGGTGGAGGGAAGAAAACAAAAACAAAAAAAAAAATAATGTGGTTGCATAAGTGTGCACACCCTTAAACGAATTCTTTGTTGAAGCACCTTTTGATTTTATTACAGCACTCAGTCTTTTTGGGTATGAGTCTATCAGCATGGCACATTTTGACTTTGCAAGATTTGCCCACTCTTCTTTGCAGAAAGAATTTAGTAGAGCTCTTTGTGTGTTATTCAGGGGCAGAGGTAGTTGTTACAAGTTAATTGGGTCTTAACCAGATCTTTGACCTGACTGCAAAGGGGAGCCCTGAACCTCGAACAATGTTATCTTTGGTTTAGGGTAAAGCAGTTCTTTGATAGAGTAGTGTTTGGGAGTAGTAAGTCTTTGCTCCTAACTGATGTATCTTACTTACACTACATTGTGCCATAGGGCATCCTGTTTTCAGTAGAATAGGAAGCAGCAGCTGTTATGGTAGGATGTTTTGATTCTTATTCTGAAGCTTATATGCCATGTACATTAAATTATTCCTGACTCAGCTTCCAGATTGTGCTTCACTCAAGTTCTTCAATGCATTAGCTGCTTTCATGCTTAAGCCCTCATAATATAGTCCCAATGCTGTCAGGTAGAATAACCGGCATACTGAAATGTTGCAGTTCTTTATGGGAAGCTGTATGTGTGTCTTTTTGGTAATCATCCATGTGCATACTAAAACCTTTCACCTACTTGTCTGTTGTAAACTTATTATATTAAAATATTTCTTGGCAACAGTACTGTTTCTTGGCTTGTGATAGAGAAACCGATATACGATCTGATTTACTAACATTTGTGCTCAATTTCACCAGTGCAGTTACCCAAAGCAATCAGTCTGCAATTTGGATTAGTTCAGGCTGCTACAATATTAAAGGGGTTGTTCGCCAGTGCAGCTACCCAAAATTAACTTTTAGTATAGTGTAGAAAGTGATATTCTGAGATAATTTGCAATTGGTTTTCATTTTTTATTGTTTGTGGTTTTATAGTTATTTAGCTTTTTAATTAGCAGCTCTCCAGTTTGCAGTGTCAGCAATTTGGTTTCTAGGGTACAAATTACCCTAGCAACCCTGCATTTATTTGAATAAGAGACTGGAATAGGAGAGGGACTGAATAGAAAGATCAGTAAAAGAAAACAAAAATATATAAATATATATAATACACAAGAGCCATGAAAATCCTGTAAATTATATCCTTCTAAATGGTGCTTAGTGATGTCACCAGTTAAAATCGGATCTTCAAGATGTTCTGTCACATGACATATTGAAACTTGTATATTATAATAAATAAAGTACCCCCTGTTGCAAAAATATAAGGATATAAGAGAAGTCACCTTGGAGTTCCATGACCTGTATAAAAACACTGCCTTCAGCCCTGTGCATTTATATGTTCATGGAACTCCGAGGTAACGTTTAATGTCCTTATATTTTACAATAGGAGACACTTTAGTCACAATAAATAGGACAGATAGATTAAACAAAGTAAGTGATAGGCAGACAAACAAGCTTCAATTTAGCCATGCCAATCTTAGAAAAGACTATGCCAAAATGTAGACATGTGACTAAAATCTAAATAGTGCTTGTGCTAGTATAGGATGAAGGGAAATGCAAAGAATTTTCTGTTGTTGTTTTAAATATTTCAATTCTTTATGAAAGCAAGACCCAATCCAGGCGTGCTGACACTATACACACTAAGATGACAATTTGAATGCTATACAGCAGTGATTTTCAACCTTGTGCCTCCAGCTGTTAAGAAACTACAAGTCCCACAATGCATTTGCCTGACTGTGGCTGTCAGACTCCTTCATTGCATTGTGGGACTTGTAGTTCCTTAACAGCTGGAGGCACAAGGTTTAAAATCACTGCTATATAGTACCCTAGTGATGTCAACCCAGTGCTAAATTTGGTTCATTAAATTAGCACTTTGCTGCTAGTATTTGAGTTTCAGCTGTGAAACGTAAAGATAGAAACTGCTTAATACGGCAACATCTTCACTTATTTTCCAAGAGAATGCCTTTGCAGGTTAGCGCTTAGCCATTCCTTGCCTTTACTCTTTTAATCACTTTATTGCTAAACTGTGACATAGCATATGGAATTTTACTTCCCTGCGTTACTGTAGCTCTGGAACTTTGCCATCAAGATTCTCTGGGAAACAACATTGTAGCAAAAGATTAAAATGTTCTTGGGCGACAGCTTGCAGCCCATGCAGATATGCATCATCCATTTGATGTTGCCAGATTTCTGGAAAAAAATACTTTCAATGCAAATTTTGTACATTATTCTGCTTTGCTGTAATATGTAGAGCACCAATTGGCAAACACAAAGTGTCGATTATTCAGAATACAGTACTCACTGGACTAATGAAAACCCAAGAGTCTTTACTTCAGCACCTGCACCGAGGATTTCCTTAGTCCAAACTGTGCCCAAGAGACAGTGAGGGAGATGAAATGATATTTTCATCAGATATCTTGTGCAAAGGAATAATGCTACAGCTGGATAGCAAACAATCACTTGGACGTGACTGTTAGGGCTTTAAAGCAACAGTGATCTCTAAGGAGAAAGCTCCCTTCCTGTTCCTGTTCCTGTGCAATTTGCTCATTTATTTTCCATCCAACATCTATGATGCTTGTTTTGGGACAGATCCGCCCTTCGAGGGATTTGCTGACTATACTGCAAAATATTCCTAAGCATTTCCAACATCTCTGGGAGGCACTGTCTTCATGCTTCGGACATTCCTGGCATGTTGCAGCAACCCACTAACTGGCAACTATGCCTTCTTTTATAGAAAAGGCAACAGCCAGCAAGAATAGATGGAGAATACATTATACACTGACTTCCCTGTAAGGCTCTTTCTTGCTTATTCTTCCTTTGCTTTATTTCTTGCTTTTCTTGCTTAATTTTGTCAAAATGTGAGCCCAAGTGATGGTAGCTATTTCCAATAACGATTTCCAGCTTTAGTGGCGCCTTATTAATGATCAGAGGCTTCTCTGAATGTCACAATGAATAAAAAGTTTGGTGATGTTTCAGATAATTAATTATTGTCTATGCTTCTGACAGGTGAAGTTTAGTGTCCAAGTGCACTATTTTTATCATTCTGATTTGTTCATTTAAATCCTGAGACCTACTTCTGATTTATAGGAACTATATGTTGCCATTTTACCACGTGTTTGAACACATGAATTTTTTAGCAACTCTAACTGTAAAGGGAAGAAGCGTTGTAGCAAAAGACAGAACTCTGTTAATTGGCTCATGTGACCTAACTTTATAGTTTGTTTGGGATGTTTGTGTGCACCATTGGATCCTAGGATCCCAGGAGGCTGTCCTTATTTTTTTAAATGGCTATTTTCTATTTATGATTACCCAATGGCACATGCTACTAAAAAGTGTATTATTATGAAAATGGTTTGATTATTTACATGAAGCAGGGTTTTACATATGAGTTGTTTTATGCAATATCTGTTTATAGAGACCTACATTGTTCGGGGGTATAGTTTTCCTTTAAGTAACCTCCCAGTCAAATTGTGAGTATATTCAAATTAACAAATTCACATGAATCCAAAATGCAACCTTTGATAAATGGGACTCTGCATAAATAAAACAGTCTGGTGTTGCTTCCAATAAGTGGGTAATGGGGTTGCCAAGACAGATAAAGCTAGTAGGTTTGTAAATATGCTAAATGACAACTTTTTATCCCAGCTTGTTCAAGAACCTACTAGGAATAACTCTCTTTTGGATCTTGTAATAACTAATAATACTGAACTCGTCTCTAGCATTTGTGTGGGTGATCATTTAGGGAATAGTGATCATAACATGGTCTCCTTTGAGATTCTGTTGCAGAGGCAATTCTATAAGGGACTAACTAAAACACTGAATTTCAGGCGTGCAAACTTTGACAGTATAAGGGCATCTCTGCAACATATTAAGTGGGAAATGCTTTTCACAGGGTTGAACACTGAACAAAAATGGGAAGTCTTTAAAATGCTGCTTAATAAATATTCATGTCAGTATATTCCGCTTGTAAGCAAGGAACATTGTTGCAAAGCAAAACCTTTTTGGTTCAATAGTGTTGGTGTTGAGGTGGGTAAGAAAAGACATGCTTTTAAGGCTTTCAAGTTATCTGGGACAGCCGAATCATTTATAAGATACAAGGAGGCAAATAAATCATGCAAAAAAGCCAAAATTATTTTAAAATATATTAATAGTAAAAAAATTAAACGGGAAAGGGGTAGGACCTTTTTTATCAGAGGGGGGTCAGATGGTTGATGAGAACAAGCAAAAAGCTCAGTCTGGAAAATGAGGTTCAATGTTGATAAATGCAAGGTTATGCACTTTGGCAAAAATAATATAAATGCAAGTTATACACTAAATGGCAGTGTGGTGGGAGTTTCCTTAAGGGCTAGTCCAGACGAGGAGATTCGGGGGCGATCCGTCGCCGGGCGACTTTTCGCCGCGACGGATCGCCCCCGAATCTCCCGGAATAGGTAGGCATTGGCGCTGCTTCAAAGCGCCGGCGTGTGTTCACACGCGGCGGCGCGATTTTCAAAAGCGCTCCAAATTGCCTCGCCAGGCAATTTGGAGCGCTTTTGAAAATCGCGCCGCCGCGTGTGAACACGCGCCGGCGCTTTGAAGCAGCGCCAATGCCTACCTATTCCGGGAGATTCGGGGGCGATCCGTCGCGGCGAAAAGTCGCCCGGCGACGGATCGCCCCCGAATCTCCCCGTCTGGACTTAGCCTAAGTGAGAAGGATCTTGGAGTTTTTATAGATAACAAGTTGTCTAAATCTGGGCAGTGTCATTCTGTAGCTACTAAAGCAAATACAGTTCTGTCTTGCATAAAAAAGGGCATAAACTCAAGGGATAAAAACATAATTATACCTTTTTTTATAGATCCCTAGTAAGGCCTCATCTGGAGTATGCAGTGCAGTTTTGGAAGAGAGTGCAGAAATGTGCAACTAAACTGGTTAGGGGAATGGAAGACTTAAATTATGACGGTAGACTGTCCAGGTTGGGGTTGCTTGCGAGGGGACATGATTACACTTTACAAATACATTAGTGGACATTATAGACCAATATCAGGGGACCTTTTTACCCATAAAGTGGATCACCGCACCAGAGGCCACCCCTTCAGACTAGAAGAAAAGGACTTTCATTTGAAGCAGCGTAGGTGGTTCTTCACAGTCAGGACAGTGAGGTTGTGGAATGCACTGCCGGGTGATGTTGTGATGGCTGATTCTGTTGATGCTTTTAAGAGGGGTTTGGATGATTTTTTGGACAGACATAATATCAAAGGCTATTGTGATACTAAACTCTACAGTTGGTATAGCTATGAGTATATACAGTTTGTGTGGAAGAGTGGAGGTGTGTGTGTGTGTGTGTATGCTGGGTTTTAATTTGGAAGGGTTGAACTTGATGGACTTTATCTTTTTTCAACCCAATTTAACTAACTAACTGTGTAACTAAGGATTAATCTTGGTTTGGATCAAATACAAGGTCCTTTTTTATTACAGAGAAAAAGTTTTAAAAAATTGGATTATTTTATAAATGGAGCTTATAGGAGAAGGGCTTTCTGTAAGTCTGAGCTTTTTAGATAATGGGTTTTCGGATAACTGATCCCATCCCTGTATTTATAATACAATTAGGTAAGAAGTGACTATCCCAGAATACCCTGTTTCCATTTGATTGATAGTTTACCATTGAGAAGACCTGCTGAAATTCAGCAAGTATTAAGTGAAATTAAACATATATGGGATATACAAAACCAAGCCTCTTCATTTGCTGTTTGCAAAGACATGCCTTTGAGCATTCATGCTTTCTATACAATTTACTGCTTTCTCTTCTCATGTCTGACTCACCCAGTCTTAATTAGGACCTAACTCAAATCCATGATTCAGCTCTGTAGGACAATTAAGAAGCTGCTTAGAATTTGCCATTCTTTAAGGTGAACCACCCCTTTAATTACCGCTGAAACTTTCTAGCTGTCACTATGTTCATACAAATTTCTTCTTTTCTCATCTCAACTACAGTATATGTAGTCACCTGACTTTGCTTTCATACCATGAAATACAACCCATGGGACAGGCAGCACACACATACTTAACATCAAAGCAATTTATTAATGACTTAATACTTTGGCTGCAATTTTCCTGTATTTTCCGCTTGTTCTTCTCTTCTTTAACTCATATCTAGGATTAAATATTGTTCTGTAGTATAATCCCTATTATCCCTGTACAGCAGTGGTTCTCAACCTTCCTAATGCTGCGACCCTTTAATACAATTCCTCATCTTGTGGTGACCCCCCAACCATACAATATAAAAATATTTTCATTGCCAGCCCAGATTGTTAGCAAAGTACAGGAGACAGCGTGGCTTCATTAAGGTTTGTTTTCCATGCGTAGTGCGGCAAACTTTTTTTGCCACACCCCAATTACCATGTTAATTTTACAAATTTTAAATCCGGCAGCGAGAGCTGTATGGCAGTCCCTACTAAAAGGATATAGAAAGTTGTAGTGCAACTGGCTTCCCTACACAGGTTACTGAACTACAACTCCCAGCACCAACACCCAGAGAGCTACAACCTTGGCCCAGGGTTAGTGGGGAGAGAGATGAAGCTGCTCCTGGAACCCCTTAAGTGACCCCTGTGAAAGGGTTGTTCGACCCCCAAAGGGGTCCCGACCCCCAGGTTGAGAACCACTGCTGTACAGTGCTCTGCAGCTCTTAGAGAATGGAGGTGGGACTCATGCAGCAGCATACCCCAAACTTTTAAAAGTTTATAAGCTGTGTTATGATTAGTGGAAGAGGGGGCAGAATTGATCTTTTGATTGTAATGGTTGCTGACCCCGGATCTAAAAACAACTGCTATGTAAGGCTAAACATTTATACTTATAGCTACTTTTTATTACTACATTTTTCTATTCAGGCCCTCTCCTATTCATATTTCAGACTCTTATTCAAATCAATGCATGGTTGGACTAGGCATGCACCAAATTCACTATTTTGGATTCCTTGTTGAAAGATTCAGTCTAACATTGAATCTGAATCATAATTTGCATATGCAAATTAGGGTCAGGAACGAAAAATTCTTCTTTTGTGACAGTCACTTGATTCCCCGACTCACATACCTCCGAACAGTTTGGAAATAGAGGGACAAAAAGTTGCCGTGCGTAGATCGTCTAAATTTTTTTGACCAGAACCATTTTTGTAGCCACACCATTATCATGTTCATTTTACAAAATTTGGCAGGTTATGAAAGTTTGAACATATTTTTTTTTTTTTTTTTAGTTTTGCTAATTTCCCTTTAAGCTGTGAGTCTTTTTCCTAAGGGACCTTTTAACTTATATTGTTACAATTACTTATCTAGAAATTGTTACAAAAGTATCTTATATTCTGCTGTTCCTGTTCTGGGCTTTCTGCCAAAAGCCAATTAAGTTAGAAACTTTGTTTCTATTTCTGGCTGTTCAGTTCAGAGAAAAATTGGACTTTCCAGTTCAAAAGAGGGACTGTCCCTCTAAAAACAGGACAGTTGGGAGGTAAGTACGTGCCCCTAATTTATACATTCAAATTAGGATTTGGGTTCAGCCAGGCTCAAGCGTTTGGCCAAATTCTGCTGAAAAAGGCAGAATCCTGAACCGAATACTAAATTCAATGCATCCCTAATTTGGATCCTAGCTACCAGATTGCTGAAATGGCAAACCGGAGAGATGCTGAATAAAATGCTAAATAACTCAAAACCACAGATAATAAAAAAAAAAATGAAAATCTCAGAATGTCACTCTCTACATCATACTATAAGTAAATTTTAAGCCGAACAACCCCTTTAAATGTCCTATTCTCTCCAATGGTATGGTATCCTACTTGTATGTTTTAATCTCATCAGATGATTCATGTTGTGTCATTAAAATGATTGTTACACAAGCACTGCTGTTTCTGCCACATGGTGATTTCTATGAAATATTGCTCATTGCTGGCCACTGAGACTACAGTCAATGAAGTACTGGACTCAAAATAAATCCAGTGAGAGGAAATCTGCTGGTAATTGAGTAATGATTTTCTGGCAGTGATGCATTCAGTGAATACTATTGTTTTAGCCTTAGCTAGAAGGAGGTTTTTTTAATGCTGTGTGACAGTTTTTGGAATAGAGGAGCCAGGCACCGAGCTGTCTTGGCAAAATATAGCCGTGGAATATATATGCAGTGCTCCCAGAGAACCCTGTCCGATTGGATTGCCCTGAGCTCTTCCACATTGTTTAGACATACACATATAATTGAAGAGGATTTTGCGCATGCACATGGATAATAATAATAAGCTTGTTTAAAATTCCTAAAATGTTTAAGGGATGTGCAAGTGTTCAGTGGAAACATTTTTTAATTTAGCCCTATGCTAACCACTAGCACCAGGTAATTAGACCAAATGTAAAATGAAGGTATTGAAATCCAAGAAAGCATCCAGTATAAATAGGCATTAACAGTTTGCTCATGCCAAGGTAAATGTACTTAGGTCACAGCCATTTGGGAGCTGAATGGTGGGGATATTTCTAGGTTGGCATCCAAGAAGCTGCTTTGTTTCATACTTTAGTCCAGTTATTGTAACCTATCCTTAAATGTATTCATAGGCAAAATGGTTCCTTTCCTTCTGTTATGCCTGCTTTCAGCCATTTCATTGGAAGCTATTTAATGTGTCTGAGTTATACGCAAGACTGAAATTACAAGGAAGGCTTTTGGAGAAGCTGAAGATTTAAGGCAAGAATGCACTGCCTTTCCAGACACGAGCAATGGTAAAAGGTGATCAAAACACCATGGAAAGCCCTGGATAAAGAGTAATACATTTAGGGGCAGATGTACAAAATTTTTGTTAATCAAATGTTCGATCAACTTTTAATGAATATTCAAATTTTCGAATACTTTTTTGGCCACTTCGACCATCGAAGTACTTGCCCTTTAAATTTAAATTCGAATCCCTAGTTTGCCAGATTAAAGGAAAACTATACCCCCAAAATGAATACCTGAGCAACAGATAGTTTGTCATATTAAAGAATCTCACCAAACTGGAATATATATTTAAGTAAATATTGCCCTTTTACATCTCTTGCTTTGAACCCCCATTTGGTGATGGTCTGTGTGCTGCCTCAGAGATCACCTGACCAGAAATATTTCAACTCTAACTTTATAGTTTGGTATGTTTGTGTGCACCGTTGGATCCTAGGATCCCAGGAGGCTGTCCTTATTTTTTAAAATGGCAATTTTCTATTTATGATTACCCAATGGCACATAATAGTAAAAAAGTATATTATTATGAAAATGGTTTATTTACATGAAGCAGGGTTTTACATATAAGTTGTTTTAGGCAATATCTTTCTATAGAGACCTACATTGTTTGGTGGGTATAGTTTTCCTATAAACCTACCGAATAGCTGTATAACCCTATGGGAAGCTCCTTTAGGGTTTTTTCTAGCATTTTTAGATTGAATAAAAAAAATTTGATCAAATGGTTAAAATCGTTCAAATCATTCTATTTGAGCGATTTTATCGTTCGATTGAATTTTTACTAACCGATCGTTCGATTAGTCGAATAGCATTGAAATTTTAATTCTATTAAAATTCAATGGTCAAATTTTTGTGTTTTTTAACCCTCGAATTCGACCCTTGATAAATCTGCCCCTCCGTGTAATAATTCCAGTACAGTAATAAAAAGGATGTGTGCTTTTTAATGTATGGGATGTCTCCGTATAAAAATAAAAACTGGATTAATAGATGTTCTGTCTCGTGTGGCCCCCCTTAAAGTCACTGACGAACTCAGAATTATAGAGTTGAAAAGCAGGATATATATCTCAAAATATGGCTCAATGTTGTATTAATGTGCACAGATGTGCTTTCCAGAATCACTTTAGACGCAGCATTAGATATGGTTCTGTTGGTTACATTGTAACCTACATACTTTGGGAGAGACGGGATGTGTGATTGATAGTGAAATGCGTGGGGTCCATGCTAGTTTGAGGAGTGAATTAGGAGTGGGGAGGGCAATCAAGGCCTTGTCATTTGATCTGGCATTTCAGATAATCACTTTAAATTTATTGTGTGCATTTTACAGTGTGGTATTTTACAGCTACGTGATTGATAAACAGGCAGACGTCATTACATCTAGCCCATTAATGCAGAAATCTTGTCTTCGTCCATCATTTTATGGTTTTCACTCTCCGCTGGCAAAAAGGATAACACAATAGCTTTGGTTTAAAAAATAAATGTGTAAAGGCCCTACACGGGCTGATATTAACTGCCGACCGATAAGTCAGCGGCTTATTTCCTAGTATGGGGCCTCCGACAGGCTTCCCTGATCGATATCTGGCCAATTGTCTGCCACTCTCCATCAGGTGTTGTTAATCCAGTTTGATCAAGGACTGCATTGGTTTAACTCGGGGATCCCCAACCTTTTGAACCCATGAGCAACATTCAGAAGAAAAAGCAGTTGGGGAGCAACACAAGTATGAAATATGTCTTGGGGTGTCATATAAGTGTTGTGATTGGGCATTTGGTGGCCCCTATGTGGATTTTCAACCTACATTGAGACTCTGTTTGACAGTACACCTGTTTTTTATACAACCAAAACTTGCCTCCAAGCCTGGAATTAAAAAATAAACACCTGCTTTGAGGCCACTAGGAGCAAGGGGTTGGAGAGCAACATGTTGCTCACTAGCTACTGGTTGTGGGATCACTGTTTTAACTGCTAACAATTTGCATCAAGATCTGCATTGGTTTAACTGCTAACATCTAAAGCCTCTTCAATTTGCATCAAAACAGATTTTCTTCCTTATACCAAGACGCCAATCAAACCAGTGCCTGGATCAGCTTTGTGTTTAGAGCTAATTTCAGTAACCCTGTATTTTCTCACTTGCTAAAAAGCCATCCAACCCCCTTCTTAAAGCTATCTAATGTATCTGCCAGTACAGTCAATACAGGGAGAGAATCCCACAGCGCTAGAGCTTTCACTGTAACAAGCCATTTCTACATTCTACATAATGCACAAAAATGATTTTGGGAAGTTAAAGCAGCTGTGACAGATTTTGAGCAGTTTATCTGTGGCATTTACAATCCATTAATTAAAATTATGCACGTGAAGAAGAAATGCTTATGCATAAAAATAGTGGACAATAGTTGTTAGAATACAGCCACATCCTTAAAGTTATATAGCACACAGGGCATTTGGAACAGCACTGCAATTCGGAGGAAAACCATCAACATCACAATATCTCTATTAGCCTTTCACTGATCTATGGGAAACAGACTGCCTAAAGCACACATAACCTACACTTACCCTGCATAGGATTCCTGCTTTTAACTTGACAAATATCCCTTCATCCCAAGACATCATGAAAATCATGAATATTTCCTGCAGGGACTTGCGAAGTCTCAGAAAGATTAAGGATACAACAACATTTTGGAGGTTTTGCTGGTTTAGACATTCAGATTTTTGGATGACTAATGAGAATTTTCATGGTGCAGGGAAAGGAGATTTTAATTCTATGAAGTGCCGGACATTTCTTGATTTATCTACTTCTGCATATCAGATGTGTATACAGAGAGTGGAGCAAGCACCTCTGAAGAGTATTAACCATTATTGGAATTTAAGCAATTATCCACATTGTGATGGAGACGTGAATAGATGAAGGCCTTTTTAATGTGTGTGTTTGAATGTGAATTAGGGCAGGTTCAGGCAGTAAGGATAAATATGGTTAATTTTTTTTTGATGTGTTCAAAGTGCTGTAATTAGCCAGTTACTCTCGGTTGACAACTTTGTAGCAGTGCAGGATTAAAGGAATGGAGGGAATTAGCCTTGAGCCTCAGCAAGAGCCCCCACGGCCAGATAATTTTGGTAACTGATTTAATGGATGCTTTTTTGTGATAAATATTTAGTGTTTACATTAGAGATGTCTAAGAGGCGTAGCTCGGCTGTTGCTGAAACTTTAGATGCTTGGAGTTGTAGTTTTACACCAGATACTGCTGCTGTCTCACACAGGCTGTATTAGGTGGCTAATGAGTAAATGATGATGAAGGCACTTTCAGTTTTCCTATTTGTTGGTTCTTCAGAAGAATAAACGTAAATGCCATTTTATAAAAAAAGAAATGTGACATGTTAAATTCTCACTGATGCCCCTCATGCCACAGATCAAACTAGGCTTCCAGGATTATGATGCACAGAGCTGTTCAAATTACAATATTTAATCCATCATTTGCAATATAATCTTGTATGCCAACCATGGCCTACTTTTGCACCAGCCAATCCCATTTGCCTTCAGATTAGATTTTCTTCTAGCCGGAGGTGCTAAACCAAATATATTATTGAGGTTTTTCACTTGACGGCTAAGCTAAAAGACAATATGTACTTCGTTGGATTTACGATTCCCATGTGTGTATGTGCACAAGTAATTGAAACTGTATTTTGTGTGCTATTTTGTGTGCTAATGTAGCTTTATGAAGTCCTAAATCACCCACATCCAGCTTTAAAGTATATGCTACTTGGACATGCTGCAGCCTTAATGTTGGAACTGTTTTGTAAAGCTTCAGAAACTTTGTTTTATGTTGGGGAAGTGAGAGAAAATGTTAGAGATCCCGTTAATTTAATAGCACGTCGATAACACATAATAATTTGGTTAAAATAAATTGTGGTTCCAGCAAAATAATGCAGGTGAAATATGTAAATTTTTGTACAACCCAAATTTGCCTCCAAGCCAGGCGTTCCAAAATAAGCAACTGCTTTGAGGGCATGGGTTTGGTGATCATGTTGCTCATGAGCCACTGGTTGGGGTTCACTGCTCTGAAAGGAATTGTTCAGTGTAAAAACAAAAACCTGGTGAATAAGCTGTGCAAAATAAAAATTGTTTCTAATCTAGTTAGTCAAAAATGTAATGTATAAAGGCTGGAGTGACTGGATGTTTAACATGATAGTCAGAACACTACTTCTTGCTTTGCAGCTCTCTTGGTTTCTGCAGTAACCAATCAGTGACTTAGGTGAGGCCACATGGGTCATAATTGTTTGCTTTTGAATCTGAGCTGAATGCAAAGGAACATTTGCAAGGTTCAGGACAGCATTAATAACAAAGGTGTATTACAAGGGGTGGAGGGTGGATAATTTATTAATTATGTAATCATCATACTTCCCTTTATACTTTCATTTACTAAAATGATTATGTTGATGTAAGACTGTACCTCTGTTTAGCTTTTTGATTTGTGAAATATTATGTCTAGGTTTCCAGTATGACACTAGTAGAACAACAGCAAGTTGAGCTTTGTTTAGTTTTCAGGGACATTTATGGAGTACGCTGTACAATGTGGGACAGATTGTGATGCAGTGATGTCAGTCATTGGAGGCACTGGAGGTCTTTGGCAGGAAGCCCGTGTAAATAAACTCCTATAAACATATAATATAGCAAGCAAGAAAGTGAATGTTGTGATAGTGGTAAGTGGCTGTTTGTATTGCAGGGGATATTAACCCATGTCTTTCTTGTGACCACTACAATGAACATATTTTTAAAGAAAGCAGTAATTTACCCCTCCACTGAGATAACTTTGTAAATGCTCTTGGTTGAAAAAAGTCTTGTATAATTTTATGTTTCTGTGTAGGCCTGGGGGTAGCCCAGCATGGCTGCTGCTTCATATGATCAGTTGTTAAAGCAAGTGGAGGCTCTGAAGATGGAGAATACAAACCTTCGACAAGAATTAGAAGACAATTCCAATCATCTTACAAAACTTGAGACTGAGGCAACAAACATGAAGGTATGTTTTTTTTAATTATTATTTACACTTAGAAGGAGCTAATCCAACAGAAGTAATGTGACCGTGGAGTGGCATTTAAAAGGTTTCAGAACCTCTGTATCTACCCTAGCTCCCAATGTATAAAACGGCATAAGCACGGAGGTTATGACATCACTGATTAAAGAAATTCATGCACACTCTCAGGCTCTTCAAAACAGGTTCTGCTCAGTGCTCAAAGGCTTTAAAGGGGTCCTGTCATGGGAAAAACATTTTTTTTTTAAAAATGCATCAGTTAATAGTGCCGTTCCAGAAGAATTCTGCACTGAAATCTGTTTCTCAAAAGAGCCAACAGATTTTGTTATATTTCATTTTGGAATCTGACATGGGGCTAGACATTTTGTCAATTTCCCAGCTGCCCCAAGTCATGTGCTCTGATAAACTTCAATCACTCTTTACTGCAAGTTGGAGTGATATCACCCCCCTCCCCTTTTCCCCCCAGCAGCCTAATAACAGAACAATAGGAAGGTAACCAGATAGCAGCTCCCTAACAAAAGATATCAGCTGCCTGGTAGATCTTAGAACAGCACTCAATAGTAAAACCCATGTCCCACTGCACACTATTCAGTTACATTGAGAAGGAAAAACAACAGCCTGCCAGAAAGCAGTTCCCTCCTAAAGTGCTGGCACAAGTCACATGATCAGGGGCAGCTGGGAAATTGACACTATGTCTAGCTCCATGTCCGATTTCAAAACTGAATGTTAAAAAATCTGTTTGCTCTTTTGTGAAGTGTATTTCAGTGCAGAAGTCTACTGGAGCAGCACTATTAACGGATGCGTTTAAAAAAAAAAAATCTTTTCCCATGACCGTTTCCCTTTAAAGGAAAACTATACCCTGAAAATGAATTTTTGAGCAACAGGTAGTTTATATCAAATCAAGTGACATATTAAAGAATCTTACCCGCCTGGTATATATATTTAAGTAAATATTGCCCTTTTCATCTCTTGCCTTGAACCACCATTTCATGATGGTCTGTGTGCTGCCTCAGAGATCACCTGACCAGAAATATTTCAACTCTAACTGTAACAGGAAGAAGTGTGGAAGCAAAAGACACAACTCTGTCTGTTAATTGGCTCATGTGACCTAACTTTATAGTTTGTTTGGTATGTTTGTGTGCACCGTTGGATCCTAGGATCCCAGGAGGCTGTCCTTATTTTTTAAAATGGCTATTTTCTATTTATGATTACCCAATGGCACATGCTACTAAAAAAGTATATTATTATGAAATGGTATATTTACATGAAGCAGGGTTTTACATATGAGTTGTTTTATGCAATATCTGTTTATAGAGACCTATATTGTTCGGGGGGTATAGTTTCCCTTTAAGGAGACGGGCCACCCACAAATTTGAAGTAAGATGTACAAGCTGGCACATGGAGCGATTCAAACCAGGGCTGTACCCCTTGTGCATGTATTGCATCACAACGTTTGGGGGGCGTTACCCCTTCATCGTACATATTGGTTTACTGTACTGAGCATATTCATATATAATCATGATAAATACTGATGAAAGGTTAAAATTAGGTGTTGTACATTCTAACTGTATCCATATACATTTTTCAGAACACTAACTGTTTCTCCTGTTGGTGCTGCTCTGTTGAAAATCTGCCCGCAGCACTAGGGTGACGTCACCAAATTCTTTACATTCCATCCTCCCACTGCCCCAGGCAGGATTTTCTATGCTAACATTATGTGCGCAGCCGCAATCCACTGATAAGCACTGCTTTACTTCATTGATTGATGACGTGCCAGGGAGTCACATGCACAACAGGAAACCGTCACTCCAGTCCCATGATGAATGGAACTAAGAGACTTAGGAAGGTAGATTTTAACTATCCAATTGCCTATAACAAAAAATACCTTACAGATTCAGCACATTATAAAGTGAACTTTTTTCCTGCAAAGAATATGGAGTAAGCTTTTCCTTTAAGTAAACTTTATCAGAAAGGTCTATATAAATACACCAGTAAACCCTCAAACTAATGCTGCTCTGAGTCAAAAGAAACAAAGTATGTCTTTCCTTCTATTGTGTACTCATGGGCTTCTGTATCAGACTGCCTGTTTTGAGCTTAAACTTTCAGGGCTAGTGCTTGAGCATGCTCAGTTTGCTCCTCCCTCCTCCCCTCCCTGCTGTAATATGAGCCCAGAGCCATGTGGGAGCAGGGAGAGACTTGGGCAGGAAGTGGTCATAGCAAACTAATATGGCAGCTGCTATCCCAAACAAACGGAGAGATCTTCTAGAGCTGTTTACTCGGGTATGGTAAATCATTCTGCACAATAAATATAGTGTTATAGCTTGCACTGTTGTGGTAAATAAACTGCTTTGGTAGCTTTCCTTCACCTTTAAGACATCAGTCTTAATCAGTGTTTACAATCATTGATGAAATGTTCTTAAAATCGGCCAAATTGCCTTAGTCTCCTGCTGGAATCTTGTGTTCTGTTTATTGCTGAGCAAGAGAAGGTTCTGTGCTTGGCAATCCATGTCCTTGGCACAGATCAACATAGGACAGAAGATGTATACTTTCTTTTCACCACCAACTGTGAAGTGTCAGCTCCTAAAGCTTCCAGGCTGACACTATGCTTTCAGCAGTAGGCATCACAATGGACTGTTCGATATTTATGGAGAAACAAAAAAGCATGAGTGTTTTCTGAAGCATGTATAAATTTAAAATTTTTCTTTCATCAGATTGAGTTCATTGACATATATCATTTAGATATTAACAAATGTATCTCCATCATAAAACAGGTCAAATGAATGCTACTAATACCTGGTAAGCAGAATCTGTAAGATGCAATAGATGCCCATTATTTATTGGGCCTCTCAGGGGCTGTTTGGGCCTCTATGTTCTTGAAAATGTCCGGGCCTAGCCTTGGGGGGGCTTTCTGAGGTTTTTTATGCCTCAAATGAACTCACAAATCTTATTTATTAAAAAAAAACTCAAATTGAAAAACTCGAATCAGCGTGAAAAACCTAAAAACCTTTTCTGTGAAAAATCCTTGAATCACTCGAATTAATAACGTTTTCAGGCAAAAACCTCTGCCTTTAACCTAAACAGGTTTCAGATGGAGTATTTTTTGGGGTTAAAGCCATTTGTAGCTTCAGGGTATAATCAATCTCGAAAAATATGAGTTACAAAAACAAACAAACCTCAAATCTGAGTTTTGACTGAAAAATACCCTCAAAAACATGAATTTTTCATGTAAAAATCAACTTAATAACCTTTAATAAATAAACCCTTTAATCTCAATATCACCATAACTATAAATCAGCTGCCAATCGGCGCCCAGCTATTGAGAATTTTTTTTATATGTATTCATATATGGGTTTTTATAATAGACTTTGAGATGCTGCTTATGATGTGGTGGTATTGAATCACCCTGCACTAAGAAGTGGAGCTTAGATAGTAGTACAATTATTAGAGTTTCCATGGACAAAAGCAGCACACAATATGTAAGAAAACATACTGGTTAAAATCTAGATGTCAAGAACATGTTTAGGGTGAGATGATATGTCAAAGCTGGGTGAAACTCCATTATACAAGAAATTAATCTGCAAGGGGTTAGAAAGGCTTGTGATGGTTGGAGAAGACATGTAGATGTTGAGTAGTAAAATCTTCTTACCTTTCCTTGGGACAGATTATGGAGTTTATTCCTATACATGTTTGAAGTATTGGTTTCTTTATGCAGATTGTATGTCTAAGCCGACAAGGCTGAATTTACAGTGGTAGCAGATTAGTTCATTGCTTGCTTTGATAGGGTCAGCTCTGTCACATGGGTGTCCCTTGCAGTTTAAAGGAATTCCAGCACCTATAAATAGATTTACAGCTGATTACCTTGCAGACCTCCTCATCATAGTTATCAGGATGTCCAAAGTTGAATGTCCTGCCACTTTTCAATATATGCAGTGTATATACATTTCACCATGTACATCTAAAATTTCTGTTCACACACTGTTCAAATAGCTGGGGAGCAGAGAAGGGAAAAAAACCTGCCTGGATACCTCCAAAAGACCTAAAGAAATGCGACACAATTAGGGATGCACCAAATCCATAATTTGGGATTCGGCTGAATCCTTTGTGAAAGATTCGGCCACATCCTAATTTGCATATGCCAGTTAGGGGCGGGAAAGGAAAAAGTGTGAACATTTTTCACTTCCTTGTTTTGTGATGAAAAGTCACGTGATTTTCCTCCACACGCCTAATTTACATATGCAAATTAGGATTTGGTTCGTCTAGACACAAGGGTTCGGCTGAATCCAAATCCTGCTGAAAAAGGCAGAATCCTGTACGAATCCCAAACCAAATCCTGGATTTGGTGCATCCCTAGACACAAGTAATTTGAGTGTTGCAAAGCCTAGTCTAGCTTAAGGCTTGAATATAGCCTTGAGTTGAATGTCCCAATCCCAGTTTCCTGATTTAAACTTGAAGCAAAATAATTTGAATAAATTAATGGAATAATTGCTATTCCTTTTTTATCTATTAATTGAAACCCGTTTTTTGCATTGAATTCTATTCTTACTGATCATATTTATGTCTTTGCTTACATCTATCATTGTGCACTATAATTAAATGTATGCATATATAGTCTCAGTGGGAATATTTATATCAAATAGAGAAATTGCATATTATCAGTTTAACAAGGTCTATAATGGTCTGTTTTTTCCTTTCTATTTTGTTATAAATACTAAATTGTTATACTCCAAGTCAACTCTTGTTCACTTACCTCCGCCAAATTCCAGAGTAGCATTCTGAGTATTCATGTAGCATTTTATAAGTAAAGTTTTACAGGTATGGGGCCTGTTATACAGAATGCTTGGAATCATGGGTTTCCCGGGTGATGGATCTTTCTGTAATTTAGATCTTCACACCTTAAAGGAGAGGAAAAGGTTAAAACCCCTCCCTGCTGTAATTTGAGCTCAGAGCTATGAGGGAGCAGGGAGAGACTCAGGCAGGAAGTGATGTCACAGCAAACTAATATGGCATCTGCTATTCTAAACAAACAGAGGCAGTGTCTAGAGCTGTTTACTCTGGTATGGAGAACCTTCTAAAGATCAAAATTGTGTTCTAGCTTGCACTGTTGTCCCTAATCTATTGGCAATAGAATATCTTGCTAGCTTTCCTTCTCCTTTAAGTCTACAAGAAAATAATGTAAACATTGAATAAACCCGATAGGCTGGTTCTGCCTCCAATAAGGATTAATTGTCTTTGTTTGGATCAAGTACAAGGTACTGTTTCATTATTAAAGAGAAAAAGGGAATCATTTGTGAAAGATTTGGCTGAATGCTGAAATGAATCCGACCCCTAGTTTGCATGTGAAAATGATTTTGCTTCCTTGTTTTGTGACTAAACGTTGCATGATTTTAAGGATTTGATTTGGCCAAATTGGAATCCTGCTGAAAAAGGCAGAATCCTGGCCAATATACCAAAGCAAATCCTGGATTCTGTGAATCCCTAGTACAGGTATGGGACCTGTGGGTCCTTTCCATAATTTGGATCTTCACACCTTAAGACTAGAAAGTCATGTAAACATTAAATATATTGAATAAGCTGGTTTTGCTTCCAGTAAGGATTAATTATATCTTAGTTTGGATCAAGTACAAGCTA
>CM044431.1:190361658-190411751 GCA_024363595.1 Xenopus borealis | reverse complement strand
TAGGGGCTGGCTGGCACATGTACAGTTTGATTCATTAATGTGTTTCTTTAAGAAAAAGTGAATAGGTGGGAAATGGTCATTCAGAACGGGGGTGGGTGCTGATTTTACCCCTTGCTTAGGGTGCCACTACCTTGGCCCGGCCCTGGGTGAAGCGATGTACATTGTTTACCCAACAAGTGATAAAGGCATATTGGAAAATACTTTATTTTTAGTTAAGCAGTCTTAATCCATAGGCTTATTTTATTTCACTGGTAAATGCACTGCATATGGCAGATAGTGTTGCTGTCAGTGAATTGACTTGGTGGATTGTAGCATTTTGACGGTTATTGTTCTCTGAGACGATCTAGGAAGTCAAAATGCAATGTGTGCTATAGACAATTTGTTAAAAGGAGTCCCGGGCAGGCACATAATCATTGGCTAATGTAATATTACATGGTTTTTGCAGTTAAAGGCAATTCTCACTTGGAAATGTTGCTTTCCTTTGTGGTAGTTTTGTGTCCATTTGTTTTGATGGTCACTGCTAGTAGTTCCTAAGGGATACTGTCCTGGGAAATCATGTTTTTTCAAAAACTATCAGTTAATAGCGCTACTCCAGCAGAACTCTGCTCTTAGTTTCTCAAAAGAGCATTTTTTTTGTATTCAATTTGAAATCTGATATGGGGCTAGACATATTGGCAGTTTCCCAGCTGCCCCAAGTCATGTGATAATAAACTTCAATCACTCTTTACTGCTGTACTGCAAGTTGGAATTATATCACCCCCTCCCCTCCAGCATCTTAACATCAAAACAATGGAAAGGTAATGAGATGGCAGCTCTCTAACACAAGATAACAGCTGCCTGGTAGATTTAAGAACAGCCATCCTAAAGTGATGGCTCTTTCTGAAAGCACATGACCAGACAAAATGACCTAAGATGGCTGCCTACACACCAATATTACAACTAAAAAAATACACTTGTTGGTTGAAGGACATTTTATATTTTAGAGTGAATTATGTGCAATGTAAACAGTGTAATTTAGAAATAAAAAATACATCATATAAATCATGACAAGACCCCTTTAACTCGTTTCAGTTTAAAAAGTTACATCTAGCCTGAGATTTGTGTAGATTTCTCTCAATTTTATTTTTGATCCAATGTTAGCAAAACGCTTCGAGTCACAGCACGTGAAAGTGCAAGCACATCTTTTATTCAAGCTAAAGGCTGTATTTTAGTGCCAGTCTTGCTTGGCACAGTGACATTTAAGTACTTTGGGTACATCCGCTTAATGCCTTTGACAGTTTGGATGATAGTAATTCTGTTTCTAAATTTAGTTGCACAATGGGTGCTTTATTAAATCACATGGCAAATGGGACAGCCCGCGGGAACACATGGCTGTTTTATAAGATCACAAATATCAGTACAGATAACTTTGTGGAAGCATATAACAGAAAAGTCAAGTGGGCCTTTAAAAAGAAAAAAATATTGCCATTGGTTTTTTTTTTCTTATTTATGTATGCATGTGCTATTTATGAGTTCAACAGTTGTTTGCACAAACATGATCCAATAGCAAGCACCAATGTGCACATGTAGCGTTCATTGATGAATTGTGCACATGGAAGCAGAGATATTCATTTGCACTGGTGCATCACCTGCTAGATGTGATTGACGCTACTTAGCAGCATCTGCAATGACACTGGCATTCAGTGGGAAAAAGTCTGAATTGTGGCTAAAAACACAGTGATCTGTGAATGGATTTTGCATTTTGCACTGCTTTCCTAATTGAGCCCTCACTTTCCTGCTGTCCGTATATAATACCTGGGCCAAGGCATTTTGTTTGTCTTACTAACATCTGGTAGATTTGCTCCTGAGCACTAAAGGTGGCCATACATGGGCAGATAAAAGCTGCCGACAGACTGTGTCGGCAGCTTATCTGCCCATGTGGGGGGCCCTCCGACGGGCTTTCCCGATCGATATCTGGCCGAAAGTCGGCCAGATGTCAATCGGGCAGGATTAAAAATCCCGTCGGATCGCGGCCTCATCTGTTCTTTGATGCGGTCCCGCGATCCGACCGCCCGTACTGATCCGAACGTTGGGCCCTAGGGCCCACGATCGGATCAGCCCGATATCGCCCACCTCAAGGTGGGCATATCGGGGAGAGATCCGCTCGTTTGGCAACATCGCCAAACTAGCGGATCTCTCCATGTATGGCCACCTTTACCCATGGCAACCAGTCAAATACCTGCTTTTATTGCTTTACCTGTATCTGGCTCCGTGTTTCTGCATTCAGACCAACGCTGTGCCTGTCAGTGCAGCTACAAACAGAAGAGTGTAGGAGCAGATCCCCCTTCTCTCCATTAACCAAAAAAAACACAGGCAGAGAGAGGAGTACCCAATGTTCCTGTGCACTTTTTGCCAACATTCAGATTAGCCCAGAGTTGGTAAAAGCCTTGCATAAAGCCGGACAGGGTTGATCCTTTGTTTCCAGGTTCAGTTAATGTCTACAAAAATAAATGTGTGATTCCTGAGTGCAAATATTGTGTTAAATTATGTGTAGATTAATGCATTCTGCGTGTATGGTTTTCTTTAAAGGGGACCTGTCACTGGGCATAAACACCTGTAGAATAAAAGTCCTTTTCAAATTAAACATGAAACCCAAATAGTTTTATTCATTGATTGCCTATCCCTCCTTTATGCCTTAGGCATAGGGGTGGGCCAGGCAATTTTCTCTTTCCATTCTGGATTTCCTACATGTCACTGCATTCCTTATATTGCCCCTTCCTCTTCACAATACATAGTTGTGTCATACGGTAGTGGAGTGCTACACCTGATTATGACTCACCATTTGTCGGTGCTGGGTGCTTGAACCGGAAGGCCCTTCCCTTGCACAGGGTCAAGTGTCCATGTAGTGAAAAAAATCCAGCAGCACACCAATGTAGTCTCAGTGAAGTTTGTGATTTATTAAGCCCATATGTATCCAAAAAAAAGGCAACGTTTCAGACCCCACTGGGCCCTTTGTCAAGCCTGGATTTTTTTCAATACATAGTTGTGTAGCCCAGTGATTTTCAACCTTGTGCCTCCAGCTGTTAAGTCCCACAATGCAATGAAGGAGTCTGACAGCCACAGTCAGGCAAATGCATTGTGGGACTTGTAGTTTCTTAACAGCTGGAGGCACAAGGTTGAAAATCACTGGTGTAGCCAATGTGAAGGCGTAGACATCAAATCCCCCATTGTGGAACATAAACAATATTTTGAGGTTATTCAAAGCTTGTCTTAATAGTGTCCACAAAATGGCTGCTGCCTGCTTGCTGTGACTATATATATTCCAAGACTGAAGGTAACAAAGTTAAATAATTTATATAGTGTAAATAAAGTTTAGTTTGCTTAACAAACACAATACATACAGATTTGGAATTATTTTTGGGGTGGCATGTCCCCTTCAAGCCACTGCAGGATGATGGATCTAGACCAGGTTCCCCGAATATTTTACCCATGAGCCACATTAAATTGTAAAAAAAAAAAAAAAAAAAAAGCTCCTGGCTTGCAAACAGGGCTGTTATTGGTTATTTGGTTGCCCTATGTGGACTGGCAGCCTACACAACAGTATAATTGGTTTTATACAAAACTTGCCTACAAACTAGGAATTCAGAACTAACGACCTGCTTTGAGGCCACAAGGAGCAACATCCAAGGGGTGGGTGAGTAACATGTTGCTTACAAGCCATGCCTTGATGGGGATCACTGGCCTAGACTGTAGAATTCCATAGATAGATACTATGGTGGGTGGCCAGTAAGCTCCGACTAGATCAGTACAAGTATGTCCACTATATATTTTCCAATTATTTGATTGGATTGTTATCCAGAAAGCCCTACAATACTCAAAACCCAGAAATAATAAAAAAAAAAATGAAAACCAATTGCAAGTTGTCTCAGAACATCACTCTATCCTATTAAAAGCTAATTTAAAGGTGAACAGCCCCTTTAAATGACAGAAGGAAGAAGGGTCACTGCCCTGTAGAGCTTACAATTTATTGTGAAATGAATGACAAAATATATTGTATCTTAGAATAACTGATTATAACTGATTTTACTTTGCTATAGGATGATGGTACTGAATGTGATGTTGGGACACTAAATTCACTGCTGTCTATTGGTGTGTTTTGCAGTTCATTAAAAAGCATAGTTGCTAGTGTGAGAGAGCAAATCTACATTCCACTGATGTTTGTGTGTGTCTGATTCCCGATTACACAAAGTGCCATTGTTCTCTCTGCCTTTGCAGCATTTATTGCGCTATTACCTGGTGCTTGTGCACTGCTGAACAAATGTTGCGTGAAAGATGCATGAGGTCATGTGATGCTGCAGCTGAGGCTGTTCCTTGCAGCTAGCTGGGTATCCCTGTGCTAGTGTTATAGGCTCAGCTGCTGGAGGATGCGCTTCCCATGTCTCACAGGGCATTCTTTGTCTGCCAGAGCTCTAGTCCCCAGCCAACACTTCCTTTTTATCAGCCCGTCTTTCCCCGAGGTCTGTTGTTCCAGCTTTAGGCTGTGAAAGGGATCAGTCGGAGTGAATGAAGAGGCTAATGCATCTGCAGCTCAGGGATTGAGCAGCTGAGTCCTGAGGCTGGCTTTGTCTCATCTTCCATGTAACTCCTGTCTGTTCTCACATTAACAGCGGACTCCACAGAGCAAGCATGATGCAGGCAGCAGGGATGCTGAGAAGCCACCCGATGGACAGGGAACCTCAGAAATTACAGCATCTGGCAATGTTGGAAGCGGACAGGTAAAGGGAATCCAATATTGCTTCATTTTATATTATACTCGGTTTCAATTCACATATTAAGTTCATTAAGTTTTAAGTTGATTTGAATTCTAGATGTTTATGGCATAGCGTGTTGCATGGAACCATATGGCTTTAAATACAGTCTCGTTTGATTTCATTGGAGCAGGAAGGCAGGCCATAGGATTCTTATGTGATGTGAAACTGCGGGAGCGGTCAGTTCAGTAGTACAGTGAGTGAGTGCCTCGCACATTGCTGCCTAAAGGCTGGCATTTTCCTTTGTTCACTGAGATTGCAGCAATAGGCTTTTTCTCATGGAACTCCAATTGCACTGGTGTAGCACTGTGAGTGACAAGCATGTTATTCACAATCCCTTCCAATTTCTACAATCCGCCATTCCATTTCACAGAGATTTAAAACATGGAAAATGTTGAAAACAAAAGTTAAAAACAAGTGCAAATATTGTATGGACTGGATTAGAGGGACTATTGATTATTCTAATAAGATGCCTCATGCTTGGAGGCAGTTGCATGTTTTTTGTTACAGCGAATAGAGGTAAGACATTGCTTTTGCTACTTTTGCCATTTAACATGTGTAAAGTTGGGTTTGAATTTTGCTTGGTATGCAGCCAAATAATTTCTTAAAGATTTTCTATACAGAAGAGGTATTAAAAATAAATAAATATATATATATATATATACACACACACACTAAATGCAGTTAGAAGTATAGAAGAGGTATTAAAAAAAAATGTGTTGTTCACCATTAAATTAACTTTTAGTAGAGAGTGATATTGTCACATTTTGCAATTGGATTTCGTTTTTTATTTTTTGTGGTTTTTCAGTTGTTTTGAAATAACCCTAGGGTCCAAATTACCCCAGCAACCATGCATTGACTTGAATAAGAAACTAGAATATGAATAGGAGAAAAAAAATATACAGAAAAATGTGTAGTAAAAAGTAGCAGTAGCAATTTGTAGCCTTAGAGAACATATGTTTTTACAGTGGACCTGTCACCCAGACACAAAACTCTTTATAGTAAAAGTCCAAATTAAACATGAAATACAATTTCTATTTTTTATTAAAGCATTCATAGCTGCTGTAAGCTTATTTAAAAATAGCTGTCAATCAAATATTGTCTGCCCCTCCTCTATGCCCGTGGCATAGAGGCGGGGCAGACAATTACTTTCACTTCCCATTCAGCACTTCCTACATGTCACTGCTCTCCCAGTTCTCTTCACTGTTTAATTGTGTAGCCAGGACATGGGGATGAACATCAGGTCCCCCATTCTGGTGCACAAACAAGATTCTGAGATGATACAAGGCTTGTCTTAATAACAGTGTCCACAAAATGGCTCCTGCCTGCTTGTTATAATTTTGATTTCCCAGACTGAAGAAAACAAGAATCAAATAATTTATATAGTGTAAATAAACAAAGTAGAATTACTATTATATATAATATATATATGCTAGTTATCTATCAATGCTAACAACGCGGATTAAAAATAATACCACAAAACAAAACAAAGAATACCACGTTGTTTGCAATTCCCAATTTTAACTGAATTACTGATTTAACACTAAGTTAAGATCCGTGAAATAGTGAGAGGACAACTGCTCTAATAACACTATTAGGTTAATTAGAAAAATGAATTACTCTAGTATAAAGTGCTTAAGTGCTAATAATAAATAATTAAATAGATAAGTAATTGATGTGATTAATTGAGTGAATTAATGCTCCACATTAATTAATAAAAGTGAAATTCATTAAGAAGAAATGCAGTGATTCATGGATAATAATACTCTTAGTTAAATAGAAAGTAGAATTTTCTCCTTTAATGAATTTTCACCCTTATTAATTATTATTTTTAATAAATGCAATAAGAATGCACTTCAGTAATATGTCAATTTTGAAAGGAACAAGGCGGAATCCCTATTCATGGTAGGAAATGTAATTTAATTGGTACCACCATAGTGGAGGTCAGTGTATTGCATATGCCACAACCTGTTGAGATCCTCGTAAAGTCAAGTACATTGTATACAACTGTCTGTTTAGTCATATTAGTCCTTTTCTTCTATGACTGTTCTTTATGTTTAGGCTGAGGGAACACTAAAGCATGCATTTTTGGGGTGATTTTCAGTCCTTTTTGTGTAGCCGACTGTACCAGTCAGTGCAGCTAAGCACAGAATTGTATAGGGGAGTATGTGCCTCTCTCTGCTGGCTGTACTCAGTCTGCCCTTGTGCTTATAGTTTAGTTCTCCTCTTCATTGCTCAGTACTTTGGCACGAATGTGCTGGTTTCTTTGTTTATTGGTAATAATCGTATATTTTAAGCCAGATGGCTGCATTCTATGGTCCGTGCCTTTCATGGGGCATCAGGGGAATATCGTGTTGTATGAATACTATAAGGTGGAGAAGGTTAATCACTGTATGGCTTAATGGATCAGGCTGTAATCCTTGCATACCCCTGAGACTGGATCCGTATGCTTCTCTCTCTTTTTTTTTCTTTTTTAGTTGTGAATATTTTATGGTGTCGTGCTAAGCTTTGCTGGCAAGTGAGGGTCTCCATGTTCTTAGTCTGTACTTTGTAAACACAACCATGAGTACTTTATAAAATATTCACTGCAACCTCTTTGTTTAATGTTATAGATGCCTCTCAAAATGCAAATGATGTGTCCAGTTTATGATGGAATGTATTATTAATGCTTTGTTAAAGATTGTCGCGTGCAGAATTTACCATTATTATAGTTCTGAACAGAAGGACTTGCATGTCCACCCATCTTAATTGCCTTAAATAGTTCTTTTTATGCTGTTACAAATAAAGATTGAGAAAGATTCGGCCAAATACTGAAACAAATCAGAATCCTAATTTGCATATACAAATTAGGGGCGGGAAGGGGTAAACATTTTTTACAAAAAGTCACTTGATTTCCCTCCCCACCCTCACTTACATGAAGATCAGGATATGGATTCTGTTCGGTTCGAATTCAGACAAACCCAATTCCTGCTGAAAAAGGCTGAATCCTGGGCGATTCCCGAACCAAATCCTGTATTCGGTGCATTGCTAATTCTCATGCACGATATGCTTTTTCATTTGTTCTTTTACAGATCATGCGGATATGTAAATGTATAATCAGACATGGCCTAAACATTTATTTGGTTATAAAATATTATATAGGTATGGGATCCGGAAACCCGTTATCCAGAGAGTTTGGAATTATGGAATGGCAGTCTCCCATAGACTCCATTCTAATTAAATAATCCAAAATTTTAAAAATGATTTCCTTTTTCTCTGTAATAATAAAAGAGTAGCTTGTACTTGCTCCCAACTACGATATAATTAATCCTTATTGGAGGCAAAACCAGTCTATTGGGTTTATTTAATGTTTACATTATTTTCTAGTAGTTTTAATTAGAAAGACCGATTATCGGAAAGCCCAAGGTCCCAAAATTCTGTATAATAGTTCCCATACCTGTACTAGACAATCAGCACCTCGCACCTTATGCCTTGTAATATCGATCACAGGACCTGCCCACTTTGTTTACTGAATTTCCCACTATAGGCTATGTTTATTCATGCACTTACCCATGTCATTGTGTTGGTTTTAGGGTTCATCCAGTAGAGCAGATCACGACACAACCAGTGTTATGAGCTCTAACAGCACTTACTCTGTTCCGCGAAGGCTTACAAGTCATCTTGGTACAAAGGTAAGATCACAATCCTTTGATTACTTGTATATTTTCTATATTTATTCTGTTTCTCTTCTAAAATTAAATTTTTTCTCTATACCCCTAAACAAACATGGAAAATTTGTAGTCTGCATCTGCCAGAATGCTGTCTCTTCAGCCCTGTGCTTAACTTCCAAGAAAGTGACACCCATAGCACTATTCTTGTAGCCAGCCTATAATTACAAAGGCTCTTTGTGCTGTGTGTATTATCTTTTGAGGTTTAAATAGAATAGCTTTTTGGACTCTTTAAGAATATGGCTCTTTAAATACTGCCACATGTTTAGAAGATACATATTCTGTAACGTAATGGTTACATAATATGCAGTTATAATACGGGATGAATGATCTCTGAAATAAAACATGGCTGTGGTGTAGACAAAGAAGCCTCAATGCAATGCCAGATTTAATCTGCTAGGCAAATTGATAACGCTGATCTCTAACAGATGGTGGATTTGTGTTCTGCTACATACTAATCATGGCATAGTTCCCCCCTAAAATCATGACTGGAGTAATGCTTCCTTTTGTTGGGTTATGTTTAAAATCAGCTTGAATGGAAACTAGCGTTTATACGTAGGTTTTACATCTCCATTTATCCTCTTGCTAGACAATTTTCAGGAAAAAAGTATATTAGTAATATAGAAAAATATAAGTGTTTTATATGTAAACACAGTTGATTTGCAAAGCCCCATATTTATACTGTGTGTCAATATGTTGTTTTTTAGGGATACAAGTAAAAAAAGGTTTAAAAAGAGCTTGTGCACATGCATGATCACTATGCGTGTGTGTGTTTTTATTCTTATCTGGGTGTAGGCAGGCACATGATGCACAAGGGCCATTGGAGTGTTGGTGGGCTACCATGTGCAGGAAGATGGTGGGGGCACTGGGTGGCTGTAAATGAGCAGCACGCCAGACCTGTATTTTATCATGTGTCTGTTGTTGTAATCTAGAGATGTGGGAACAGGTCAGAATTGCATGACCTTCTTTTATCCTTTATAGATGTGGCTCTGAAAAGGTCAAAGCAACTTTGTTTACTGTAGGAGAAATGCCCATAAGGAAATAGCCTAAAATATAAGTTATATCTAACTATGGCCACTGTTACCTTCGCATATTGTCTGTGTTCACCCTGTTAATGTTATGTGTGCCTTGTATCTCTAAACAGGTGGAAATGGTATATTCACTTCTATCAATGCTTGGTACTCACGACAAGGATGATATGTCTCGGACTTTGTTAGCCATGTCAAGTTCTCAAGATAGCTGTATTGCTATGCGCCAGTCTGGATGCCTTCCTCTTCTCATTCAGTTACTGCATGGCAATGATAAAGACTCTGTGCTGCTGGGAAACTCCCGTGGAAGCAAAGAGGCCCGTGCTAGGGCTAGTGCAGCACTTCATAACATCATTCACTCTCAGCCTGACGACAAGCGAGGCAGAAGGGAAATCCGAGTCCTTCACCTCTTGGAGCAGATCCGGGCTTACTGTGAAACATGTTGGGAATGGCAGGAGGGACATGAGCAAGGAATGGACCAGGATAAGAATCCAAGTATGTGCACAAGTGTTGTGCTGCTTTTAAAGGGTTGGTTCATCTTTAAAAGAGAACTTTTTGAAAAGTAAACATAATTTCAAGCAACTTGAAAAATGAAAACCACTCTGAAATTGTCTTAGAATGTCACTCTCAACATCATAATAAAAGTTAACTCAAAGGTGAAAACCCCTTTAAACTGAAACACATATGCAGCTCTTTACAGCACATCATTCTCCTGCCCCAGAAAAACTTAACAGTCTAAGGCACACACAGTTGCATGTCTATTTTTTCTATCAAGGACCAATTAACCTACCTGTATGGTTTTTGTAGTGTGAGTACTCAGAGGAAACCCACCCAGAGCACATACAAATGCCCTTCAGATAGTGTCTAAGTTTGAATCAAGCTCACTACCCCAGTCCTACCCCTTTGTAAAGCTAACACTAAATATGTTCCCAAGAGAACTGTAATAATTAGAAATAAACCACATATAAATGTATATTTTATAACGTTCCTTGAACTACTATGTTTTAAAATCTTTCTCTTGCAGTGCCTGCCCCAGCTGACCACCAGATATGTCCTGCTGTTTGTGTGCTGATGAAATTATCTTTTGATGAGGAACACAGACATGCAATGAATGAACTTGGTATGGACAGATAATTGTGCACCTGCGACTTGCAGCCTCGCTCAATGATATGCATTGCCTCTTGAATTAATAGAGACTGAATTTATGTTTTTCTCTTTCCAAGGTGGACTACAGGCTATTGCTGAGCTTTTGCAAGTAGATTGTGAAATGTATGGACTTATTAATGACCACTATAGTGTTACATTACGGCGATATGCCGGGATGGCATTAACAAATCTCACTTTTGGTGATGTAGCTAACAAGGTAACAATGATTTATCATATTGCTATGATGCTGCAAAAAGGCTTCGTGAAAAACTTCCCTGATTTTAAGATGTATTTAGAAATCATAAAATTCATATTTTACACAGAGTGCTCTTAATCAAGCAGTCATGACACTGGTTAGCATTTTTCATGGTACTCCTTGACCAAACTGCTCAAGGGACTTAATATTTCCATTGAATCATCTTATGTGCATTTCTGACCAATTCCTACTGTCTCCCAGGATTTTGGGCCTTCCTGCTCAGAGAGAACTCTGTAATCTACAGAATCATCTGGCTGATTCATATTTCAGCTTTGCTAAAAACTGCTTGTAATTTTAACTTACCATGTGAGGGTAGTACAGCTGACACTATTGCACCTGTTAAAAGGCTGCAAACTGCAGATCTCCAACAAATATATTATCCAATAAATTCAATCACAGGTGGTCCAAGGGACAGCCTTACATATGGCAGATGTAATTTCAAATATACAATGACAGGTTGTATATAATGATTTTAACTCTGAGTCATTCATATTCTACAGTACAGAGGAAGCAAACTTTAATATCTTAACCTGCATAATACATCAGAAAGCACTTTACAGTTGTATGTTCCATACTAACATTGCTTTAAATCTTTTCTAGGCTACACTGTGCTCAATGAAAAGTTGCATGCGAGCTCTTGTAGCTCAGCTTAAATCTGAAAGTGAAGATTTGCAACAGGTAAAAGACTTTTATATCATTACAAGTTTTGATCATGACATATAGAGAGTTGAAGAGATATAAAAAATATTTCTCATGTAATAAGTAGCTCTGCCTAGGACAAATATAGCAACATTAAGGGGCAGATTTATCAAATTCACATGAATGATTCAAAATTGGATCGAATTTTCAAAAAGATTTGAATTTTCAAATATTTTTGAAGGCCACGTTATCCATCAAATTTTGAAAATTCGATCGAATCGAATGTTCGAATAATTTGAATAAAATTCAATTTGAATATTCGTCAGTTGAATTACTTGCCCTTCAAATTTTTATTCGACTGCCTAGTTTGCCAGATTAAACCTACAGAATTGCTATTAAACCCTATGGGAAGCTCTCATAGGGGTTTTTTAGATCGTATAAAAAAAATTAGATCGAATGGTTAAAATCTTTCAATTTGAACGATTTAATCGTTCAGTGAAATTTTTTCTATTCGATCTTTCGAATATTCGAATTGTGGTAAGATCCTTCGACTTCGATATTCCAATTCGAAGGATTTAAATTCGGCAAAAAATCCAATGGTCGAATTCAAGGGTTTTTTAATTTTTAAATTTGACCCTTGATAAATCTGCCCCTAACTGTTTGGATTTATACACCATTGTTGCTCTGTTAGGGCAGAAACGCACAAGAAGATTCGGGGAGATTTTGTCGCCCGGCGACAATTGCCTCTTCTTTAGGTGACTGATCTCCCGAATAAGCCTTCCCGATGGCTAGAATCTAAATCACCAGCGGGATGGCACTCAGAGCGCTTTGTTTTCCGAAGTCGTCTGAATTTGCCTCACAAGGAAACAATGCGTTTAGAGGGTCATCCCACCACTGTTTTATGTTCTATCTGGTGGGGAGGCAGTTCAGGGAGATTAGTCTCCCAAAGGAGAGGAAATTTGTTGCAGGGCGTCTAAATTTCCTCGAATCTTCACGTGTGTCTCTGCCCTTACAAAGAAGATTGTGTTTAAGAGATAAACGATAAAAAGGAGCTTCTAGGGTTTCTCCGTGAGACAACTAATCCATAAATTGCCACAACAGGGATCAAACCAACAGCATTAATTACGACATATGCAACAAGTTTATTTCAATAATTTTGTCTCTTTTTGAGATTATTATTAACGCACCCTTAAATGGACTAAAATACTGTTGGGTGAAGTACTAAGAGGGCTGTCCTTTTTATATTACTCATTGAAACACATCTGCAAATTCTGTAGTTTAAGTGAGAACACAGATAATAATACATATGCTGTAAAGCTGGCCATACATCAGGAGATCTAGGGATTTCATCAGTAATGTTTCCTTTACTCTGCACTTTCACTGGCTGCTCTTTGAAACCAGCTACATCATACTGGTTGAAACCGGCTAACTTATTGTGGCCATACATGGAGAGATCCGCTCGTTTGGCGATGGTGCCAAACGATTGGATCTCTCCCTGATATGCCCACCTTGAGGTAGGGCCCAACGATCAGATCACAATAGAGGTTACACGGGCGGTCGGATCTCGGGAACACATCAACCAACAGATGTGGCTGCAATCCGACTGGATTTTTAGACCCGTCCGATCAGCATCTGGCTGATAGTGATGAGCGAATCAGCGGTGTTTCGACGAACGACGAAAAATTTGCAAAACGCCGGTAGGCGTCTGTCTTTTGGATGCGTGCGTCCAAAACGCGATGCCGCTGAATCTTTGCCAGGGCAAATTTCGCCAGCGTTTCACGAATTTATTTGCCTGCGGGGAACCCGCCGTGAATTCGCCGCAGGCGAATAAATTTGCCCCTTGACTACTTTCAAATATATTGTAAAAGTTTTTTTTCAGCAACACAAACAATGAATATATACAAATTAATGACAGATAAAAAAGCAGGGTTATGCAATATGATAGTGAGTGATCAGGACAATAGTCAAGGGTGAGAAGGATACAGTTATGGCATACCCTCAGACCTGAGTGTCTAACTCTGGACAAGCCTCTAGCCATACATCCCATACCTTCTTGTAGCTTTGTTCAAAGGGACTATGTAATCTACTAGTCTCAGTAGACACCTTGCCGGCGTTAAGAGTCCAGGTGACAAAATGTGATCACTAAGATATTTCACCACTTTGGACCAGTAGTTGTGTAGGATGGGAGATGCCTTCAGCAAGTGGGAAAAAAAAAAATTGGGGATTGACACTTTGAACATGTGCCATTAGGATTTGCCCATAGCTTTCAGCCTGAAAAATGTTTTTTTTTTTTTTTTTTTTTAAACAAACCACTAAAAATAGACAGAATGTAATTAGAACAAGTCACAAGTCTAATTTATTGTATTATTTAGGTCTATAATGTCCCAATAATTCCTTTTACATTCAAAGGGTTCTACACCTAAAAACAGCTTTTTTGCAAAATGAAAGAAATGCCAAGTAGTTTTCCATTATGTAGTCAATTTTTTCAGTTGTTTTACAGGTATTTGTAAATGTAATTGCAATTAAAGCAGTGTTTTATAAATCCCTTTCTGATATTTGGTTCTGACTTCAATCACCTGCTAAGGATATATTGTTTTTGAAGTCAGTAGAGAGAGTAGTTTAGTCTGTCAGTTTTTATTAGAAAATATATTTACAAACAGCTTTAAAACCATTAATATCTTTTCATTAATGTATATTGGAATGATACATTATTATGCAAAATATGTTTTTAGGTGGAGGTCCTTTTCAATATTTCTCATTTATTTTCCTTGAAATACTGTAAAATATAGCCGCATACTATTTAGGTGTGCATTTGCTTTTATCGGACCTTGCACAGTACTAAACAGGTACAATCTATTTATAATCGCCTTGGGCTGGTATTATTTTGAGATGTTTCCTGAGGCAGCAAATATGGTAACTCCCATTTGTATGTATGAAGCAAGGTCTGCTGAGGAGGTATGTTCTGTGCCTCCAGTAGGCTTTGTGCTTGTTTTTTGTGCTCTAATGGAAACTTACTGGAGAGGGAAATCTGCTTTATTTGAACACACTTAAAACATACTTGCAGATCTGCAACATAGATTTACTAAAGTATGGTCTGGTCATTAAAAATATTTTGAGCAACCCTTTAGAAGCAGTAAAATTTCTACTGCTGCATACAGGCATTTGCTTAGGCTTATGATTTATTTTCTTGTAGGTTATTGCAAGTGTTTTAAGGAATTTATCCTGGAGAGCAGACGTGAACAGCAAAAAAACACTTCGAGAGGTGGGAAGTGTGAAGGCTCTTACGGAATGTGCTCTGGATGTAAAGAAGGTAAAAGGCATGACATGCAATGACACTCTTCTTTACTATTTTATTTGTGGAACCTGTACAGTATGATTTAGTATATAAAGAATTAATAAATCTTTTTTTTTTTGTTTAATAGGAGTCCACTCTGAAAAGTGTGCTAAGTGCCTTGTGGAATTTGTCTGCTCACTGCACTGAGAATAAAGCAGATATCTGCTCTGTGGATGGGGCCTTGGCATTTCTAGTTAGCACATTAACTTACCGAAGTCAAACCAATACTCTAGCCATCATTGAGAGTGGAGGTGGAATACTACGTAATGTGTCCAGTTTGATTGCTACTAATGAAGACCACAGGTTGGTTTATTGTTTGCCCTTTTTCTTTCTGTATTGTATCCTAAACACTTGCACTTGCTTTATGGCTGAAGTATTTACCAGTACTTGCTTTGTTTTTTAGTTTACATGTACTTGATAGTAACAAGTTTTGTTTTTCCTTGCAACTTTATTAAGGCTGTCAGAAATGTTATATTGTTTGCCAATGTGTTTAGCCTAAGTATCTTTGTTTGTGTTTAAATTACAGACAAATCCTAAGGGAGAACAACTGTTTGCAGACCTTACTACAGCACTTGAAATCACACAGCTTGACTATTGTCAGCAATGCCTGTGGGACCCTGTGGAATTTATCAGCACGAAATTCGAAAGACCAGGAGGCCCTCTGGGACATGGGGGCAGTCAGCATGCTCAAAAACCTTATCCACTCAAAGCACAAAATGATAGCTATGGGTAGTGCTGCTGCTTTAAGAAACTTAATGGCAAACAGACCCGCAAAATACAAGGATGCCAATATTATGTCCCCTGGCTCAAGTGTGCCGTCTCTTCATGTTCGGAAACAGAAAGCTTTGGAAGCGGAACTAGATGCACAACATTTGTCTGAGACATTTGACAATATTGATAATTTAAGCCCCAAAACCACCCACCGCAATAAACAAAGGCATAAGCAGAACCTTTGCAGTGAATATGCTTTGGATTCTAGCAGGCACGATGATTCCATCTGCCGCTCAGACAATTTTAGCATTGGTAATTTGACTGTTCTTTCTCCATATATTAATCCAACTGTATTACCTGGGTCATCTTCACCTCGACCAACTATGGATGGTAGCAGGCCTGAAAAAGACAGGGAAAGAACAGCAGGTCTCAGCAACTACCATTCTACAACTGAAAGTTCTGGAAACTCTTCCAAGAGGATTGGCATACAGTTGTCAACTACAGCTCAGATTTCTAACGTTATGGATGAGGTATCAAATATTCACTTGGTCCAGGAAGACAGAAGTTCAGGGTCTGCTTCTGAAATGCACTACATGTCTGATGAAAGAAATTCACAAAGGAAACCTTCCAGTAATCACCCCCATTCAAATCCATTCACTTTCACTAAAGGAGAAAGTTCCACAAGGGGTTGTCCTGTAGCATTTATGAAAATGGAATACAAAATGGCATCAAATGATAGTTTAAACAGTGTCAGCAGCACAGACGGGTATGGGAAACGTGGCCAAGTAAAACCATCTGTAGAGTCTTACTCTGAGGATGATGAAAGTAAATTTTTTAGTTACGGACAGTATCCTGCAGGCCTTGCACACAAAATTCACAGCGCAAATCACATGGACGATAATGATACAGAACTAGATACACCAATAAATTATAGTCTGAAATATTCAGATGAGCAGTTGAACTCTGGTAGACAAAGCCCAACACAGAATGAGAGGTGGGCAAGACCAAAGCATATAATAGACAGTGAAATTAAACAAAGTGAGCAGAGGCCTCCTCGAACTACCAAAACATATAGTTCATATACCGAAAATAAAGAAGAAAATCATAAAAATTTCCCACCCCATTTCAACCAACCAGAAAATGCACCTGCTTACACCAGATCAAAGGGGGCAAAGAACCAAGTAGATCAGTCTAGAGTGAGCTCTAATCCTCCAAACAGTTCAAAAGCTTCCAAACCTCATTGTCAAGTTGATGACTATGATGATGATAAAACAACAAATTTTAGTGAACGGTATTCTGAGGGGGAACAACAGGAAGATGAAACTGAAACAAGAAAAAGCAAGTACAATATTAAACCTTATGCCTCAGAAGAACACCATGGGGAACAGCCAATTGATTACAGTCGAAAGTATTCTACAGATGTTCCTTCATCAGCACAAAAACAATCCTTCCCATATTCAAATAACCCCCCAAAGCAAAAACCCAAAAAAGAGCATGTTTCATCCAGCAGTAACACTCCAACTCCATCACCAAACTCAAATAGACAAAATCAGCTTCATCCTAACTCTGCTCAATCCAGATCTGGGCTAAACAGACCAAAACAAATTTCTAACAAGCCACCTTCTATTAACCAAGAGACTATTCAAACATATTGTGTTGAAGATACACCCATATGTTTTTCACGAGGCAGTTCTTTATCTTCGCTCTCATCTGCTGAAGATGAAATTGAAGGACGGGAAAGAAGTTCAAGGGGACAAGAATTGAGCAAAACTCTTCAAATAACAGAACCTAAAGAAATCCAGAGTCCAGCCTCCAAAGATAGTGCAGTAAATGAAACCCGTTCATCAGTACACCATGCACGGACCAAAAACAACAATCTCCAAACATCTAATGTATCGCCCTCTGATTCATCCAGGCACAAATCTGTTGAATTTTCATCAGGTGCCAAGTCGCCATCAAAGAGTGGTGCTCAAACACCTAAAAGCCCACCAGAACATTATGTCCAAGAAACACCCCTAATGTTTAGTAGATGCACGTCTGTGAGCTCATTGGATAGTTTTGAGAGTCATTCTATTGCTAGCTCTATAGCAAGCTCTGTGGCAAGTGAGCACATGATTAGTGGAATTATAAGCCCCAGTGATCTTCCTGATAGCCCTGGTCAAACAATGCCCCCAAGCAGAAGTAAAACACCACCGCCTCCTCAAACAGTGCAAATGAAAAAAGATAGCAGGAAGCCTAAAGTATCTGGTGATGAAAGGGAAAACGTTCCAAAGCAGACCACAGTACATTCTGCAATTCAAAGAGTCCAAGTGCTTCAGGAAGCAGATACTCTGTTGCATTTTGCTACTGAGAGTACACCTGATGGATTTTCATGTGCGTCCAGTCTTAGTGCTTTAAGTCTGGATGAACCATATATTCAGAAAGATGTAGAGCTGAAAATTATGCCACCTGTTTTGGAAAATGATCAAGGGAACGAAACAGAGCCTGAAAAGGAGTTTATAGACAAAAATAAAAAGGAAGATAAAAGATCAGAACAAGAAAAGGATATGCTTGATGACACAGATGATGATATTGATATACTAGAAGAATGTATAATTTCTGCTATGCCCAGGAAACAGTCAAGGAAAAACAAGAAAGATCCACAGCCAACGTCCGGAAAACCACCACCACCAGTTGCAAGAAAACCAAGTCAGTTACCTGTATATAAACTACTTTCCTCTCAAAATAGACCTCAGACTCAAAAGCATGTTAATTTCACTAATTTGGATGATATGCCTAGAGTGTACTGTGTTGAAGGAACACCAATAAATTTTTCGACTGCAACATCTCTTAGTGATCTCACAATAGAATCCCCACCAAATGAACTGGCAAATAATTATCAGCCAAATACTGTCTCTCTGTCCACAGAATTAGAAAAGAGAGATACTATTCCTACCGAGGGAAGGAGTACAGAAGGGAAAGATGCAAGTAAACATTTAAAGCCTTCTACCTCAGTACTTGATGAGGATAAAGCTGAGGAAGGTGACATTCTTGCAGAATGCATACATTCTGCAATGCCTAAAGGGAAAAGTCACAAACCATACAGAGTCAAAAAAATTATGGATCAGATTAATCACACATCAGCTGGAACGTCCTCAGCTAACAGCAGAAGTATACAGGAAATTGATAAAAATAAGCCAACCTCACCAGTAAAACCTATGCCACAAACTATTGAGTTCAAAGAACGCTTAAAGAAAAACACAGAGTCAAAACTAAACCCTTGTAGTGAAAACCAGTACTGTGATCCAAGGAAACAGATTAGTAAAAACCCCTCAAAAGATGCAAATGAAAAGATTCCAAACAATGAAGAGAGAACTAAAGGATTTGCATTTGATTCCCCTCACCATTATACGCCAATTGAAGGGACACCATACTGTTTCTCAAGAAATGATTCATTAAGTTCCCTAGATTTTGAAGATGACGATATTGATCTTTCCAAAGAAAAGGCAGAATTAAGAAAAGAAAAGGGAACAAAGGATACTGACCAAAAAGTAAAATACAGAAATGAAAATCCAGCTATTAATCAGAAGGGTAAACAAAATCAGGTTGGACCAAAGAGCTTAGGAGGAAGAGATCAACCAAAAGCATTAGTACACAAACCAACTTCATTCTCTCCTGCAGCAAAAGGAACCCAAGACAGAGGGGGTGCTACAGATGAAAAAATGCAGAATTTTGCCATTGAAAATACTCCTGTTTGCTTTTCTCGGAATTCATCCTTGAGCTCACTAAGTGATATTGATCAAGAGAACAATAATAAAGAAACTGAGACTTTAAAACAAACAGAAACATCTGAAACACAGCTTGGACTGCGCAGACCTCAAACTTCTGGGTATGCACCTAAATCTTTTCATGTGGAGGACACACCAGTGTGTTTTTCTAGGAACAGTTCTCTCAGTTCTTTGAGTATTGACTCTGAAGATGATTTGCTGCAGGAATGCATAAGTTCTGCAATGCCCAAGAAAAGAAAGCCTTCAAAAATAAAGAATGAAGGGGAGAAAAGTCGTTCAAATAGTGTTGGCATTTTGGCTGAGGAACCAGATCTTACACTGGATCTGAGAGAGATTCAAAGCCCTGATTCTGAAAATGCATTTTCCCCAGACTCTGAAAACTTTGACTGGAAAGCAATTCAGGAAGGTGCAAATTCAATAGTGAGTCGTTTACATCAAGCTGCTGCTGCTGGTTCACTCTCTCGACAAGGATCTTCAGATTCTGATTCAATTCTTTCATTGAAATCAGGAATTTCCTTGGGATCCCCATTCCATCTTACTTCAGACAAGGAGGAAAAAACTATCACTAGTAACAAAGGGCCAAAAATTTTAAAGCCAGCTGAGAAAAGAGCACTCGAAAATAAAAAAACTGAAGAGGAACCTAAAGGAATTAAAGGGGGCAAGAAAGTTTATAAGAGCTTAATAACAGGGAAATCACGCTCCAGCTCAGACTTCTCAAGTCATTGTAAACAATCCGTACAAACAAATATGCCCTCCATCTCCCGTGGAAGAACAATGATCCATATTCCTGGTGTTCGTGCTAGCTCTCCCAGCACAAGTCCTGTGTCAAAGAAAGGACCTGTTTTTAAAAATGTACCATTGAAAAGTTCAAACGAAAACCAGAGTTCTAGTAGTTCACCCAAAGGTACAAAACCTTTAAAATCAGAATTGTTGTATGGTAGCAGGACATCATCAACACCAGGTGGATCAAGTAAAGGAAACTCCAGGTCAGGATCTAGAGATTCTGGTTCTTCAAGGCCATCTCCGCAACCATTAAGCAGACCTTTGCAGTCTCCTGGTCGGAACTCTATTTCACCTGGTAAAAATGGAATAAGTCCCCCAAACAAATTTTCTCAATTGCCTAGGACATCATCTCCTAGTACAGCATCTACAAAATCATCTGGCTCAGGAAGAATGTCTTACACATCCCCAGGGAGGCAGCTGAGTCAACCGAACCTTAGCAAACAATCAGGACTGCCCAAAACTCCTAGTAGTATACCTCGAAGTGAATCTGCATCAAAGAGTTTGAACCAAAATGTAAACACTGGATCAAACAAAAAAGTAGAACTGTCCAGAATGTCCTCCACAAAATCCAGTGGAAGTGAATCTGACCGATCTGAGCGACCTGCTTTGGTGCGTCAGTCTACCTTTATTAAGGAAGCACCTAGCCCTACATTAAGGAGGAAGATGGAAGAATCTGCATCATTTGAGTCGTTATCTTCTTCCTCAAGAGCAGATTCTCCAACAAGATCTCAAACTCAGACGCCTGCTTTGAGCCCCTCTCTTCCCGATATGGCTTTATCAACGCACACCATTCAAACTGGGGGGTGGCGGAAAATGCCTCCCAACCTGAATCCTGCTGCAGAACAGGGTGATAGTCGCAGACGTCATGACATAAGTCGATCGCATTCCGAGTCTCCATCCAGGCTTCCAATCACACGATCAGGTACGTGGAAACGTGAACACAGTAAACATTCATCTTCACTTCCTCGTGTTAGTACGTGGAGAAGAACTGGAAGCTCATCATCCATTCTTTCTGCTTCATCCGAATCTAGTGAAAAAGCAAAGAGCGAAGATGAAAAGCAGCAGGTATGTTCCTTTCCAGGGCCTAAATCAGAGTGCTCATCTTCTGCAAAAGGAACTTGGAGAAAAATAAAAGAGAGTGAAATTCTGGAGACCCCCAGTAATGGTTCATCAAGTACTATTGCAGAGTCCATTTGTAGTTTAGAATCTAAAACTTTAGTTTACCAAATGGCTCCTGCTGTTTCTAAAACGGAGGATGTATGGGTAAGGATCGAAGATTGCCCAATTAATAATCCGAGATCGGGAAGGTCCCCTACCAGTAACTCTCCGCCAGTTATTGATAATGTTTTAGATCAGGGTCAGAATGAAGAAGCAGTAAAGGATTGCCATACCAGGCACAATTCGGGCAATGGGAATGTACCTTTGCTGGAAAATAGACAGAAATCTTTTATTAAAGTGGATGGCTCAGATACTAAGGGAACTGACCCAAAGTCTGTAATAAGCAACCAGCAAGACACACATGAAAATACTGTTGCTGAGCGTACACCATTTAGCTCAAGCAGCTCGAGCAAACACAGCTCGCCAAGTGGAACTGTTGCAGCACGAGTCACACCCTTTAACTATAACCCCGGCCCCAGAAAAAGTAACGGCGAGAACAGCACATCCCGACCTTCCCAGATTCCCACCCCAGTGACTAATAGTACAAAGAAACGAGACTCCAAAACAGAAACAACAGACTCTAGTGGATCTCAGAGCCCCAAAAGGCACTCTGGTTCTTATTTGGTGACTTCGGTTTGAAACGAACTACTAAGAAAACTCTGATGTATTATTTTAATCTGTTAATGTATATTGTTAAAAGACACAAATATATATGACAAAGGCTGTAAATATATTTGACTTTTAGTGGGAGTTGTCTAGGAAGCCATCATTTAAAAAACAAATCCATTCATCATTTACTGCAAGAAACCAACAAAGTGAAAATCATTGAAAACACTGGCAAGAATATTTGTAGAAACATTTTACATAAACCTCTTCAGTAGCAAAGAAAATTCTTTGGTGGACTTTTTAGTAATGGAATATTCCTTATCACAGATTCTGTCCCCCTTTACAATAATGGATGCTACCATAAACCCTACTTAATGTAGTTGTTTCAATATGTTCTAGGAGACTAACTGACATAACCACATCAGGGATAACTGGTATTTATGCAGACAAATTATTGTTTTAGTAATTGTGAATCAGTTTGTGTGCAACTAACCATGTGACTGTGAAGTTCACAGCCCTGTGGTTTCTACTGAATTAAGGACTGTCCCTAGAATCGCTTTACTGCATGACAGAATTGACCCTTCAGTCACTTTCTGAAGTAATGGTTCTTGCTCCCATCGTGCATAGGTACAGTATCTGTGGTGTAACAATTTGCACATGTTTGTGCTCTGCAAGAATAGGAAATCTGTGTTACTGGTAAATTGCTGCCCAGGATAGTATTCCATGGACTGTGTTTCCTCAAAGTAGTAATTTGCTATGCTGTATGTTGTATACTCTGGTATTTGGGGTAAGATGGCTGCTCTTTTATGAATGAGACAAAATGTCTCTATATGACCTAAGTGAACATTTCTGAATAAATTAATACTGTATATAAATTCTAAATTTGTCTTTATTGTGAGATGTTAGGTGGCATGCACATGCTGTATTTTTGTATGTCTGATTAATGAATGAAGGGAAAAGGTAACTTGTTTTATGTATTTATTTTTTTGGAGTACTGTTAAAAAGAAAAAAAAAAGTTGGTTGTGTTGCCAGGTGCAGGAGGTAGACAAAATAATGGAAAAAAACAAACATTCACTGTATAATTGTACAATAACATTGTATAGGCTGCATTTTCAAGTTGCTTTAAAGGAACAGTAACACCAAAAAAGGAAAGCGTTTTAAAGTAAAGAAAATATCATGTAGTGTTGCCCTGCACTGTTAAAACTGATCTGTTTGACTCAGAAACACTACTATAGTTCATATAAACAAGCTGCTAAGTAGCAATGGCGGAAATTGAAAAATGGCTAAATGGCACAGGATAAGTAATGGATAACAGATAACATTATGTTCTACAGAGCTTATCTACTATCTGCTGTGTAACTTGAGCCTTTTCTCAATGACTACACAGCAGCTTATTTATATAAACAATAGTAGTTCTTCTGAAGCAAACACTGCAGTTTTACCAGTGCAGAGCAACACTACATTATATTTTCAATACTTTAAAACAATTTCATTTTTTGATGTTACTGGTCCTTTAATACTTTCATTTGTTGTAATGATTTTTATCAATTTATAATGTTATGTCCAAGTTCCAGACACCCACGTGATAATGGTGGATCTCCTGTTGTCTCAATTCAAAATGCTTTGTGAAGGTATTATTGTGGGGTTTATAAGCATATTGAGGAAAACAATGTGGCAATGACTGTAAATTTCCAATGCACAAACACCATGATGACAGTCCATAACAGGTTTCAGGTCTCCTTTGGCTTTTATTGTTCACACAATACCTGAGCTTGCACTTCAATTATACCCTAGTAAAAGCTGGTATCCCACATTTTTGTACAATGGCAGCATCAAATCAAGAATCTTTTGCCATGACCGAATACCAATTTTTTACTCTGACAAAGCATGCTGTTGCTGAGATTACATTTTGTATTGGAGAATTCTTCTTTACATCTGATAAATCCTATCTACAAACTCTGCTTTGGATAGGGCTATTGGCTTGATGGCTTGGAATAACCCCTATTCATTTATTTGGTAGTTATTGGTTCAGGCAGTTGGGAAATCACTTGGGTGACAGCTGCTTGAACTACCCTGTCTGATGTAGGGCAACCGCATCCAAAACTTTCTCTAAAAACATGGCAAACTTGATTTTCCCATCGAGACATAGTCATAAATAGGGTTGTCCAGCTGTGGGTGCCTTTGGACTGTATACAGATATGGTAATAGGGGCATGTGTGATCTTTTTAATGTAATATGCTTTCAGTGGCTTTTTTTCTTAGTTGCTAAAATGTCTTCATGATGTTCCTTTGACTTTTTTCAAACATAAATTCACTGAGATGCTATAATCAGAGTTAAGAATGATTCATCAGATCATTTTACTTCTCTAGAGATGTGAAGACCAGCTATTAAACTTATTACACCATCTGCCTTTGAGTTTTTAATTACGCTTTCCAGCGTAATAATATACAATAACCTTTTGCAGAGATTTGGTAAGATTTGGATATTCTGTTTTGTGTCAATCATTTCTATTTTACACTTATGGACATATTGGTGCAAATTCACTAAAGTTCGAAGCGTGTAACGCTATCGCTAATTCGCCAGTGTGACATCACTTCTAAACTTGACAGATTCACTTACAGTGAATCTAGCAAAGTAGATAGACTTTACTGTTACTTTACTAACATTCAGTAAAATGTTCATCTTAGTGAATTAGCGTAGTTACGTCCCTTCGTCAGTGCACAACTTCACCATTTTACTGAACGTTACCTCTTGTGCTAGACTTTACTTCACCAGTTCAGACCTTGCAAAGTTCAATACAATAGATAGGAGTTTGAAAATAATAATTGACAGTCCCAAAAAAGCTGACATCTTTTACCTTGAGCGCAGATCCGCATCTTAGTGAATTTGCATAAAATGGCGAAAATTCGCCTGGCGAAGGGTGCCGAATGCCGGCGAAGCTGTCACTAGCGCATTTTCACGCTTTAGTGACTTTGCCGCATTGTGTCCATCTTTCCCTGCCTTTGTGGGGACTGATTGCTGTATTCTGTTGCTTGTAGAAATAACACTGAATGTATTAAATATGTTTTAATGAAGATGACAGCATCACACAATTTCAGGATGGCTACAGCTTACCCTTGCCTGGTGAATGCCATAGTGATCTGCCAGATAGCAAATCTTGCACTTATTAAAGTAGGCTATTTATTAAATTGTTCTTTTCAGGCTTCAAGCATCAGCCAAGCATTGGCAGTTCAGTCCGAAATACATAAAAAAAAATACTTTTAATTGCATAGGAAAATGTAAACTAACAATTTGCAATGGTTTCCATTAATTTGTCTACTGCTGTAAATTTAAAAAGTGTTTTTTCCCCCCAATTGTTTTCACTATCATACTCTCTCATAAATATATTTTCACTTCATAAATTATTACGGTCCTGTGAAAGTCACACTTTTCCCTGAATATTTTAATTAAAAAACTTTTTTCCTTTAAGTATAATTCAAGTTTTTTTTGCCAAGGTAGTATGCAAAGTGAATTTTACAGTTTTTATAATAAAAACAACTTGAAACTTTTGTTTGTGAGTTCTATCTATTTGTTTTTTTTTTTTAGGCTATCTTTTTTTTTTTTTTTCTTTAACATTTAGGTTTCAATGCTTACAAGATTAGTTTCATGTATCATTAATTGATGCCATCATGGGTTTATGTCGTTAACCTTCACTTTATATCTCTATCAGTAGGTTTCCAGAAAGGAAAGAAGTGGATACCTTAGTACCACAGGATGCACAGTCTGCCGGTGTCTCATAGTCTCAGTTTACTATATGTTATCATTTCTCTAGTGAGTAATTCAATGCTGCTGAATATATACAAGGTCACTGCGGACAAAGGAAGAAAGTTGGAAGCTTCAGTGGTGTGTATCTGTATTGGCGTAGGGCTGCTTCAGTGATGTACAGGGTCAGGGAATACTTCAAACCTTAAAGGGGTTGTTCACCTTTGAGTTAACATTTAGTATAATGTAGAGAGTGATATTCTGAGACAATTTGCAATTGGTTTTCATTTTTTATTGTTTGTGGTTTTATAGTTATTTAGCTTTTTATTCAGCAGCTCTCTAGTTTGCAGTGTCAGCAATTTGGTTTCCAGGGTATAAATTACCCTAGCAACCCTGCATTGATTTGAATAAGAGACAGGAATATGAATAGGAGAGGAACTGAATAGAATGATAAGTAATAAAAAGTGGCAATAACAAGACATTTGTAGCCTTACAGAGCATTTGTTTTTAGATGGTGTCAGTGACCCCCATTTGAAACTTGCAAAGAAACACAAGAAAATTGCAAATCATTAAAAAAACTATGTAAAATAAATAATGAAGACCAATTGAAAAGTTTCTTAGAATTGGCCCTTCTACAATATACTAAAAGTTAACTTAAAGGTGAACCACCCCTTTAAACCATACCCGAGCCGAACCTGCAAAATGTTACCATTATACGACTAGTGACCAACCCATTCTTACATAAAGACTTCCATTACAACATTGCACCATCTTCTGTCTGTCTTCTGACCTCTACTGTCTGTTGCCAATATGGATCTTGTGGTAGCATGCACGGCAGAAGCCATTTCAGGACATAGATTCAAGTGTGTATGTTCCTTCAAGATCTGTGTTGCTGCTCTAACAGAAGAAGAAGGAAAGATGGCCTCTGCGAAGTCTACAGTACAAGTCTGCAGAGTTAGCGCTAGTCAGCATTCAGGCAGACTTCTAAAACGAAAAGAGGCTGCGGGGAGGGAGGCGGTGTAGGGTTTAGTTCTCCTTTAATAGCCTTTGGAGTTTTATGAAAAACAGGGCAGCCATCAGGGAGGGAGGAAGAGCGGTACTCTTGTTTCAGGCCTTTGTCCAAATGGTGGCCTGGCCACGTCACAGAATTATATGCAAATACAAAACAAGGGGGTTGTGGGAGCACTCCTAAGGCTTGTTTTGTATTTAGAATTATATGCAAAGCATCAAAAATTATGCAATTTGCATAACTTCAGCAAAAACCACCTAGAGACTTGAGTATCAAGCAAAAGACAATACAAAATTTTGTGGAATTTGCAGATTGAGTTATTAGCACATTAACTGTTTATAGGAAGAGCTTATTCTGGAGCAGGAGTGCCCATACTTTACTAATGTGAGGTCTACTTTTAGTGATATTGTCCCATTATGATCTACATCCATATCACGGTTAGCATTCTGCTTCATGGAAAGTATTACTCAAATATATATATATATTTATTAGACCATGTATATTACTCTATTTAAAAACCAACTATTTCTTATGTAACCTTTAAAAGAATAAATATCTGAATGAAAAACGTAAAACAAGAGGGTGATTTAGACAAGCTCACCAGCTAAAGGTCTACTGGTAGATCCCGATCTAGTTTTTGGGCACTCCTATTCTAGAGTAACATGAGCTGGGCCCTGCAGTAATATCACTGGGCTCCTAGTACTTTAAAAAAAACATAAGTTACGCATCAAGCAATGACAAGGCAGAGTTGTGTGACAGGGTCAGTGAAGTGGGAAAGTTTAAAGGAATTGTTCAGTATAAAAGTAAAAACTAGGTAAATAGATAGGCTGTGCAAAATAAAAAATGTTTTCAATATAATTGGTTAGGCAAAAATGTAATGTATAAAGGCTGGAGTGACTCTAAGCATAACAGAACAGAACACTACTTCCTGCTTTTCAGCTCTCATTTGTTTACACTGACTGGTTATCCTGGTTACCAGGCAGAAACCAATCAGTGACTTGAGGGAGGGCCACATAGGACATAGCTGTTGCTTTTGAATCTGAGCTGAATGCTGAGGATCAATTGCAAACTCACTGAACAGTTATGTCCCATGTGGCACCCCTTCAAGTCGCTGACTAACTCTGTTATGTTATGTTAGACATCCAGTCACTCCAGCCTTTATACATTACATTTTTGGCTAACTAACTATATTAGAAACATTTTTTATTTTGTACTGCCTATCTATTTACCCAATTTTTATTTTTACCTTGAACTGTTCCTTTAAACTTGGGGCAATCTCCACTAACCCTTAATTTAAAGACCAATTTCTAAGCACATTAATTATTTTACTATTAATATGAAATATTACTGGCTAGTTATAGGGCCCCACAGCAAGATCATTGGGCCCCTAAACTTGCGCAAAAGCTTCAGTAACTTCCATATCAAGCAATGACCACGAAGGGACAGGAAAGCTTAAACTTGGAGCAAACTCTGGTGACCCCCCCCCCCCCAATGAGCTGACTAATTAACACATTAATAATTAAAACTATTTACTTATAGAATAACATTGGCTGTTTATACTGGCCTCTATTTACAGAATTATACAAGTGTCTCATACTTACATTTTTTTGCAGTAGAAATACATTGGGCCCCTAAATATATACAACTTATGAAAAACCTTTATTTTTAATCTTTTGTAGAGAAGTTACTTGCAAATCAAATAATGGCAGGCAGAGCAGTGTAAGGGGGGGGAAGATTTACATTTAGGCCAATTTACACTGAACTCCCCCCCGCCCAATGAAATAGCTGTTAATTAGAACATTAATTAATGGAATTCTTTATATCAACTTCTTGTTATAAAGTAACATCAGCTGTACTAATAACAATAGGGGTAAAAGAAAATTATATATATATATATATATTGTTTCTGAAAGGAACTTTGTATGTTTTATTTAGTCACATTATTGATTTTCTTACAGAGCAATGAAAGTAAGAGAGTATGATGCACAAAAGCTATGAATAGCTTGAAAAATATATCCTAATAAACGGTGTGTACTGATGTCATCAGTTATAAACGGTGAGTAGTGATGTCATCAGTTATAAACGGTGAGTAGTGATGTCATCAGTTATAAACGGTGAGTAGTGATGTCGTGTGTCACACGACTCGCTGAATTTTGTGTATTATAATAAATAAAGTACCCCCTGTTGCAAAATATGAGGATATTAGAAGTTACCTGGTAGTTCCATGATGGCTTTACTTCATCAGTTCTTTCCATCCTCTGGATGTAAAGTTGTTTTTGTGAAATCAGTGCACTTTATTTTCTGTCAGTGGTGCTGTGTTCAGCCATTTGTTTATATTTAGTCTACTGTGACCTTAGAGACTCTTGAGCCAAGTAGATTATAAATGACTGTCCCTAACGAGCACAACCAAATGCTATTGAGCTTGTTTCAGTCATTTGAAATCTGCAACTGCTCTTACTTCATTGTCTGCTGGTGCAGCTTCCAGTTATGACTGTGCAGTGGCTGGTGTCATTTTTACTTGCACAAATCTACTGAGATAATACTGAGGATTGCAAGCTGGTCTTTGGAAGCTCAAGTGATGGACAGACGGGCAGATTTTCATACCATGTGAAGTTCCCTGAAGTATTCCTCAGTGGTTGTTCTTCTGTAAATCATACAAATACAAATCTCGTGCCTTCATCTTTAACATTGCAGTCGCTTGCACTGACCCAACTTCGGATAGCGCACAGCCACATGTGAATTACCTCAGGCGACTTTTCATTTTAGCCAGTGCTAGACAGGGGTAAGCGATTCAGGGAGAAAAGTCGCCCAAAACAAGAGGCGATTAGTCGCCAGGAGACTAATCTCCCAGAATCGCCTGGTGTGGACTAACCCTTAGCCAACTCGTACCACGTCTTCTTGCTCGGTGTATGCCTCTGATAAAAAAACCGCCTCTCATCTAGTGGCAAACCAGCGGGGCACCCCACTTCACTACTGGGGTGGGCCCAACTGGCACAATCCTTTTTCTATCCCAGCAAATTTATATCCATACTGCCCTACCTAATATATAGTGAATAAAGTACCCCCTCTTGTAAATTATAAGGATATTATAAGTTGCAGAGGAGTTTCATGACCATAAATAAAAACAAGAGGGCCGAGTGCTTTCATACAGGTCATAGAACCCCCAGGTAACTTCTAATATTCTTATATTTTGCGACAGGGGGTACTTTATTTATTATAATACACAAATTTCAGTGAGTCGTGACATACGAAATCACTACTCACCGTTTATATCTGATGACATCACTACTCGCCGTTTTTATATTAAGATATTTTTTTCAAGATATTCATGGCTTTTGTCTATTATATGCTCTTACTTTCGTTGGGACTCCGTAAGCTAATCGATAATGTGACTAAATGAAAAATTCAAAGTTCCTTTCAGAAATGTTTTTTTGTTTTTTTTTACCCCTATTGTTATTAGTACAGGTATGGGATCAGTTATCCAGAAAAAGGATGACAGGAAAGCTCAGAATTAATAAAACAGTATCTTGTCATATGTGAAATCTGCTTAAAGGGCAAGTGTAAAATAGAATAATGCTAGAAATGCTGTATTTTGTATACTAAATATAAACATGAACTTACTGCACCACAAGTCTAATCAAACAGATGATTTATGCTTTCAAAGTTGGCCACAGGGGGCTGTCATCTTGTAACTTTGTTATACATCTTTGCAAGACTAGACTACATGCACATGCTCAGTGTGGTCTTGGATTCTTAGGGATCGTCATAAATGATCAAAAAACAAAGCTGCTTGAGTTCTGCTTGGCTGGTAAGTAAGGCAGGGGCTCCCCCTGCTGTTCATAAGTATGATTGTTTCCCTGCCAGAATTTAGGGACTGTCTGCTAATTCCTATCCACAACACTAAATGAAGGGAGAATTTCACTGCAAACAGTCAGGTTTCTTATAAAAACGGTACACATTTTTTAATTAAAGTATATTGGAGATAGATTTCTTTTTCATTAAAGAAAGTAAAAATGGGATTTTATTTCTTTACCTTTCCTTGCCCTTTAAGTTTGTAACTGTAACCATTTGAAAACTCGAAATAACATATATTTTTTTTAAATAGTGTCTTGTACTTACAGTTATAATTAATCCTTACTAGGTACTAAACAATCCTATTGGGTTTATTTAATGTTTAACTGATTTAAGCAAGCTTAAGGTCTGGTGATCCAAATTATGGGAAGATCCCTTATCCAGAAAACCCCAAATCCCTAGCATTCTGGATAACTATTCCCATACCTGTACTAGTTTTAGACTTCCCCCATGTATATAAAAGATTCTGGTGCAGGAGAGAGAAAAGAATTTATATTTCATGGAATGGTCCATTCTCTGCTGTGTGAGAGCTGTTTGTAGGACAAAGAAAGCTTTCCTTCCATTCAGCCTGCCGTAGTTATGTAATTAAAGGGACTAAAGCAGGACCCTTACATTGTATTTAAATATTGTATAGCTCTTCCAGTTGATTAATATATGGGCTGTTGCATTTCTAGACTGCGTCATACTAAGCTTATTACAGACTAAGGGGCAAATTCACTAAGTGCTTAGGGAGATGAACGGTAGCGAAGTTGCGCTAGTGTTACTTCACCAGGCGAAGCGCATTTACGCTAGTGATGCCTAATTTGCATACGGCGCAAAGTTAAAGTATAATAGAAGTATATGCTACAGCCGCTACATTCCACTACACAAGCCCAGGAAACCTTTAATAAATTATATAAAGTTGTCCTATTGCCCTACATGTGCCCCCTGTATAGTTGTGTTGCCATATGTTGGGGGGAAGGAGGGTAACCCCCATAAAAATTACACTCTTTTTCAGACTATCACCCTAAAAAAAGTAACACCAGCGGTTTTATTTGGGACTTAGAAAAAAATATAAATTTTTTTTTTCCCAAACTCCTATCTGTTGTATAAAACTCTCCAGGTCTGACCTGGCGAACGCAAGAGGTAACGTTCAGTAAAATGGACATCTTAGTGAATTAGCGTAGTAACGACCCTTTGTCAGTGCGCAACTTCGCCTGGCGTTAGGGTGCGCAGTTGCGCAACTATATCAGTGTCCCTGGCGAAAATTTGCTAGCGTAGTAGTTAGTAAATTGGTGAAGTTGCGAAATGACGTCACGCTGGCGAATTAGATGCTTCGCACTTCAGTGAATTTGCCCCTATATGTTTCATGGTGGGCCCTCCATTTTGCAATTAATTAAAGCAGCCATATTTGCACTGTTTTAATCAAAATTCGGTATGCACCAAACCCTCTGATTCAGCTTTTGGCCAAATACTAAATCTGATCTTTTGGTCGAGCTGGAAAATGCCTGCAAGCAGGAACAAATACACTCAAAAAGTGACAATTTCTTTGCTTTACATAGGGGTTTTCGGCCGAATCTAAATCTAAAAAAGCTCTGATTTGGCCAAATCCAAAACTGAATCTGTTCTTCGGTGCATCCCTAATCAGAATTGTGTTTATTGTTAAAGGGATTCTGTCATGATTTTTATGATGTATTTTTTATTTACACTGCAAATAATTCACTCTACAATATAAAATGTAATTCCTGAACCTGCAAGTGTAGTTGTAATAGTGGTGTGTAGGCAGCCATCTCGGGTCTTTTTGTCTGCTCATGTCCTTTCAGAAAAAGCCAGCACTTTAGGATGCAACCAGGATGCAACCAGGGCCAGACTAGGAGGAAAAAGCAGCCCTGGCAAAAGCAGCCCATGTATTCACGCACATGCAAAGCATGATATTTATTTTGTATTTGGCTCGGGATTCGGCCAGGATTCTGCCTTTTTCAGCAGGATTCAGCCAAATGCAAATTAGGGGCGGGGAGGGCAATCACATTACTTTTTCGTACAAAACAAGGATGTAAAAAAGTTTTCCCCTTCCCACACCTAATTTGCATATGCAAATTAGGATTCTATTCTGTATTTGGCTGACTCTTTTGTAAAGGATTCGGAGGTTCAGACGAATCCAAAATAGTGGATTTGGTGCATCCCTAATATTTCCAACCCCAAGGTTAACTAGAACTAGTGTTTATTAATAGATATTTTAAGAGTCCAAAACCACATAGTCCCCAGCAATATTATATACCCTATGTGCTGGAACTGGTCTTTGCAACAAATATCTCACAACTATTCTATCTGATTAATTACATTTTCCTTTGTGTGCCCCCAGCTAGACCATGTACCCTGGCAGATAAGAGGACTATAATTACCATGTGTATCACAGGGCCAAAGTGTGGCATACTTGAATAGACTAGACTGTCTCATGGAATTAATGCTACAAAGACCCTCCAGTTGCCAAACATACCTATCATAAGCATAAGGGATTGGGTATATAGCAACTCTAATATTACTAACTGAAGTTGGTCAGAATTCCTGGTTCCTCCCATATGCCAGTACATATGAGTACTAACAAATTCAGGCATCGGATTAGCTGTGGCTGTCTATATGGACAGTTCATTTAAAGTGATTGGCTCATTTACATATTAAATACAGACCTAATTTGCATTTTGAGGTGAGCAGCCCATTTACATCCACATCCACATATTGCCAGTCCGGGCCTGGATGGAACTAGCGTTGCCACCTTTTCTAAAAAATTTTACCGGCTGATGGAAGAACAACAAAGGGGAGGAACATGATGCAAAAGGATAACTGAGTATCACACAGTGATGTAAAAGGGGTGGAGCAACACGTGTGAAGGACAGAAGCCTAAATAAAAAAAGGTAACTACTGAGCAAAGGGTTTTTTCTTAAGGGTATTACAAATTACCAGCAACTACATTGCTGGTAAATTTGTAATACCGGCCCTGGCCTTGGCAGGTGTTTTATCAGCTAGGTCATTAAAATACCCACTGGGTGGCAACCCTAGATGCTTTCTGGCAGGTTGTTGTTTCGCCTACTCAGTGTAACTGAATGGAACACAGTGGGACTTGGCTTTTACTATTGAGTGCTGTTCTTAGATCTACCAGGCAGTTGTTATCTTGTGTTAGTGAGCTGTTATCTGGTTACCTTCCCATTGTTCTGTTGTTAGGCTGCTGGGGGGGGAGGGGGTGATATCACTCCAACTTGCAGTACAGCAGTAAAAAGTGACTGACGTTAAGTACAAGTCACATGATTTGGGGCAGCTGGGAAATTGACAATATGTCTAGCCCCATGTCAGATTAAATGAAATATAAAAAAATCTGTTTGCTCTTTTGAGAAACTGGAGTAACACATTTGTTTCCCATGACCGTATCCCTTTAATGTAATGTTACACATTAAAAAAATCAGACACTTGATGCATGGCTGACAAAAAAATATGGCCTGATTTTGCCGGGTGCATGGTCTGTTTAAATAAAATCACACACTCCCACAAAACAACTGCAACTGATAACATTTATTTCCCTTTATGCTCAGAGTATTTCATTAAATCAAATGTTACATTGTATAAAGCATTCTATATAACTTCTTTAAGTACGTTCAGACACAAACATTTTGTATAATCATTACTCTTAGCCAAGCATTTCATGTACATACAATTACCTAAACATTTTGCTGAATATGTGTAACCCTTTCCCTGCCACCAAATAAGACTGTCTGCAAGAAACTGACAGAAATCATCTACATTGCTGTGTTTAATGTTCCTCTTCGCTGCTATGCATGTTTCAGCTGAGGTGCCCAGCTGGTGAAAAAGATGTCTCCTTCCTGAACCATGCAAATGTTTAAAGGAATTGTTCAGTATAAAAATAAAAACTAGGTAAATAGACAGGCTGTGCAAAATAAAAAATTATTTCTAATATAGTTAGTTATGCAAAAATGTAATGTATAAAGGCTGGAGTGACTGGATGTCTAAAAGAAAAGAACAGAACTTCCTTCTTTGCAGCTCTCTTGGTTTCCACTGATTGGTAACCAGGCAATAACCAATCAGAGACTTGAGGGAGGGCCACCTGGGTCATAACTGTTGCTTTTGAATCTGAGCTGAATGCTGAGGATCAATTGTAAACTCACTGAACAGTTATGTCCCATGTGGCCTCCCTTCAAGTCACTGACTTACTCAGAGTTAAAGAGCTGCAAAGCAGGAAGTAGTGTTCTGGCTATTATATTAGACATCCAGTCACTCCAGCCATTATACATTTTTGGGTAACTAACTATATTAGACACATTTTGACTGCAGACGTGTTGCACTAGTTAATACAGCCAGGCATCCAGATCACATGGCATAGCAGCAAAACAAGGTACTTCATCCATCCATGCCATGGCCCAGGTCTGTTACCTACATACAATGCTACAGTTGCATTGCCACTTCTCATCAACACAACTCTCCACAAAGCAGTAATTATCTGGTTAAAATGTACAGCCACTCCAGCCAGACCACAGAAGAATGACATGTATATTCACAGCCCGGGATTTGTGGAGAGGCCATCTAGGCCCGGGCATAGGGCGGCAGGACATTAGCGGGGGGACATGTTGCCCATCCACACCCACATTGGTCCAGAAATTCAAATCTCCTGTGTGCCAATTCCCATTGCTCCATCCCAATGATGAAAATTTGAGCAAATAAAAGGGAGAGGACAGGGGCGCCAGCTATCAAAATCCGGCCCTGAATGTACTGATTGCGTCTTGCTGATGATCCTTTTTTATGAAATAATTCCATTATGATAAATGTAGTTAAACAGAGTTTTATCTCCAGGGCAGTATCAAGACTTGCCTGGGTCCCCAAGCAAAAAGTTCATATGCTAATGCTACACCCCATGGTGTCCAACCTGCGGCCCAGCTTGAAATGCTTGTTTCCCGAGGAAAATAATAACTCTATTTAGTGTATTATCCAGGTCCCCATATTCCAGTGTAAAGCTCCATCTGGTTATCCAACTGGTATTGTAATTCTTTTCTTTACTTTTACAAAAGTGTTTGTGTATCTCATGTGCAACTTGGGCTGCCACCTGGCCGGTATTTTTGATGGTTGATCCCAATCTTATTAATAGGAAAAAAAGCTAAATATATAGGAAGGCCAGTATTTTTTTTTTCAAGAAAAGGTGGCAACCGTATGTGTGGCCCCAGACAATTTCTCTTTTTCCCCTGTACTACACACACAGCTGTCAGCCCACCCCGCAATTTTTGGGGAGTTGCCCAATTTTGGCTTCTCTTCTCCAGTCTCCTTTCACCAGATAACATTTTCTCAGATAACAAAGTTTTTTTTGTTAAATTCTGGGTGTGCATGTGCAGTAAGCATTCAGGGAAGTCATAGAAAGCAGATGTGCATGTGTGGGTAACATTCAGCAGATTCAATCACAATTTAACTTCCCGGTTTTGGTGAATATTTTCTGCAAAGTGCTGTGCATCACACAAGGTCTCCCCGATATCCAGTCAGCCAGGGTTGGTAGCTCTGTACACACCACAATATGTGACTACAGCTGTTAATTCCCCCTATATTACCGGGAGTTACCAGATTCTGAGATTGTACTGGAAAGTCCCTATTTTCTCTGCCCTGAACAGAGAGCCCAGAAACAGCTATCAGGTGCAAATGAGATACTATATAACAATTTTGAGGAAAAGAAACTAATTGTAACAGTTTTGCTAAGGAGAAACATTTTGAAACTTTCATAACCTGCCAAATTAAATTAATAGTAATTAGGGGGTGTGGTCACAAAAGGGGCGTGGTCAAATAATGTTGCCTTGCTACATTCTACAATTATTTTTGTCCCACTTTTTACTTCCAAAATGTTGGGAGTTATGTACATGGGACTTGATATTTTTTGTGTGCATTTTTTTTTAATTCATGCAGTAATTTTTTGTTTAAGCATACATCCCAACTGTCCTGTTTTGAGCGGGACAGTCCCTCTTTTGACAGCTCACCCTGCAGTCCTGTGTTTGTACTGAAATGTCCCCATTTCTCTGCACTGAAAGGGAAAGTCCCTATTTCAATGCACTAAACAGCTAAAATAAAGATATTTTAACTTGGGAGAAGTTAGACTCACAACTTAAAGGGCAATTATTAAAAGTGTAATAAAACAGAAAAACCAAAGAAATATGTTCAAACTTTCAGAACCTGGCAAATATTGTAAAATGGGCATGGCGGTTAGGGGGTGTGACCACAAAAATGGGCGTGGTCAAAATTTAAGAGGTATTGTTTAAGAGATGTTTAAAGGGGTGGTTCTTTAGTTGACAGCATGATACAGAATGGCTAATTCTCAGCAACTTTACAACTGGTCATCATCATTTATTATGTATAGTTTTTAAATAATTTGCCTTCCTCTCACTGACCCCAAAAAAACCAAATGCGCAGTAAGGTCTACACATTTATTGTTATTGCTACTTTTTATTGCTCCTCTTTCTATGCAGGCCTCTCCTATTCATATTCCAGTCTCTTATTCAGCTCATGGTTGCTAATGTAATTTTGCCCTTTCCATTAGTCCACTAGTCCATTCCATAAAACACATTATTTGGTAGGAAGCAGAAATGAGGTTTGAAACGCCAACTGCGACTGGCTGCACGTGTGCTAGAAGTGTGAATTTCAGCTTTTAACCCTGCACTGTGTGGAAATACAGGTCAGCCAAACACAAGTTGATGTGATGAGTAGTGCTGAGTAGTGCTGAGTAGTGCCGAGTGACTGCGGTGAGTACATTTATTTGCAGGCAGTGGGGAGACATTTGTGTTGGGAGGGGATTGGCCAATATTGGTCCATAGGGTTGTAGAGCAGCAGGAACGTCACTATAAAGCAGCCACAGCCAGACTTGTGTGAGTATGTTGTTACTCATCACTTATTAGTTTGTTCATAATATTTATATTCACATTGTCAGTCTATTTTGGTTCTGTTGCCTTCAACATAATCTATAATAATATCACTACCTTCACACAATACTTAACCTTAGAATAGAGCCAGATGCAATTAACTATGCATTTATTTATCCATGTTACTATACAAGTACTAGCACCCACAGCTCCTACTTCTACCCCTCATGCACCCCATACATGGAATCAATACACCCCATATAATCCCCAGCTGAAACTAGTACCCACCGATATAAACACCCCAGCTCCTACGTCTACGCTTCATATATACTCCCAGCTGAAATTAATACCCCTTATACACCCCCATATATATACTCCCAGCTGGAATCAATACCCCTTTTACACCCCATATATATACTCCCGGCTGGAATCAATACCCCTCATTACACACTCTATACACCCCAGCTCCTACCTCTACCTGCATACACCCCCATTTAGTACCAGTACCCCTCATACACCCCATATAAACCCCCAGCTGGTACCAGTACCCCTCATACACCCCATATAAACCCCCAGCTGGTACCAGTACCCCTCATACACCCCATATAACTGCCCAGTACTAGATATGCAGCCAGTGCCAACATGATGAAAATGTCCGCTACCTAACACTGGTGCCTTCTGACAGTAGTGGGTAACACTGAGGAGCCAAAACCTGCGGTAATCACATTGATCAGATGCTTTTCTCCCTGTGCCGTAGCCCTTACATACAATGCAAGCTTGGGGAGCAACACCGGCTTTTATTCAACCTTTCTTCTAATCAGACGTTTGATGTATTTCTGGCCACTTCTTTTTCTTTCTGGCAAAAAAGCAGCAGCCTTGTCTTGTGTTTAGCCATTGAGTGCCCTTATGTACAAGACAAGTGAGAGTGCCAGTAACCCAGCTGTATAGAGGCTTGTGTAATGAAGGGAAAGCATGAAATAGCTGCAGAGATAATCACATGCAAACACTGAGCTTTGGTCTGTGCATGTGCCATTATTCCTCTATCTACACTGCACTAAGCAAGGCTGTGGTGTACCACTACTGTATATAAGTATATAACTATTGACTATTAGTATATGAGAGGCAAAGTGGGGTATTCTTTTTCTCTTTCTTTTTAGTAATAATTACTACTGTATATACAACACTGACTTTCCCTCTGTGTCTCCTCAAACCTACACCCTTCTATTTATCCTTCTATATCTGCATAAGAGCTGTGTGTTTCTTATGTATCTCTGCATATAGATAAGATCAGACTCATACCCTGTAAAGCTGGACAGAAGGTTACTTCATATATCCTCTGAAGCTTGCCATGAGCACTTACCCCAAAGGTATGTCTCTTTAATTGTAGTTACAGGAACTGGCCAACAGGTGGCGCAGTTAAAAACTTGTATATAGCTAAAAAAAAACCAGAACAAATATATTTATCTAAATTGCAAAATTGCCCAGAAAAGAACTATTTTGCATTGTTTTTTTAGTACTGATAGTATTAAAACAAGGGTGGTGCAGAGCTGGACTACTATTGTGGTGGTTTAATATACTTAGCCCCGCTCATTTGCATTTATTTCCCCTTTGATTGAAGGGAAAGCTGTAATGCCCCGAGCAGCAGCCAAAGCTAAAGACCAGCGAACAGAAGGGTGGAGGGGGAGAGCAAAGTGCACTGCAGGGAGAACGTGGTAAGAAGAACAAAAAGAAGAAGAAATGATTTGGCTGTGCCAACAATAAAGACACTGAACTGAGTGTGAGTGGTGCTAGACTCAAGGGGAACCTAACGCTTCATTGACATTTGTGGAAAGTAACATGTTTCAGAGCTTAGACGTGATCATTATATATATAATATATATATACAGCGGTTTGATTATATAAAGGTTCATCTGCACAGAAAATCCTGGATTTTTCCAAAACCGCTTGTGAAAGGAACAGCAATGTCATGTTCATCACACACATAATAAAGCAGCACTTTAACACGTTCAATCATTCAAGCAAGGGCCTTGGAATACGCTGTGGAAATGCTGTTTTTATTTTCTTCTCCCCTAATCCCATATTATTTTAATACTTTGTTTTTGAGCAGAATCCAATGAGTCTAACATTAACCATAAATGTGCCGGGCGGCACCAAGGAATAAACCATCAGTCACATGCCTGTCGTTCTTGTTTTGAAAAGATGAGCAGAGTTCTATGTGGGTTGGAAAGTGAGGGAACATTTAGCCCCACAATGAAGACGTTTGTTTGTGTAACTTTTCTTGGTGTTCCTGTGCATTCAGATGACAAAAAGCAGTGGCATCATTACTGCTCTGCATCCCTTGGTCTCCTCCACTGGCACTGGGAATTATTTACTACAATTTCATCTCAATTTAAATAAAAAAATAAAAGCTTGACCAAACTCCCATCCCCCATTTTGCTTTTTATTAATAAATATATAAATATAATATCGTCCCGTGAGTGCGGCCCTCCGACGGGCTTCCCCGATCAATATCCGGCCGATGTTGATCGGGTAGGATTAAAAATCCTGTCGGGCCCACGGGCGCATCGATGGTCTGACTGCCCGTATACCCTGCATTATGTTCCCCTAGGGCCCACAATCGGATCAGCCCAATATCACCCACCTCAAGGTGGGCATATCTGAGAGAGATCAGCTCATTTGGTGACATCGCCAAACGAGTGGATCTCTCCGTGTATGGCCACCATTATTCAGGAGCTTGACAGGTCAGAGATGGCGGATTTTCATATTCAGGCTTTTTGCCTGAAATCTTGAAAAGCTTTAGAAAAAAATTTTTCTCCATGAAAAGTTCAAGTTTTTTCCCCTAAAAAGCCCAACCTGATATTTAAAGGTTTAAATAACCCCCTTGTGTATTGGTTCTGATGGCAACCAGCTAGGCTGAAACCTTAAAGAGCTTGTTCACCTTTAGGGAAAGATCACACTACTCATCTCTTCTTCTGGGCGACAATCTCCCCAAACTTCCCCCCGCTTTAATGAGAAAACACCAGCGCAATGGCACTTGCGGCACTTTGATTTCCTCGTGAGGCAACTTCGGAAATTAGCAGACGGAAGGCAGTTCCGGGAGTTTGTCGCACAGTAGAAGAGGCGATTATTTGCCAGGCAACTAAATCTCCCCGAATCTGCCTGTGTGCCACTGCCCTTAACATTTAGGGGCAGATTTACTAAATTTGTGTGAAGGATTTTAAATTTAATCGAATTTTTTAATTAGCGCAATTCGACCATCGAATTTGACAAATTTGATTGTATCGAATAAAAGTCTATTCGACTATTCGATGGTAGAAGAGCTTGCCCTCTAAAATTCAATTTGACCGCCCATATGCTTTTTTTTATGTTACCTGTTCGAATAGAAACCCTACTATCGGCACTTCGATCGTTCCAACTGTACGATTTTTTTCAAACGATCAAATGAAATCTTACGATTTTTTTCACGAAACCATTCCATCGTACGTTTTTTTTTTAAAAATCGAATAGCGCTCAAAACAAGTGAATATTTCCTTCGATTTTATTGAATTCTTATTCAAAAATCGAATTTCTGCTGAGGAATGATAAATCTGCCCCTTAGTATATTCTAGAATGGTCCTTTTTTTTTTTATTTTAGAGCTCGTCTCTAAAAGATTTTGACTTTTTTTCCAGTTTCCAAATAGGGTTTGCTGATTTCGTCTAAAAACAAATGTTCTGTAAGGTTACACATGTATTGTTACTTTTTAGGACTCCTTTTTGTTCAGACCGTCTCCTATTCATATTCCAGACCCTTGTTCAATTCAATGCATGGCTGCTAGGGTAATTTGCACCCTAGCAACCAGATTGCTGAAACTGCAAACTGGAGAACTGCTGAATAAAAAGCTAAATAAACCACAAATGAAAACTAATTACAATATCGCTCTCTACGTCATACTAAAAGTTCTTCCCCCTTTAATTACTGAATCAGAAGAAAACATGAGCTATTATGATCTAACAAGTTGTTTATTAGACATTTCAACTACAATCCCCAAATCTGGAGTGCCGCCCCTAGGCTATACATAATTATTAGCTGTCCCTATTAAATGAAGGATTATTATAGTATTAGGGTGGCCACACACAGAGATCCGCTCATTTGGTAATGTTGTTTAACAAGTGGATCACTCCCTGATTCGCCCTCCCTAGGGCTCAACCATCGGATCATAACGCAGTGTTAGCGGGAGGTCGGAACAGAGGCAACCATGATCCGCCGGGATTTTTAGTCCCGTCCGATTGCCATCTGCCTGACTTTCGGCCAAATATTGATCGGCCCGTGTATGGGCACCTTTACCAATAGGCAGTGGGCTGTGCACCTAGAATTGTTAGAGAGTGGAACAGATCATAGAAAGTGAACTCTCTTTGTCTAATATAAGTAGAGGAGTATATCCACAAATATAGTTTATATATAAATATTCTGGAATATATGATAATATGGCTTGGTAGCTTTTGGGCTGTTTAAATTCTGCTGCTGGCTTCCCTTAACAACACCTACTCTCCTTCCCCAGCAGGACTCACAACAGTTGTTCTTGTCTGGAGCATTGCGCATCTGGTCATTCCAATGTACAGTACATAAGAAGGTGAATACTCTATGCGGTTATCCTGCAGCTGCAATTCTATACACAAGGCTTAATGAGAGTGCAATGAGTGTTGCTCAAGGCAAAACCAGACATGCACTAGGACATCCCATAACCAAACATGTTAAGAGCCCTTATATGCAGGGATTTTGAATGGAGTTCTAAAGGGAACATGGGAGTGAAAGTGCTAGTGACAGAGGTTCTATAAAAATAGGAACATGTTGGTATCAGTGAAGAGAAGCAACATATAAGCCCCCCAGCCCAGCAAGCCTAAGCAACAGCGACCCTCCGACACCATTAAATCATCTTGCTGAGTTGTTTAGTTACACTGGGCTGGGGGCAGTACTATCCATCTATAGGCTGGAGTCTGTTTCCATTTGTAATTAGCCTATGGAGGGATCACCCCAGCCCAGTGTAACTGAAACAACTCCGCAAGATGATTTAATGGTGTCAGAGGGTCGCTATGAATACAGTTCACTGGGCTGGGGGGGCTTTCAGCTGCTTATATTTCACGTGCAGCTTATTTTCACAGATACCGACTGTGATAGGAACGTGTCAGTAGCACTTTAAAAAATATCCTGTGCTTCCCCATGGAGACCAAACCCACAGAGCTGCAATTAAACCCCCTTTTTATTCAACATCAGTGCAATGAATAGGGATTATGCTTTTTTTTTGCGTAGTTTAATTCAGAATCTATAGTTTTTGTTATTAAAGATGAACAGGAAAATTGATGCAGTTGTACAGGGGGATTTAATTGTGCAATGTGAATCTAGCTATTTCCTTACTCCCCCGCCCCCCATTCCAGAGCAGACGAGAGGTGAGTGACAGGTACTTTGTTTATTCCAAGACAATACAAGTAAAAAGTCTTTCCTGCACAGAGTAAGATGTGTGAGTGGGACAAGCTCGGGACACTGCTGACTGCTGTTAAATAAAAATCTCAAGTCATCTCTACAGACGACAGCACAAAATAGTACAACTACGTCAACACATTGTTTCTTCATATCAAAAAAGGTATCCAAGGCAACAATAGAAACCCCTTGGTGCCACGTAGCCTGAATGCCAGAGCCACGGATGCGCTGCAATGGATTTCAAGCTGTGCGGCACGAGGGTAAAAGGATCTCAGTCCCCTATAATAGTTAACTGCTTATATGGGACCCTTCTCGTTTAGGGGAATTAACTGCTTTTCTTCTCATCCCCCAGCAGGTTCACAGTGGCCTTTTTAGCTGAAAAGAGAGACAGAAAGACAGTCAGACATTGGGTGACTCTGGCTTGTTATATAAAGGCAATGCAGCTAATTTAGCGCAGGTATGAGATACAGTGTCTGCCAAAACCTCCCAATTCACAGCTAGAATTCTTTTAACTCTATGTGTGCTGAGCAGCCTCAGGTTAACAACCACTTACCTCTCCCTACTGCCATTAATAAACAGCAAGTAGCCCCAGAACTGCAATTATTGCCTGAAAATGACTTGGTTTTTAGGGCAGCAGTAAAACATAGTTTGCTCCATCTGTGCCAACAATGAACTGAGAATCTTGCTATAGAGCAGGGGTGTCAAAAGGGTAAATCAGGATCTACCAGTAGCCCTTTAGCTGGTGATCAGTAGATCCCAAGACACAGCTTGTCTGTATCACCTTCCTATTTTATTTTTCATTCAGGTATTTATTATATTAAGGTTACATAAGGAATAGTTGTTTGATGAGAAGATGTAAATTGCTATATTTAACAATCCCTATTAAAATAATATATTCCATGAAACAGAATGTGAACCAGGCTTTTATGGATGTAGATCATAATGAGTCGACATCACTAGAGGTAGACCTCACATTAGTAAAGTATGGGCACTCCTGCTATAGAGCAAGTACTTTTGGCTGCTTGCAAGGCTGTGCTACCCTGCTGCTCTACTCTATATGGACAATCATTTTAACATTTAAAGGAATTGTTCAGTATAAAAGTAAAAACTGGGTAAATAGATAGGCTGTGCAAAATAAAAAATGTTTCAAGTATAGTTAGTTAGGAAAAAATGTAATGTATAAAGGCTGGAGTTGCTGATATAATAGCCAGAATGCAACTTCCTGCTTTTTCAGCTCTCTTGGACTGGTTACCCTGGTTACCAGGCAGTAACCAATCAGTGACTTGAGGGAGGGCCACACAGGCCATAACTGTTGCTTTTGAATCTGAGCTGAATGCTGAGGATTAATTGCAGATTCACTGAACAGTTATGTCCCATGTGGCCCCCCTTCAAGTCGCTGACTAACTCAAAGTTAAAGAGCTGAAAAGCAGGATGTTGGATTCTGGCTATTATATTAGACATCCAGTCACTCCAGCCTTTATACATTACATTTTTCCCTGACTAACTATATTGGAAATATATATATTTTTTTTGCACAGCCTGTCTATGTATCCAGTTTTCATTTTTACACTGAGCTATTTCTTTAAGGCCCCCATACACCGGCCATATAAGCTGGCGACAGACTGAGTTGGCAGCATATTGGCCCTATTGTGGGGCCCTCTGATGGGCTACCCCAATCGATATGTGTCCGAAAGTCAGCCAGATGTAGATGCAGTCCCATCCATTTTGATCCAATTATTGGGCCCAGCGGCCCAAGATAAGATCAGCCCAATTTCACCCACATCAATGTGGGCATCAGGGAGAGATCCAATCGTTTGGCAGCATCACGGATCTCCCTGTGTATGGCCACATTTACAGAGAACTTCCTTCTATTTCTGTTGGTGCTGGATGGTCACTGTGGTTGCACCTAGTTTAAAGAACAATATATTGATATATATCAAAGTGCAACAGTTAAAAAGAGGCAGTATTATGGATGCACCAAATCAACTATTTTGGATTTGGCTGAACCACCGAATCCTTCCAGAAAGATACGGCCGAATACCGAACCCTAATTTGCATATTTTACTTCCTTGTTTTGTGCGAAAAAGCCATGTGATTTCCCTCCCTGGCCATTTAGGATTCGGTTCGGCCAGGCAGAAGAATTCGGCCAAATCCTGCTGAAAAAGGCCAAATCCCAAACAGAATCCTGGATTCGGTGCATCCCTAGGCAGAATATCCCCTTTTTCAAAATGAATTCAATGACCAGGGTTTTTTGCCTGTTAAGAAAATGTAGGTTAATTTCCTGGCTATATACACACACCTGTAAAACATATAGATGTAATTGCATTTGTGATGAACAAGGTGGGCAGAGCAACTCACAAGCAAACCACATTACAAAAGCACAGGGAAAAGCCCCTGGGTGTTACCTTCTTTGGAGATGGTGTCGGCAGTCTCAGACGCTTTGTCTTTAATGTCCTTTACAAGGCGGTCCATCTCACCCTCGTGCTTTAGGAAAAAGGGGCGAACTATTTTCTTGTAGATCAGCGTAGCACCATTGGAGGGGCTAGGAGACATGCACCACAGCAGAAACCCACACTGTATGGGGCAGAGAAAGACACACATTATCCAAGGCCTCATGCGACCATTCAATAACAAGGTATTCCCCGGCACAAAATAGTCACTATTGCATCTGCCAATTCTTTATTTGGTTGTTCTTTGTCCCAATATGGTGTGTGCTCGTTTGTTCTACCACTGCTCTGCTACATGGATTATATTGGGTGGCACTTCTCCAGAGATGGTGCATATATGGGACACACTTATGAAGAGGGTTTTGTTGCAGTGATGCTTGTGTGCTGCGTTACTAACAATCACAGGCTCAATCAAACCTTACAAACCAGCCTGCTTGAATGCAGACTAAGCAACAGGTTGTCAAGCATTTGTACACAGTAAGCCCCTGGCTATAACCTGTGTGTTCTGCTCACTGAGACACTTTCATATGCAAAAATCCAATGCAATTGTTTATGAATCTCTCAAAGAATGAGGCTTTAACATGGCCCCACCCAGCTGTATCCTCAGCATGCTTATAAATGTATATTTACCAAGGGCTGTGCCACTGACTTCCCATAGATACAGATACTTTCTATTCACCCAACTTCCCTCATTCACCAGGTCTGACTCAGTGTAAAAAAACAAAAAAAAACAATTATGTGCCTTGAAAAAACATTAAATACCTGATATAGGTCCCTCCCCATCCCATGACAGTATGTGTAATGGCATATGGAGAGATTTGTAGCAAGGCCTGGACTGGCAATCTGTGGGTTCTGGCAAATGCCAGGCTGCTGCATGTTGCCATAGAAAGTGACTGTTCAGTGGGCTGGTGGGGCCTGTTTGTAGCAGAGATGGCAGGGCCTATTCTGAATCCCAGTCCAGTCCTGTTTGTAGCCCATATAAAAACTGCACTACCAGCAAGTGTCACTTGTCCTTCCTTAGCATACAGTAGTATTGTAGTCAATGGGAATAGGGACCTTGATATTAGGTTTTCAGGTCAGACATTGGATGTGCTTAATTCCAGCTGAATAGTAGAGCCAATTATGTGGGAGGGCTGTGTTTTCTATAAGGAAATCCTATATATATGAACGGGCGGCTCACTGGCACAGCAAAAAGTCAGGAAATGGACATGTAACTGCAGCCAAGCAGCTCAGTCTCTGAATGATTACAGAAGGAACCTTGAGAAAGATCTCAGTATATTCACACAACAGCACATGCAGCAGGAGGGAAAGCAAACCTTGATCATGTAGTAGAAAGGGAACCAAGACAGGAAGATGTCTGCAAAGAATTCAATGATGCTGAAGATTCCATAGACAACCCAGTAGGTCAGCCACTGTGTGTCGTCATCTTTACTGGGGCTCTCAATCGCTTTGATTCTGGTGGGGAGAGAAACAAATCAGATATTCAATTATCATCACCCAAATAAATGGAATCCCTCAAAACTTGCATTGAGATGAATATCAGAGAAGCTCTGAATGTATATTCCATACATTAGCAATAAACAGAAATGAAACATGTACATATACTGAGCTGTGGCTGCTCTAATCTGTTCCAGAGACACAAATATTGTATCCGTGTGTTATGGAAAACACACTGGGTCAGGATGTGTGTGAGTGTGATGTAGCAGTGCAACTCTAATAGGGAATAGGGAGAGGTGCGACAAAGGACTGGAGATCAGCACTGAATGCAATACATGCACTGAGCTCTGTTGCCATGGTTACAGACCTGCTATGAACCCAAGGGCAATACATTCATGCAGACATAGGCCTAGGCACACGACTGGAATGACTGGGGGTGCTGAACAATTTGCTAGACCCCAGTGATGTTACCTTTCCTTCTTCTTTAACTAAGGGCACCGCTCTGCTGGCTGAAACACATTACTGGAGAATGTGCCCCGTGGCTGAACATACAGTCAGATGATAGAGAAATATGTATTTTTAGGATAATAGCTTGGGGCTTCCTCTTCCTTGTCCATTCATTTATTGCCAATCTCTCCAGTGCAACTGGAAAAAGCGCTCTTATATTTGCAAGAGTAAGTGTGTGTGTATATATATATATATATATATATATATATATATATATATATATACACACATACACACACACACATACACACACATACAGTTGTGCTCATAAGTTTACATACCCTGGCAGAATTTAATGATTACTTAATCAATTTTCAGAGAATATGAATGATAACACAAAAACTTTTCTTTCACTCATGGATAGTGGTTGGCTGAAGCCATTTATTGTCAAACTGTTTTTCTTTTTTTTTTTTTAACTGCAGGTTTGAGGTCTCCCCAGAGTGGCTCAATGATATTGAGGTCAGGAGACTGAGGTGGCCACTCCAGAACCTTCACTTTATTTAGCTGTAGCCAATGACAGGTCGACTTGGCCTTGTGTTTTGGATCATTGTCATATTGGAATCTCCAAGTACGTTCCATGCGCAGCTTCCGGGCTGATGAGTGCAAATTTTCCTCCAGTATTTTTTGATAACTTACTGCATTCGTTTTGCAATTCTGACCAAATTTCCTGTGCCATTGTAGCTCACACATCCCCAAAACATCAGTGATCTACCACCATGTTTCCCAGTAGGAATTATGTACCTTTCATCATAGGCCTTGCTGACGCCTCTCCAAATGTAGTGTTTATGGTTGTGGCCAAAAAGTAAAATTTTAGTCTCATCACTCCAAATGACTTTGTGCCAGAAGGTTTGAGGCTTGTCTCAGTGCTGTTTGGCATATTGTAAGTGGGATACTTTGTGGCATTTGCGTAGTAATGGCTTTCTTCTGGCAACTCCACCATGCAGCCCATCTTTCTTCATGTGCCTCCTTATTGTGCATCTTGAATCAGCCACACCACATTTTTTCAGAGTCCTGAAGTTATTTGTGGGGTTTTCCTTGCTTCCCTAACAATGTTTCTGGCAGTTGTGGCTGAAATTTTAGTTTTATTTGGTTTGGTTTCATCAGAACCCCTAATTTAGTACTTCTTAATTAGAGTCTGAACACTGCTGATTGGCATTCTCAATTGCTAAGATATTTTTTATATCCCTTTCCTGTTTTATAGAGTTCAACTACCTTTTCCTGCAGATCCTTTGACAATTCTTTTGCTTTCCCCATGACTTAGAATTCAAAAAACATCAGTGCAGCACTGGATGAAAGATGCAATGGTCTGTCAGGAGTCCAGAAAGTCATTGACCTTTTATACACACCCACTAATTACAAGCAAACAGATCACAGCTGAAGATAATTACCTTTAATAGCCATTCCCTTTTGTGTTGTGTGCATGTTATCAGGCCAAATCACCAGGGGATGGAAACTTTTGATCAGGGACATTTTGGGTAGTTTGTGTAGTGATTATGATTAAAAAGAGTAAACACAGTTGTGTGACAATAAATGGCTTCAGCCAACCACTAACCATGTGTGGAAGAAAAGTTTTTGTGTTATCATTCATATTCTCTGAAAAATGGTTAAGAAATTATAAATTCTGCCTGGGTATGTAAACGTATGAGCACAACTGTCTCTGATACATGACAAGAGGATGGCTGTATAGATAAGGGATCTTTTCAGGCAGAGTAAAATTCCATTATCATGCGGTTTATCAAAAACAATGTACATTCTTTATCTGGCCACAAGGTGGAGCACTCACTCAAATGAATAAATAAGCAAACAATGGAAAATATACATTGTGAAGCCCAATGCTGCAGGAGTGTTCTTATTACAGCATGTCTATAACAAAAGTGATATGAAAGGCCACAGTATTGTTAGAACTAGAGCAGCCGGAACATAAAGGCATTTTGTTAATGGAGCACTGGAACCCAATATCTGGTGTCCTAGGTAGAGTTGGTGCTGAATTATCAGGGCTGCATTAAAGGAATTGTTCAGAATAAAAGTAAAATAAATAAAAAATGTTTCTAATAGTTAGTCTAAGATAATCATCAGAACACTAATTCCTGCTTTGCAGCTCAACAGGTTTTCACTGGTTACCAGGCAGTAACCAATCAGGCAGTAACCAATCAGGCAGTAACCAATCAGAGACTTGAGGGGTTGGCACATGGGCCATAACTTTTGAATCTGAGCTGAATGCGGAGGATCAATTACAAACTCACTGAACAGTTATGTCCCATGTGGCCCCCCTTCAAGTCAGAGTTAAAGAGCTGAAAAGCTTCTGTAGTGTTCTGTTAGACATCCAGTCTTTCCAGCCTTTATACATTACATTTTTGGCTAACTATATTAGAAACATGTTTTATTTTGCACATACAATCTATTTACCCAGTTTTTATTTGTACACTGAAAAGGCATACGTTTCAGCCAAAGTTCCACCTTTCCTAACTATACCAGGCAGCAGTGATGGGACATTGCGTATATTCCAGTCTCTATTGCTTGGCTTTATTTCATGTGCCTTCTCCTTCCCACACAATAACAGGATTCAATAAAGACAGGTCCACGCTAAGGTGGTGAGAATATCTTCCTAGTCCTGCCCTAAGTACTGGTGTCAGTGTGCCAGCGCTGGGAAGAACACACAGACACACACCAATAGAACTGCACTAGGCACTGCTTTCATTCTCCTTTGGGACATGATGACGTCCATCTGCTCATTAGATTACATGGACTCAGGGCCGCCATCAGGGGGGGACTAGGGGGACAAGTGTCTCGGGCCCGGGGCTGAAGGGGGGCCCGGCAGTGCTGCATTTTCCCAAGAGCCGGGCCCCCC
>CM044431.1:190340463-190353645 GCA_024363595.1 Xenopus borealis | reverse complement strand
ATATATATATAGGCATATTCCAATGACTATGTAGGTATCTCCAGGTACTTCTGTTTCCTCCAAGACAGGGGTTAATTTGCTCTGGATGTATTGACCCCAGTGTTTTTTTCGGATTGAGATATGGATCTTAAGGTGGCCATACACGGCGAGATCCGCTCCTTTGGCAATGTCCCCAAACAAACGGATCTCTCTCAGATATGCCCACCTTGAGGTCTTAGGGCCCAATGATCGGTCAGGTGGTCGGATCGCAGGAGTGCATCGCTGAACAGATGCAGCTGCGATCCCATGGGATTTGCAGTCAATATCGGCCTGATGTCGATCGGGTAAGACTGTTGGAGGGCCGTTACACATGGGACGCATGGACTCTGCCGGCAGCTTTTATCAGCCCGTTTTATGGCCACTTTTGGATTGCAAGCTCCTCTGAGGAAAGGACTGATGAGATTAATGAACAACCTCCAGAAATAGTTATGTATCACAATGTAAGGATACAAGGATCACAGACAGAATCCTGCCTCAATAACAAGAGACTGACAGAAGCCAAAACAAACACAGACTGTCAGTAATAAACACTTACGAAATGTATGCAGGGTAAGCAAATCCAATCAGGTTGCAGAGCAGGGAGGCTCCATATCCGATCACAAGGTAAATTGCCACAATACCGATGATTGCTGTGGGACAGAGAAGACACCAGAATTTTAAATGAAAATATTGGCTACACATGTGCTGTAAACATATATTAAATGCACAACATGTACACAAGTTATACATCCCCAGAAACATGTTTCACTGCATTACTACTATGATAACTCCCCATAATACACTCAACAATACAAACTGTACTGTGATATAATCCCTATTCAAACTGATGCTCTGTTATATCCCAATCTAAACAAATGCAAGTCATTTCACACAGCTCTGCTGCCACCCGAAACTGGAGCCCCCAGCATCCCATGCATGAACTAACTGGAAAAGGGTGCTGGGAGAATTGTTTGTGTAGAGACCAAAAATGATGGCATGCAATAAGGTGCAAAAACTAGTGTTGTGTTCCAGACTTAAAAGGTTGAACTTGATGGATGCGTCTTTTTTTTTTAATCTTACTATTTACATTATTGTGAAGCAAGAATTAAGAAAGGTACCTTTTTATACCTTCATAAATGCCCTACACATTTATTGCATGAGCAGTATGGGCATTTAGGTCCAGGAACTGGCTCGTACCTTCCTTAACCAGCAGCTGTTTCAACCTGAAAGGCTACCATATGAACTACTCCCATACTGATATGGCCTTACAGAGTCATTAAATCAAAGGCAATTTTTTTTCAAAGGAACAGCCTATGATTTTAATTTGGGCTAGTTTCCTTTTGCTGTATAGCAGGGGTTCCCACGCCATTGTAGGGCTGCCCTCCCCCTAATCAAACTTCATATCTGCTTTCTAAAAAGATCTTGGAGATCAAATAAGCACCCCCAGAAGCCCAATATAAATCAAATGGTTGATTAGGGTGAGAATTGGGGCAAATACTTCTAGCAACTTTGGCTGAAAGTCAGTTAGCATTGCTAAGCAAAGGGCAGAGTGCTCAAATGTTAGAACTCAAAGGCGAGACTGAACCAAAAAGATCCAAAAGCCTCTGGTCTGTAAAGAATGTAACAGGGCCGTACTGGGCTCCTTACCTGCTCCCAGGAAGCACAACATCTTGTAGAGAGTAAAAGCTGGATCAGTCTGCACTGCACCTCCCCTCTGCAACTGCCAAAAATCACAGCCCTGTCCTTCCTCCTCCTCCTCCTCCTCCAATAACACACACTCCCGGACTAACAGAATCAGCTGTTGTGTACTGTGTGCATGTGTCCTATTTCCCAGCATCCCTCAAACCCCTCTCACTGGGGCACAAACAGATTTTGCATAGGGAAAGATCAACAAGAGAGTCTGTGAGGATCTCCAAATCATATCTCTTCCACTGCTGAGAAAATACAGCTTATATCATACCTTCAACAGGGGATTCTGGGAACTGTAGTTCAGTAAAATCAGGAGTCCACAGTCCTCAGATATAGATCAAACCTGTGTAGAAGAATCTTGTAATCCTGTGGAGCTACTGGTCTTGATCTAGCGCAGCAAATTGTGCCATTCAGTAACTCTGTGTTACTATTACTGGTGCCAGAAAGTGCTCTGTGTAACTGCCCCCGCACAGCAGGTAAAACGTGCCTGGCAAGATATTTGGCCACAAATCTAATCTGACTAGGAATCTCACTGCACAGCCAACAGCAATAATTAAATTTCATATTCCTGTCAATTCTAGTTTGGACGCTTCATTTAAATCATGGCTGGAGTAATACGCATTTGAGGAATCAGACTTTGCAGAGCCTTATTAAATATTGGATCAGACCCTTCAGCAGTTTATCCAAAGCAGCGGTTAGTTCCCCTTTTAAGCTGTGGGCTACCACAACAACAACCATTAGGGTAGAACTACATGGACGATGTCTGTGCGTTTCCGGTGGATCTGATGCTGAGCAATAAAGGAAAAAAGGTAAGAGACAGAAATGTCAGAAATGGTCACAGCGTGCATCTGAAACGTCACAACTGTCGGTTGCAAGCTGTGTCTGCATCCAACAGTCATGTCCAATGAATGCTGCAAGAACATCCAACATTACTATTACTTAACTTGTTTTCCGTCGCATCCGGCTTGATGCCTGTGTTTTGTTGCGGAAACGCACCAAATTATACATGCAGTTCTACCCTTCCATTCAAAAGGAAAAAAATATACCCCCTTTGTGACATGCATGCATTTGGGATTACGTAGAAATGATACGTAAACCCTATGAGAAAGGGAGCCCCCACAAATAGTTTGCAAGTCACTGAACCCATATCGGTGGCTTAACATCATATTATCATACCAGCTGCATCTGAAAAACTGCAATTAAACATGACTGTGCGAAGACACACAACTAAACACTCATGGGTAAAACCAGGCAGAAATTAGATCATGGGATAAGGTATGCTCAAACATAATGAAATGTAAACCTTAAAAAATACATGTAATATTGATCATGGTGCTTTTCAATTTACAGGAGTTCTTTTTTTGTTTCTAATCTATTAGACCAGGGGTCCTCAAACACTGGACAGAACCCTGGAGTGGGCGGCGGAGCTACGGTTGCCACCTTTTCGTTTAGTTTTTACCGGCCTGCGGGGGCGGGACCAAAAAAAGGGGCGGGTCTATGACATTTCGGGGGCGGGCCATGACGTTTCGGGGGCAGGCCCATGACGTTTCGGGGGCATGTCCATGACACTGCACGTTCAACAAGGGGAGGAAAGGTAAGTATACAGGGGATTGGGGGCAGGCCGATGGGTCATTTTAAGTGTATTACAAATTTACCGGCAGCTACATTGCCGGTAAATTTGTAATACCGGCCCCGGCCTTAGCAGGTGTTTTACCGGCTAGGCCGGTAAAATACCGGCTGGGTGGCAACCCTAGGCGGAGCCAAGCCCGCAATTAACAAGGTGGAGCCCCCTCCCGGTCCTTGAAAAATTTGCCTCGACACCGTCCCTGAACCAAAAAAGGTTGGGGAACCCTGTATTAGACTGTTTATAAACTGCAAATATAATGGATTTTTTAAATAGTAGCGCCAACTGCTCATCAGTTCTTCTGAGTTTACCGACAGAGAGATACATTCAGAAGGAAACGGAGAACTGCCTGGTGTTGATCTGCTCAGGAAAGAGCTGGGAAAGGTCAGCTGAGGTTTCTGATCTGGACACATAATAGCTGTAAATTCAGAAGACCTGACCAGCAGGTGGCGCTGCTGTTACAAAATTCATTATAAAGTAAAACCCCTATTTTACATCTTCTAATTTTAAAGTTTTCCCTCAATTCACATTGATGTTTTGGGGTCCCACCTACATAGTATGCATAATATATTTCCCTGATTTTCCATTTTCCTGGATTTTACACCGTTTTTTTCTGTTCCCCTGAAAAATGTAAAATTGGTATTCTACTGTATTTGCAGTTGATTAGCAGCTTAAAGAACACATATTGCAAAAAAAAAAAAAAGTTACCCCCAACCAAAGGTGCGGGCTGATAGAGCCCATATTCCGGTTGGGGATAACAGTACTTTTTAAAAAAAAAAAATTCCACCTGCCAGCGCTAGCAAACTCCCTCCTGGTGCGAGCCACCATGACAGTGGCTTCCACTGTGCTTCGCATGAGCATTAAGAAAATTGTGGCCCTCCCGGTGCGAGTTTTTTTAGCACTGGCGGAATTTTTAAAAAAAGTACTCTTATCCCTGACCGGAATGTGGGCTCTATCAGCCCGCACTTTTGTTTGGGAGTAACTTTTTTTTGCAATAGGTCCCATTTAAAGGGGAATTCAACCCTCTTTAATAGTTTTGAAAAAAAAAATCATAGAAAGGAGTGGTTCACCTTTAAGTAACTTTTAATATGCAATATAATTATAATTTCTAAACAACTTTTCAATTGGTCTTCATGGTTTAATTTTTATGGGTTTTGAATGATTTGCCTTCTTCTTCTGGCTCTTTATTGCTTTCAAAAGGGGGTCACAGACCCCATCTAAAAAACAAACACTCTGCATGGCTACACATTTATTGCTATTGCTACTTTTTATGACTAATTTTTCTATTCAGACCCTCTCCTATTCACATTCCAGTCTCATTAATATCAGTGCATGGTTGCTATGGTATTTTGGACCCTAAGTAGCCAGACTGCTGAAACTGCAAACTGGAGAGCTGCTGAATAAAAAGCCAGATAACTAAAAAAAACACAAATAATAAAAAATGAAAACCAATTGCAAATTGTCTCAGAATATCACAATCATCATCATACTAAAAGTTAATTCAAAGGTGAACAACCACTTTAAGGTTAACATATCCTTTAAATGCACACCAAGTATGTGATGTAAATAAAAGGTACAGCATTCCGTTATTAAAGGCTGAAAGTCTTTAGCAACCACATGGTGAGATCTGCACACAAGCCCCCTGATGTATAAACACCACTTCCAGCTAAACAAGGGTGAGACAGAAAGCCCACTATACAAAATGAATGGAAAAAGAAACAAAATGGCTCTATCTGCTAGGAAATTGAAGTATGCACTAAGATTATTTAATAACACAAATGATCAAAGGCTCCTTCCAGGCTTTTGTTTGGGACCTGGGGTTTTCCGGATAATGGATCTTTCCGTAATTTGGACCTTCATACCTTAAGTCTACAATGAAATCATGTAAACATTAAATAAACCCAATAGGCTGGTTTTGCTTCCAATAAGGATTAATTTTATCTTAGTTGGGATCAAGTACAAGCTACCGTTTATTACAGAGAAAAAGGAAATAATGTTTAAAAATTTGGATTATTTTATTAATGAAGTCTATGGGGAATGTCCTTTCTGTAATTCAGAGCATTCTGGATAATGGGTTTCAGGATAACGGATCCCATATCTGTACAATCAAACTCACTTAGCCTGATGGTTATATACTTGCACTGCTTTAAGTGTTTGTCTCCATACACAGTACAAGTATTTGCCATTGTATTATACATTTCTAAATACAGATGTAAAGGGTTTCTACAAGTTGATTTTTGGACTGCATTTATAAAGTATTTCCTCAAAATCCGTTCCACCCAACCAGTAATTCTACGACGTGCTGGCTGCTCTCCCAGGCTGTGCAGAGAGCCAGTACCGCTCAGAAATGCAGGTTGCTAGCCAATCATCAGTCAGACAGACCTGACAGGGAACTGCAGCTTATGCTTCTCCGCACCTCCCAACATTTTGGAAGTAAAAAGAGGGACAACATATTTTTTTTTTTTTCGCAAATAGCGTGGCTTCGAACAAGCCCATTTTTGTGGCCACACCCCCTAATGACCATGTTCATTTTACAAAATTTGGCAGATTATGAAAGTTTGAATATATTCCTCCTGTTACAATTACTTATTTTCTTAGCTCAAAAGTGTTACAAAGTATCTTATTTGCACCTGTTAGCTGTTCTGGGCTCTCTGCCAAAAGCCAATTTTTGGTTGTTCAGTGCAGAGAAAAGAGGACTTTCCAGTGCAAATGAGGGACTGCGGGTTGAGTTGTCAAGAGAGGGACTGTCCCTCTAAAAAAGGGACAGTTGGGAGGTATGCTTCTCTATGTGAATGCAGAACTGTGATTGGCTACCCACTTCCTACAACTCATTTGTATCACAGAAAGGGACCAGAAGTTCCAATATAGGAGTTAAGCTTGCTATATACAGGCAGATCAAAGTGCTAACTAAGTTCCTCTGAACAAACTTGGTAGCTTATTGGTACATGTTTGGGGCCAACCAATCAGCCTTCTAGAATGATATCTGGCTAAAAACCAGCTACATAATAACTGGCCAGGTTAAAAAATGTTCACCACCAGTGGAGATCAGGATGATCCGGTTTGCAGTCACATGGAGTGGATCCGGGATTTTTAGTATGTTGCAGAATAGAGAATTCTAATCAACTTTTCAATTGGCCTTTTTTTTTTAATTTATTTTTTATAGTTTTTGTATTATTTACATTCTTCGGACTCTTTCCAGCTTTCAAAATGCTCTACATGATTAAAAAATAATAAAAAAATAAAAACCAATTGCAGAGACTAAATTCCACAGAAATGTTTGAAAACCGTAAAAAATGAAAGCAAACAATAACAACAACTCTGAATCACGGCATTTCAATTTTCAAAATCATTGTTTTATGCTTGTGTTTTTAAATTAACTGTTTTAAGCAGCATTCAGGCATGGTGCTCAACCTGTGAAAAAACTCTGAAAACCCAAGGTCCCATTTCTGGATAATTATATGTAATTTAGGACAGTGACACATTACTATCAATTATAGGGAATGTGTCATTATCAGAAAACATTAGATTTTTTTTTCAGGTATAGACCCAGAAATATTACTGAAAAGCACACCCTGTTTCATTAATCATAAAGTTACTGAAGTTTGCCATCTAATCATGAATAATGGTGCATCAGTATGATCTATGCAATCGTGAGTGTGGGTTTTAGCACCAGGAACAGATTCCATTGGCCTCCGTAATACAGAAATATAACTGGGCAGCCCTTTATGGCACTGCTATTTCATAGGCCTGTGATAGAAGCGGATCTCACCCCAGTGATTTACATACAGGCTGCTCAGACGGACAGACCATAGAAAGTGATCCGGGTTATAATTAGACCTGCTTGGAGCTCCCTTATTTGCAGGCTCTCTGTACAGACAAAACACCGTCTGTTTTAAAGCAAACATTAGAGGCAATAAAAAGAGGTGTATCATTACAAATAGATACTTATATGTACAAATACACAAGCATAATCTGATCACTGGAGTTTACATTACAAAAGCTATGGGTAAAAAGATTTCATTGAATATGATTCATCAACTCAGCTATAGTCAGTAAGTAAACGAAGAATGTCCAGAAAACTACAACTCCCAGCATCTCACATGAGTTAAAAGTAACTAGAGGCACCCCACCCTTACAGCAAATATAAAAGCTGCCTAAAAGGTTTAATCTGGAACACTCACAAATACATATTAGCTGCAGATTTTCACAAGCAGCCAATGCATCTACTCATACATTCAGCAACAACGTTCATGGAAAAACATACTGGCACAGATTATTCCAAACTCACACTTATTGGCTTATGTACAGCCCCAGATTTACAGCAACTAAATTTGCATTATCTCAAGCCCAGCAGAACTAGGCACGGATTTGTGGAGAGGCCCAGGAGAGGACACCAAGGCCCGGGCCTAGGGCGGAAAAATTTTAGGGGGCTGCCCAACCTCACCCATATGAGGATGCACCGAATCCACTATTTTGGATTCGGCCAAACCCCCGAATCCTTTGCAAAAGATTCGGACGAATACCGAACCAAATCCAAATGTGCATATGCAAATGAGGTGTGGGAAGGGGAAAACATTTTTTACTTCCTTGTTTTGTAACAAAAAGTCATGCGATTTCCCTCCCCACCCCTAATTTGCATATGCAAATTAGGATCCTGGATTCGGTGCATCCCGAGCTCAGAAACACTAGGGATGAGCAGGAGATACCATTATTTTTTAAATTTCCGTGCGCCCCATTGCTCCGGTCCCAATTATGAAAATTTGGGCTAATAAAATAGAGGGGACGGGGTAGGGTTGCCACCTGGCCGGTATTTTACTGGCCAGAAAAAATTATGATTGATCCTAATGTTATTAATAGGGGGAAAAGATAATATATAGGAAAGTTGCTATTTTTTCCAGAAAAGGTGGCAACCCTTGACGAACGACAGCGAGCCTAGGGGCGTCTGCTTTTTAAATCCAGCCCTGAGCAGAACCAGCTGCAGCACCCTTTTACTAGTAATACTGACTGACATTCAGCCAATATTAAAAGGGATAATTCCAGCCATTTTTATTTCTTTTTTGCATACTGAAATAATGTTAATGTGTAAGGAGCTTTCCAATATGCATTTTAAAAATGTAACTGCAATTAAAAGCAGCATTGCTGGTCTTGACTCTTCAAACACTGCAGCAAAAGCAAAAAAAAAAAAAAACTGTCCTCCTCCAGCCACTACTTCAGTTTGCACAATTCCTTGCATGCTTCTTCACTGGTCTGTTAATGAGCTGCCTCTTCCTCTAAACTCTTGCAAGAGTCGGAAGCAGCAGTGCAGTGAACAGAGACAGACACTGCTTTCAACAGGAACATAGGGTTAAAAACAACCAGTGAAAAGGTTTCATTCATGTTTATTGGAAACTCTTAGAATAACATTTTCTTTCACCGCTGCAAAAAAAAAAAATGTGGGTGGGGTAATAGGTATAATCCTTTTTAAACAGATGCAAATATGTGTGGGAACCTGCACACCTGTTGTACACTAGGAGAAGCATACTGATGAAGTAGTAATATCTGCCAGACCTGTATGCAAAGCATTTCTACTGGAAACCTCATTAGTAGCCAGAAAGGGCAGCATGGTACCGCTTGCATCTCCTGTGGGAAGGAAGAGTGTAAGCTCCTCTGCATGTTTTGGGCCTATCCCCCTCACCCCCACCCAGTTGTTAGCATCCAACAACTACTATTTACATAGGAGGGTCTGACAGAAGATTACATAAGCTGTACCAACAATATCAGTCCCACGGGGGTGGCCAGAAAGGCACTATATACTCGCTATGTACTCAAGCCTTCATGTTATATTTTGGATTTATTTATGTAATGTCTCAATTTAATGTAATGCAAGACTAATTATGCTAAGAGAATAGGTCAGACAGTGTGTGAGGCGAGAGTATAAAGCTGGCCATAGACGCAACAATCTGATCGTACGAAGCCTGGATTCATACGATGTTCGGGTTGTGTATGGAGTGTAACGACATTTGTCGTGTCATGCAGATTGGTCGTTTGGTAGATCGGACAGGTTAGAAAATTTCTGTCAGCTGGCGATAATATCTCTGCGTGTATTGCAGATCGTATGATTTTTCAGTGGGAGACTGTCACTAGGTTTTGTCCGACACATTTGCTTTTACTACTTTATTTGAACTAAAAGGTTAGTGGCAGGTCGGGAGATGGGGATCTCCCATGGTACCATGATTCGTACGATTGGATCTTTGTGTCTATGGCCACAGACAGAGGTAGCCAGCATGGCTACACAGACAGAGGTAGCCAGCATGGCTACACAGACTGACAGCTGCTCACACACGCATATACCTCATGCTCTCCACACAATCCCGCCACATGAGCACAGCAGCACGAGGATATGAGTCAGCTGATCTGCCGGAGCCCCAGAGCAGTCAGCAATGGGCTATTGAAGCCCCTCGCCACCTCAGGCGCTGGAAATGACACTTGAGGCGCAATTGTATGTCTCACCTAGGGCTATGTAGCGCCTGTTCACCCCTGTCTTGGCTTCAATCTTCTCCAAGACGTCCGTGCATACGTTCTTCTGATGAAGGAATTTCTCGAAGCTGTCTTTCAGCGCCGCGGCCATACTGCTGGCGTTTCTGTCAGTGCGGCGGGCAGGGAACTGTGTGGATGCGACGGCCGATCCGCTTGCCTGACTAGACACTCACACAGGCGCAAAACCGTCCGGCCGACTAGAAAGAGGAGGGGCAGGCGGAGTCACGGAAAATGTCAGCTGCTCGTCAGCATTAGGCCAAGGAGCCTGCCCGCTGCCGCCTCACAGCTTCTCTGAAGTACTGCAGCCCCACCCTAAGATCACTGCAGTGCTGCCATCATGGGCACGGCTATTGTTGTTACCCTGCTGGGTGTAGCCTCTGAGGGAGGCTGCTGATACTGTGTATCTAGTGCTAATGATAAGGCTCCTCTCAAGCACTACAGGGCATTGTAGCTACATTCATATTGGCTTTAGCGCTGTGCAAGCCAAGCAACACGACCAGTCCTGTACTGAGAGTCAAGTAGGCCCTGGCATTTCAGGGAAACAGAGGCCCAAATAGCCCCCACTACTGAATTTCTATGGCACATTATAACAGCCCCTCTGGCATTTCCCAGAACCCACAGATTGCCAGTCCGGGCCTTAACACGACATTAATAAACCCACAAAGTCCACAAAATGGGGAAAGATTGAGAACTAAACTTCATAACGCTACTCGTGTGTTTTGCTTTGACAACAGGTGCAACTCCAGAAACTTTGCTCCAGGCCTGGAAACCCATAGCAACCAATGAGGTGTCAGCTTGTAACAAGCAGACAGGTTACCTGGATGTGAAAGTCCTCCCTGGTTGATGAAACTGATACTCAATGCCTCTTTTTCCCTGCACTGAACAGCCAGAAAAAGAAACAATGCAAATAAGATACTTTGTAACACGTTTGAGATAAGAAAATAAGTCATTGTAACAGGAAAGATATTTTCAAACTTTCATAATCTGCCAAATATTGTAAAATGAACATGGTAATTAGGGGGTGTGGCCACAAAAATGGGCGTGGTAAAAAACTAACGTGGCTTTGTTTATCAAAACTCACCTGTGGTAAAAAAAAAATTAGCTTTTTACTTCCAAAAATGTTGGGAAAAAATGTGGCACCCCAAATATAAAGACGGCCTAGTTGGGTCCTGACTGAGGAACAGTTTCAGTATGTGTTCAGTATGACTTCTAATGTTACAGGGATGTAGAATGAACATGTTGTCTGGTCCAGTATTATCTAGTTATGCCACTAGTCATAACTCTAAATGCTACCAGCTGATTGGTGTTTTATAAAACACTTTGCACAGGTTAATAATACACCACATTTTCTCTTTCCTTACTTTACTGCCCCAAGTGAATCCATTCCAGACCAATAATACAATTGACTGGCACCTAGGGCTTTTGGCTACCACAGAACCTCTGGTATAGTTAAGGTTGGCATGTTATTGCTCCAGCTGGTAAAAATTTGACTCGATTCCTATACTATTAAAGCGGTGGTTCACCTTCAAGTTAACTTTTAGTATATTGTAGAAGGGCTAATTCTAAGAAACTTTTCAATCGGTCTTCATTATTTAATTTTCATAGTTTTTTTAATGATTCGCAATTTTCTTCTGTTTCTTTGCAGCTTTCAAATGGGGGTCACTGACACCATCTAAAAACAAATGCTCTGTAAGGCTACAAATGTATTGTTATTGCCACTTTTTATTACTTATCATTCTATTCATATTCCAGTCTCTTATTCAAATCAATGCAGGGTTTCTAGGGTAATTTGTTCCCTAGAAACCAAATTGCTGACACTGAAAACTAGAGAGCTGCTGTATATAAAGCTAAATAACTATAAAACCACAAATAATAAAAAATGAAAACCAATTGCAAATTGTCTCAGAATATCACTCTCTACATTATACTAAAAGTTAAAGGGCACCTGTTGGGGCAAAATTGTACCCCCAACCAAAGGTGCAGGCTGATAGAGCCCACATTCCAGTTGGGGGTTTCACAATTTTTTTTTTTTTTAATTCTCCCCTCCAGCGCTAGCGCTCTCGCTCCGGGAGATCCCGGAGCGAGCAGCCTTCTCCCCACAAGTGCACGTCTTACTGACGTCTCGCGCATGCGCAGTATGAAAAAGCGGTCACAATTCTGGACGCTTTTCATTCTGCGCATGCGCGTGACGTCAGTTAAGGTGGCCATAGACGCACAGATAGTATCGTACGAAACGAATTTTCGTACGATATTCAGTGCGTGTATGGTGGGAAATGAGCCGACCGACATCGTCAGAGGATTAAGATATCGGTCGGCTGGTTGATCGGACTGGATGGAAAATTTTGATCGGATGCCTTTGAAAGCTCCCTGAACATCGGCCATTGTTAGTGCTGAATCGTCAGATACAGGTAGAATTCTATTGTTTCTACCTGTATATCTGACGATTCAGCTCTACAAGTGTGTGTTGAAACGAACGATCTTTCTTGGAAAGATCTTTCCCGAGAAAGATCGTAATTGTTACGTCTATGGCCAGCTTAAGACAAAAAAAGACAAAGGATTGGAAAGCTAATTGACAATCTCTCTTCAGTGGAGATAAAGGAGAATGATTCCACAGAGCACTATTGAGCTGCATTTATGAACAGGAGGAAATGAAAGTATCACCTTTACTCCTAACGATAACAATATTTACTTATTATACATACAATGAGATAACATTAAAGGGGCTGTTCACTTTTGAGATAACTTTTAGTGTGATGTAGATATTCTAAGACAATTTGCAATTTGTTTTCATTTTTTATTATTTGTGGGTTTTACATTATTTAACTTTTTATTCAGCAGCTCTTAAATTTGCATCTTAAAGGGCAAGGAAAGTGTAAAATAGAATAAGGGTAGAAATGCTGTATTTTGTATACTAAACATAAACATGAACTTACTGCACCACAAGCCTAATCAAACAAATGATTTATGCTTTCAAAGTTGGCCACAGGGGGCTGTCATCTTGTAACTTTGTTATACATCTTTGTCTGACACTGGCACTGCACATGCTCAGTATGGTCTGTGCTGCTTAGAGATTGTCCTAATTGATCAAAAAACAAAGCTGCTTGAGTTCTTCATGGCTGGTAAGTAAGGCGGGAGCTCCCCCTGCTGTTCATAAGTATGATTGTTTCCCTGCCAGAAGTTAGGGACCGTCTGACAATTCCTATCCACAGCAGTAAATGAAGGGATACTGCATACAGTCAGGTTTCTTATAAAAACGGTACACATTTTTAACCCTTTCACTAATTACGCTGTCAGTCAGTTTTTTTGTTATTTCATTGATTTACGCTATTTTTGTG
>CM044431.1:190303499-190323808 GCA_024363595.1 Xenopus borealis | reverse complement strand
GTGTTTGATGATCAGAAACATTTTGTGTGACAAACATGCAAAAGAATAAGAAATCAGAAAAGGGGCAAATAGTTTTTCACACCACTGTATATTTACCCATTTTTGATTCTCCAGGATCTGTTTTTTCTAATAATAGGTAGTTTCTAGGGTAAACCTACTGTATGTGGAATGTTTGGCCTTGAAATTACAAGCCGTTTTGTGGAACGGTGCCTTGGAAATTTGGTAGTGTGCTGCTTGTAGATTTTGAGCTATGCAAGTGAGAAAACTCCATAAAACTATATATATTTGGTATTGGCACATTCGGGAGACACAGATCTTTCCAAAGTGTTCTCATGCATAAAATACATTATGTTTATAATGCATTTAGGACAAAATGTCTGGCGGCGAAAGGGTTAAAGGTGAGCTACCCCTTTAAGTAAACAGAGACCCAAGCAGCTCCTCATAGGCCCAATAAGTAGTGGCTTTCTATGGCATCTTACAACAGCTTCTCTGGAAATTGCCAGATTCCACAAATCTGAGTCACAAGTCAGAGCCTGCTTCTATCACTTTGCTCCAAATTAACTAAAATATAACTTGTGTATCATACGCCACTGTATACCTCTAATGGTCATTTGCTAATACGGATCTCTTACTGCCATCTTGAGGTGATTTGTTTTTCTGTTTCTTTTTTTAATAACTTTAATAGATTTCAGAATTTAACTATACTTTACCACTCCCAGACAATGGGACAGGCAAGCTTTGTGGGTGCGATGGGGGGCCCCATTGTACAGCAAAAATTTAAGAAGATTGCTATGTAGTGCATCTACAGAAGTACCCTGGCCCTTTGCAGTTTTCCACCATCAGTGACTTTTCTGCTAACCCAGGCTGGCACAAGTCTAGGGCTAGTACTGTTAGCTAAGTTAACAGGCTAGACTCTTGTGATTTGTCCCTTGATTCTACATTAATGACTGAAATATTCCTAAACAAATCTGAATTAGAGTTAGCATAACTATTACAAGCATAGGCATAAAATATACATTCTGCAGTTGTATAATTGTCTGCCAAGTACAGGTTACATGCTGGCAGGAAAAGGCACAAACTGTTGAGCCATTGCAGTGCATGATTTATTGGATGTTGTTTCGGCATCAAGTATTCACCGGATTCTTAAAGGGCACCTGTTGGCTGAAACTATTTTCCCTTACCAAAGGTGTGCACTAATAGAGCCAGCACTCTGTTAGGAGTAACAGCAGTTTTTTTTAAGAATTGGCCCCACCAGTGCTAGGACACTTGCATGACGAGGGAGCTCCCAGTGCAAGTGGCCATGTTGTGCATAACGCATGTACATAATGAACTTCTGAAATCACACGCATGTGCATAATGAGAAAGTTGTGGCATTCACTCATTACGTGCATGTGTGTGCACCAACATGGCTGCTGGAGGGGGCACATTTAAAAAAAAAAAAAAAAAAAAAACTACTACTACTGTTGCCCGCACCTTTGGTGGGGGAAAATATTTTCAGTCAACAGTTGCCCTTTAAGGGTAGAACTACCCGGACGATTCAGGTCTGTTTCTGTTTTCGTAATAGGAAATTGGACTTTACAAAAAAAAATATTTTGAGTTCTACATACTGTTAAGCTGGCCATAGACGCAAAGATCAGACCGTACGAATACTGGATTCGTATGATTTTCGGATAGCGTGTGGAGTGTCCCGACATTTGTCGTGCCATGCCGATTGGTCGATCGGACAGGTTACAAAATTTCTGTCGGCTGCCGATATCTCTGCATGTATTGCCGATCACTAGGTTTTGTGGGACACAACTATCATACAAACCCTGTCAGGGGCAGAACATCGGCTGATCGGTGCTTTTACTACTTTATTTAATCTGAAGGTTAGTGGCAGGTCGGGAGATGGGGATGTCCGATCTACGATGATTCGTACAATCGGATCTTTGCGTCTATGGCCAGCTTTAGGGTCATACAATACATAAAACTTATACAGGGCCTGTATAAGAACTATGCTAAGGGTAACAGTAACAAGCCTCAGCTGTGTAAAAACATGCACTATTTTCATTACTGAGTCTGTACACATAACATTCTATGGTAAATCGAGTTATATGGGGCATCTAACTTCTCACTTCAAGTTCTGACCCTAAGAATTCTGGGAGATGAAACTCTGACAGATAAAGAAAAACATACGGCAAAATTCATCGACACCTGGTCCACCTACATTAACACATTACCTACAATTACTAGACAACTAACCATACAAACATATCAACATACTACTTGGTATGAACTGGAATTACTATGTGGAGCCTGACCTGTACAGGAAGCAAACCAACTATTTAAGAACACAGCAAATTAACAAACTACAATGGAATCCCCCAGGAGTCATTACCTTAATAGATTGTTACTAAGTTAGTTACTACACCCATAAATAAAAATTAACAATTCAATGTCGCCATCTTCAGAACCCAATTGATAAAGGTTGTTTTTCTATAAAAACTTATTCCGAAAATGGAGGCACTGATATGTTATATGATGGTTACTCTGGTAAGACGCAGAAAAGTTAATCATTATCTACAAACTAACGTTTATTTGAATCACCTTGACTGCCATTTGTTATTTTGTTTATTATTTATGCATAGGGTTGCCACCTGGTCGGTATTTTTGATGGTAGATCCCAATGTTATTAATAGGAAAAGAATATAAATATATAGGAAGGCAGGTATTTTTTTCAAGAAAAGGTGGCAACCCTATTTATGCATGATTTGTTATCATAACTGTCAAGTAACAGAAATAAAAACATTATTGAAAAAAAAAATTGTGGGAGATATACAGCACACATTAAAATGTCTGAGACTTATTAAATTACGACCGTTAGCACAGCCTTGCAGTTATATTTTTATATATGAATTGTTATTTTGCGATTTGTCAAAAGTATATTTTCCAAAAGTATATGGCTTTGTGTTTAAAACATAATTTTGTTGTGGCTTTATTGTATTGTATAGCTGCTGAAATTGCAGCCAAGATGGTTTTCATCAATTTCCTCAATAATTGATATTTCTGCCCTGAGTCCCTGACACCCAGTCTGAAGAGACCTTTCCTAGTTAGAGAATAACAATATATAATAACTGTTACTCCTAGGAACCAATCATATCTTTGTTTTAATTTTATGATTTATAGAAGCCTGGTCAAAACTGTTACTTGGTTGCTATGGGTAACAGGCTACAGCATATCTGGCGTCAACTCGCGTTTCAAACCACTCTCCCTAGATACCACGCCTAAGGGCAAGGCCAGACGATGAGATTCGGGGGAGATCTGTCGCTTGGCGACTTCTCGCCGCGACGAATCTCCCCCGAATCTCCCGGAACAGCTAACTAGCAGTCAGGGGGGGCACAGAGTAGCTGAAGCGGCCTGATAACTGTGCAGTGATTGGTTAGTTAGTTCGCTTTGCGCCATTGGATTCTAGATCGCACAATTTATTTGATTGGTGGATTGAGCCCAGGCGGGATTCTATCTTTCGCACAAATCTCTTGCTGTAGTGCAGGGTCTGCTTGAGGAAGTGACGCACGCTCTCTCTGTCACTGTTGTTGTTTCGCTTCCTTCCCTGGCTCCTCCCTTGCTCCCGAATTGTAGCCGAGCTCTTGGGCCGCGCTGTCTCAGTAATGTACTTCTGTTCGCCATGGAAACCAAACGTTTGGAGGTGCCGGACGGAGTCCTAGACGACCTGTGCAGGTGACGCCTAAACCTAAACGCTGGGAGTTGTAGTTACGTTATATGGCGGTGCCTGCTTATTTCTAACCAGGACTTGGTGATGGAAAAAGGTGCCAGGGCTGTAGGTGCAAGTATGGAGCCCAGGAATGTACAAATTGCAGTATAACCAGTTAGTTATGTGGTGTTTACACAACTGAAACCTGAACTTAATGGACATGCTCTTTGGTTTCAACTTTATCATTTATCCCGCAGTAGTCACTAGTCAAGACCACATTTAGGGGCAGAATAGATCGAATAAAAATCTAGTCTACTACTTGCTGGTTGAATTACTTCCCTTTAATTTTTTATTCGAATGTCTAGTTTCCCAGATTAAACCGACCGAATTGCTTTATAACCCTATAGGAAGCTCCCATAGGGTTATTTCAGCTTTTTTAGATCGAATGAAAAAAGAAATCAATCGTTTTTAAAATCGTTTGATTTGAACGGTTCGAATATTTTTTATTCAATTGTTTGTTTTATCGAATTGTGTTAAAACCCTTCAAATTCAAATATTTAATTTGAAGGGTTAAAATTCGATAAAAACTTGCGATGGTCGAATTTGAGCGCTTTTTAACCCTCCGATTCGATCCTTAGTAAATCTGTCCCCCACTGTACACAAAGCGTCCACTGCTCACAGGTCTGGATCCCCAGCGTGCAGCTTAGCTGCCCCATCACGCAAATTCGCCAGTGTGACGTCAAATCTTAACTTCGCAAATTCACTAACACCGGCAAATTTACGCTAGCGAAGTAGATAGACTTGCGCAACTTCGCACCCTTACGCCAGGCGAAGTTGCGCACTGATGAAGGATCGCAATTAGGCAAATTCACTAAGATCAACTTTTTGCTGAACGTTACTACTTACGCTAGACTTCACTTCGTCTGCTCAGACCAGGCGAAGTTCAATAGAAAAGATAGGAGTTGGAAAAAAAAATATATAAAATTTTTCTAAGTCCCAAAAAACGCTGTGGCGTGTTTTACCATTGTGGGTGATAGTCTGAAAAACATGTTTTTTTTTTTTTTGTGGGGGGGGGGGTTACCCTCCTTCCCCCCTACATTTCCTAACATATGGCAACTCAACTATACAGGGGGCACATGTAGGGCAATAGGACAACTTTATTTTATTTATTAAAGGTTTCCTGGGCTTGTGTAGTGGAATGTAGTGGCTGTAACATACACTTCTATTATATTTTGAAATTCCCGCCGTATGCAAATTAGGCTTCGCTAGCGTAATTGCGATATGTCTAGCGAAGTAACACTAGCGTAACTACGCTACCGTTCGCCAACCTGAGCGTAAATTCGCACTTTAGTGAATTTGCATAGCACTGGTGAAAATTCGCCTGGAGAAGTGCGCCGAACGCTAGCTAAACCTGCGCTGGCGTTTTTTCTGATCTTTGTGAATTTGCCACTATGGGAGGCAGCCTTTCTGGATAAAGTGTTTCCAGATAACGGATCCCATACCTGTACTCGGTAAGAAATATTTTTTTTGTTAGCAACAGATTTTTCAGTACTTGGTATGAACATTGTGTCTGTGTATGAACACACTGTCACTGTATGGAAGAAACTACAGAATTGGAAAATTATACTCCATTTTTATTGAACTTTTTTCTTGTTTGTCTTTTTTTTTTTTTTTTCCTGCAGTCGGTTTATTTTACACATTCCCAGTGAAGAAAGAGACAATGCTATTAGACTTTGCTTCCAAATTGAACTGGCCCACTGGTTCTATCTGGACTTCTGGATGCAGAACATTCCAGGCCTGCCTCAATGCGGGATAAGAGACTTTGCTAAAGCAGATATCCTTTCTATGCGATTGTGTGTGAATATGAGATTCTTGCAAATTCCTATGGAGCACAAGTTAGGGACCTTTTCCTTTTAATAAACCATAACAGGCACTACATTTTGCAGAAAGGCTGCACTGCATGAAGAATAAACCCTTTAGTATAAAGTCAATTGTACAAAGCAGAATCGCTAAGAAGGACTAATATTCTGCTGTGAAGAAACAACATGTAGAAATCAATGTTGTGAGAAGCTGAAAAGAAAGTTTAATCTCTAACTATTTAGACTGATGTGTAACATAAAAGCCCATTACTGGAAGAATTATGCAGGTCTAATGTAGAGTCCTCCCCTGCTACCATAGATGTAGCCTCTGGTATTAACAGTTTGCAGTTGGTCTTCATCTTTTTTTTTTTTAAGATGCTGTTGTGCAACTGATCCACATGTACTGCAGCTTAATCTCAAATTTTGTTATTGTCATTTTCTTATTTCTTCTAAATCTAAACTAAAAAAACATCAAAAGAATTTATAAGACAAAGTCAAAATTGTATGGTGTTGCTCTTCTTCATACCAAAAGTTAATGAAGTGAAATGTCCCCTTAAGCAGATTGTTGGGTTTCAGTCCTTGGACTTTAAAAACAAGAAACTTTATGATGTAAACAGCACTGTGTAAAATGTTGGTGCTATATAAATACATTTTAATAATAATAATGTATGTTACAAATTGATGTTCTGCTGTTCTATTCCTTGGCTTAATATCTTCAACTGCTTTACTTTTCCTTTACACAAACCATACTCTTCCAGCATTGTCCATTTTTACTTCCTAATGGTGAAGATATACAAAGGGTTCTGAACGAGTGGAAAGAATATAAAATGGGAGTGCCAACCTATGGTGCCATTATTCTAGATGAATCCCATGAAAATGTAAGTACAGGAATATTGTTACTCCCTTCTTTCAAAAGGACTCAACTGTTTATTGTTGTTTTTTAAGTCTTAACTTACATAAGCGTAGCAACCAGCAGTCACTTGATATCAAAGCCTAAAGCAAAAATAGGGTTTATGGGTAACATGGACTAATTGTGCCATAATCCAGTAATCAGGGAGCAATAGATAAAGTCCAGATATAATAACAACCATGCACCAGTCATTTCCCCTTATTAATGGCAAGTCCCTTATCATAAATTGTTGTGTTTTTTTTATTAAAGGTGCTGCTTGTTCAAGGTTATTTGGCAAAATCTGGGTGGGGGTTTCCAAAAGGGAAAGTGAATAAAGAAGAAGCCCCTCACGACTGTGCCGCTCGAGAGGTAAGGAACAAACCAAACTGGTTCTTAAAAAAGAAAGAAAGCTACAGATACGGTTTATTGCCAATAGATTAGCCACAATAGTGCAAGCTATAACACTGTATTCATTCTGTAGAATTCTTTACCCTACGGAGTAAACCGCTCTAGAAGCTCTCTATTTGTTTAGGATAGCAGCTGCCATATTAGCTTGATGTGACTTCACTTCCTGCCATAGTCTCTCCCTGCTCACTGATAGCTCTGGGCTCAAAATTACAGCATGAGGGGGAGAGTAAACTGAGCATGCTCAGCCCAAGCCATGGAGGTTTATGCTGAAAACAAGAAGTCTGATACAGATGCCCATGTATACACAATAGAAGGAAAGTTTCTTTTGACAGAGGACTCTGAGCAGCATTACTTAGTGTATTTACTGGTATATTTGTATAGACCTTTCTGATGAAGTTTACTTCGTTTTAACCTTTTAAAGGGGAATTCAACCCCCTGGCGCTAACCCCCGCCTACCCCTCCCCCCCAGGCTATTGCCCCTAAGTCGCTACTTACCCCTCTATGTAGGTACCCTCCAGCGAAGTTCACAGGGGCCATCTTCTTTTCCAACGTCTTCTTCCTGGATTCAGCGGCGAATGCACAGTAGAACGATGGTACAACTGCGCATGCGCACAAAGTCCATGAACTTCGGCTATTGAACTTTGTGCACATGCGCAGTAGATGGCCCCTGTGAACCTCGCTGGAGGGGACCTACACAGAGGGGTAAGTAGCGACTTGGGGGCAATAGCCCAGAGGGATGGGGACCTACGGGGGGGGGGCGGTAGGAGGAAATTTGTCAAAACGCATCAGTTAATAGTGGTGCTCCAGCATAATTCTGCACTGAAATCCATTTCTCAAAAGAGCAAACAGATTTTTTTTATATTCAATTTTGAAATCTGACATGGGGCTAGACATATTGTCACTTTCCCAGCTGCCCCCAGTTATGTGACTGATGTGTTTTCCCATGACAGTGTCCCTTTAAGTGGCACAGAAGGGAAAATGTGCATTTTTGAAGATAAAGTAAATATTCATTTTAGCATAGTGAAATGCTTTCACACACATTGTAAAGCAATTTTAACTGCAAATCTTGGCTGAAGAGAGAATTAGTGAATTGTTTCTATTTTTTTTTATATAGAAGCCAATGTATTTTTTCCAAGGGCCAGGTCACTATGGAGCCCAATATTGTCACGTTTACACTTGCAGATTTTTATATTTGGTTATTCCCTTCATTGTTTGTTAGACTGGAGAGTTTAGAACACAGAAACGGAGTATATGATTTCTGTGAACATGTGATATTTGCAGGTTTATGAAGAGACAGGCTTCGATATCAAAGATCGCATGTGCAATAATGACTACATCGAGCTGAAGATTAATGACCAGCTAGCTCGTTTATACATCATTCCTGGAGTACCCAAAGACACAAAGTTTAATCCAAAAACAAGGAGAGAAATCCGGGTAACATTACAACGTTATTGTTTGTGCAAATCCATATAAAGGAACATAAACCCCAAAAGAAATTGTCATTTAAAGCAACTTTTCAGTAGACATTAATTTTGCAATATACCTTTATTATTTTCAAAAGTGCTTAGACTAGTACTCTTCTCTGAATTCTCTCATTTTAGACTCCTTTATTTTTATATTTCCTTTGACTTTCAGGGGAGACTGTGAGACATAGGGGAGGCTGTAAGTGGAAAATAGTAGAACAATCTATAATAGATCTAAGCAAAATTATTTCAGACATTAGTATCTCTTTGTTGTTCTGCATTGTGGGTGTTCAACATCACTTGGGTTTTACCTCTGGAAACCCTTCAGTCAATAGTTATTGAGAATGAGGAGCTATGCAGAAACATGGTGCACCCTTGCTTACAGTTTCAATCAGTGTCTTCGTTAAATCTGCTTAAAATCAATGGGGACAGTAGTCAGGGAACTTTATTTACCTGTCTGTAAATTGATAATCTTTCAGTAAAGTACATTTTTATATTCCCCTATACATATAGGACAGTGTTTTTATGATAAAAGCATCTGTAATTGTGGTTAAATGGAGGTGTTTGCTCACATGCTTATGTAGTGTTAAAGAACAAGTAAACCTTTTTTTTTTCTATCTGTAAATTTGCTCTAAACAGCCCCCCAGATTAATGTACCTTAGTCCCTGCTGCAAGTCTGCTCTGGTTTCTGTGTTATCAGCAGCTTGTTTCCTCTTCTTCCTGGTGCAGAGTGAAGCCCCGCCCCTTAGCTTACTGAGCTGACCTTATCTCTTGGACTAGTCCTGGAGATCATTTGCATACTATGACATAGCAGAGACCAGTGTGTGTAGCACCTTTTGCTTGGGGAAACTAGCTTACTAATGCACACACTGGCTCCCTCTTCCTCTCTATTGTGGAACAGCAGCAAATGGACTGCTCAGTAAACTAAGGGGCTGGGCTTCACTCTGCACCAGGAAGAAGGGGAAACAAGCTGCTGATAACACAGAAACCAGAGCAGACTTGCAGCAGGGACTAGGGTACATTAATCTGGGGGGCTGTTTAGAGCAAATTTACAGAAAGAAAAAGAAAAACATTTACTTTTCCTTTAATGTAATGAGTTAATAATGATTTCTATGATGTCAAATAAAGTTTGTGTCTGTCCACAAAATATTTTATTGCTTCTAGAACATTGAGTGGTTTCCAATAGAAAAATTGCCTTGCCATAAAAATGATATGACGCCAAAGTCGAAGTTGGGAATGGCCCCAAACAAATTTTTCATGGTGATTCCTTTTATTAGGTAAGTATATTGACATTTACATTTACGCATGTAAGATGTGAGTAACTACGTTTTGCATTAAGTTTTCTTTAGTCTGTGTCCCAGATTTAAAAGTTTGTGTGTTTATTTTCTCAGGCCACTGCGGGACTGGCTTCATAGGAAGTTTGGTGACTCCTCGGATAGTGATAATGGATTTGCCTCCGCTGGAAGCACTCCATCCAAAGCAAACTCTGAAAAATCAAAGTATAAATATTCTAAATTCTACAACTTTCTGATTTATTTAAATATATGATGGAATCAGCGCTACGCAACAAGTTGGCGCTATAGAAATACATGTTAATAATAATATGTTTGTTCACATAAATCATTCTCTGTGCTTTAAGAGCACATATATAGTGGGGTTGCACCTAGTAGGGTCAGGACATACTACTTTTGCTTTCAGGCCAAAGCACCTCATATGCTATAAAGTAAAACACACACACACTTTATGTGAATTTATGAGAAATATTACATTGCAAAACAGAGACTGCAAGTAGATATTGCAATTTCTTTATAGAAATCTTAATAGATGGTGATTTAGAAACGTCTTCAGTCCCTGCAGCTGCAACATGCCTACATATCATTTGGGCATTCTGTGCAAACTGCTGATTTTCAAAAAAAAAAAAAAAATGGTTTGATTTCATGGTTTATTATTTTTTCACAACTGAACGACCCATTAATGCACTTAGTAGAAGGATAAATGCAGCCAAATTGCTTAACAAGAATGCAAGGTGGACTGGGCTTTTTATAAGGAAAATGTAATACAGATATGGTATCTGTTATCCAGAAAGCTCAGAATTATGGAAATGCCATCTCCCATAGACTCCATTTTATCAGCATAATCTACAGTTTTAAAAATTATTTCCTTTTTTTCTCTAATAATAAAACAGTAGCTTGTACTCGATCCAATCTAAGATATACTTACTGCAATTAACCTTTTATTGGAGGCAAAAACGAATCTATTGTTTTTTTTAATGTTTAAATGATTTTCTAGCAGACTTAAGAAGATCCAAAGTACAAAACCCCAGGTCCCGCGCATTCTGCATAACAGGTCCCATTCCATACTAATCAGGTGTTTTTGAGGCTCAGCATGCTAAATTGGATTAGCTTCTATGTGTATTATTGCTCTAGTTAATAGACCTGAAGTGTGAGTAAGGTCGTTTAATCAATTCTTTTTACCTTCCTGGATTCAAAATGTTATTCTTTCCATGCATTTATTTCTGACAGGCCTAAAGTGTGCTGCACAGTTTCACAGTTCTCTGAACTAAATCCAACCGACCAGTCCATAAAAAACAAGCAGCTGCAAAAGCCATGCAGTCAACTCAACACTGCAGAAATGTCAGAAATGCTAAAGAACAAGGTACTGTATATACATAATTTAGAATAGTTTTAACATTTAATTTGTCTAGCTGTACAGTGCCCACATTCAGACATTTCCTATTTAGGGAATGTGGTAACTAAAAGATAACAATAAGGTTTTTACTATGGGTAAGGGCCTCGTTTAGTTAAGTATGAGGGCATAGCTTATTCTATGCACAGAATATGACCTGTACACTGGTGAGTAAAACTAAAAATGGGAGCAGCAAAATCTCTTCACATTCTTCTTATAGACTGCAATGAAATTACATTGTTTATGTACACTTCCTGGTGCCGTTCTTCTGCAGTCAGCAGATAATTTAGATTTTGTATTTAGTTATTGGTTTCATGTGTGGAATTAGTGAAGGAAAGAATTGTGCTCTAATATGTTGAGTAACTTTTGTCTTTAATATTTAGTGCAGTGCTGTCTTGCCCATTGCTCTGGATTAAGAATTTAGCACACCGTGCAGAATTCAGCCTGCACAACCATTGCTCCATTAGCAACTGTCACTGGCACGTACTCTAAAGTCTTGTAGCTTTTAATGAAATAGCACCCTCCAGTGGGCACACTGTTAATTATTGCTCATGAATTGCTCATTATTGTGTTAAGTAAGCTTTCTTGCAGCTTTCCAGGATAATGTACCTTAGACTCAGGAGCACCTTTCATGGCTGTCATATTCACATTCTTTTCTTTTTCTTGCTTGGTAGAATTCAAACCTTAGGAATAATGGAAAGAAGCAGCACCAGGACTCTCCAAACCAGAAGAAGAAAGCGAATGGTGCCCAAAATCAGCAAGTGAAGCAGCAGAATAGTATTTTGGTAAGAAGTTCAGCTGACCCTTTCGTGCTATTTCAGTATTAACGTTAAACATTTTAATGGCTGTTGAGATGCATGTGTTAGTTAGGGAACTGTAAACGCTCACATCTGTTAATTATTTTTTTCTACTGTAGGAATAAAAACAACAATATCTATATCATTCTTATTCTACTAAACTAAAGAATCCCCGTTAAAATTGTATATTATCTACTTCTTTTAAAATGTGTTAATAAAAGCAGACCAAAAATGTGAGGGGGCGTAAATGGGCTACACTGCAAATAACCTGCTCAATAGCACAAGCTGGAGCCAAGATCATGCCAGGCAGGATACCAGTGTGTTTTACTTGGCCTTCTTCATAAGATTTTTTTTTTTTTTCTAAAACATAATCCTTTTTGTCAAGTCTTCTGACTGCTGTACAGTTGCCAGATATGGGGAATACACATTTGGGATGACACCCGGTGTTTAGCACCAGAGGACTGTTTTGTGCTATATAGTAGTGTGAACCCACTGAACAGATGATGAAACCCATATTTTCTTGCTCAAATGAGCAGTTTGATTAATAAGGCTCCTGCCACAGTTGCTGCATTGATAGACCAAGAAAAAGTGACACAGGTTTTTATGCAGCAGGGTATAGTCTGGTGACTGCTATAGTGGTTTAGACATTGGATATAATCTGTGGCTTCTATACAGGTATGTAAGGTAATTGGAATGAATCAGATGTGTCTGGATCTGATGAAGTTTTGCCTTTTTTCCCTGTAAAGTATAGATCCATGTTATGGCTAAACTAACAGAATCATATTTGTGTATATTGGATGTATGGCACATTGCTGAGGGTGACCTTTTACTTTAGTACAGTTATATACAAGTGCCTAACACAGGCCATATCATTGTGAGACCCACTGAGTCTATGTATCTGGTTTTTAAAATTATTTTTCGTAACCCTGTTTACTAAGCTATGTAGTAACTGCAGCATGCTGGAAACTGGTAATTTGCTTAAAAAAAAAAAAAAAAAAAGTGACACATCAAGCAGGCAATGTTTCAGACCCCACTGGGTCCTTTATCAAGCCTATCAATCACTTTTTTTTTAGCAAATTACCAGTTTCCAGTGTGCTGCGGTGTCACTACATTGTTTGGATCTAAATTTTGACCCTAGGCAGGTTTGGGTCGTTCTTCTGCACTAGCACCTGGTACCTAACTGGTATTACACTAGGTGGAGCACTCTCTTTTTGAGTATAACCCTGTTTACTATGGAGATACATGCAATGTTTTCTTTTGCCATATTTCCCACAATTTGCCTACAACACTGCATCCTTTATCCACAGAAATCAGAACGGAAGCTCAACCCTAGAAGACTCAATGACACCTTTGGAGCAGGTAAGTAGATGCAGAATCTCGTAACAGACTTATCAGCAAGTATTATCTAGTAGGATCTGGTACTACAGCTCATCTGTCATGGACAATTCTGTGTGCTTGGGGAATTTGTGTATCTCTTGTGTTGTTGCTTGCCCCCATTGTCATTTCTTTGACCCTGTCCGAACACTCCGAGGTTGAACAGACTGTGACTAGGCTTGTTTGTGCATTAGTCATTTTTCACATTGGATCTGCTTTTCTTTGCCAGACTCTGCACTTGACATGTGTTATCCCAGTGATGAGCAGCAGTGTGACTCTGAAGAGGCTCCTGACACTTGCCATGACACTTATCAGTGCTCCTTCTCTTCACAAGCTTTCCTGAACTTTCACTTTGATCGTGACGCCATCATGAAATCACTGGATATTTAACCAGCAGTTACCCAAGCTTCATTATAGTCCCATTTGGAGTCGACAATCCTTGCCTTCCTCAGGGGTTTCATGGACATACAGGGATATAGTGTGTTTTAGATGCATGCTTTCCCAAGGATTACTTTCCCCCTTTTCTTATTTCGGATGGGTAGGTTTAAACTACTTGCACTGTTTTTTGTGAAGCTGTCAATCATCAGGATTTTACCTTTCAGTGTTGAAGCTTCTTCTTAAGTGTGTTGTTGGGAATTGCCTAAATGGACAGTAGGCAACCTTCATCTCTTCAGTTGTTACAGAGCTGGCAGGGGCATGCTGGGAGTTGTAGTTCTAGCACAGTGCTGAATGTGATATTTCCGTGCCCTACCTCTGGTTCTCGTTTGGTTTTCATATCTTCCTGATGTAGCTGTGACACTAGATTGTTTTTATAATTAATAATGCATTGTTACTGTATTTGTTTTAAGTCGATCACTAACCTGTGCATTAACCACGTTTATGTACTGTAGCGCTGCACTGTGACTGCTTGTATCCCACGTGTCATTGTCGCTTATTGTCTGTGTCTCGTCTAAGGTCCGAGGTACAAGGAGATATTCTTGAGAAAAGCACTAGACTACAATGGAGAAGGACCTGTGGTGATAGAATGAGCCATACGCTGAAGCTGGAATTGATGTGAAGCATTTTGTTAGTCTCCCTTTAACCCTTCTTGTGCTGGGCAGCACATTTTAGTATGGTGTAGATAGTGGACTTGGAAGACATTTTTTAAATCAGTGCTTTTTTATTTCCCCAGTTTCCTGTGCAGCTTTCAGGTTTGGGATTGTATGTGCTGATTGCTGATAACAATGGAGAGGAGATGACTTGAATATACAGCAACCCCAACCCTTCACAGTCTGTTCTTTCAGTTGGAAAGGAAGGTTAATAAGAAAGATTTGAGAAGAGAAAGTTGCATAGAATAGATTCACAGATGTTAATTCAAAGATGACTGTGACGCACAAATGAGGACTTTTATTAAAATTCCCAAATGGGAAAAGCCTTCAGGGAATGTATATCTTGTATTCAGTACATTCTCATAATATACAGTGCAGTACAGGAAAGGTTTTCTTATATTTGTGTAGCAAATCTGAACCAGCACTGGGGATACTGGTGAGTCGGGACAAGATGGCAGCAGAGAAGTGCTGGCTCTAAATCGAAATGTGCATCTTGTTCCAGTGCCTTTGTATTTCCCTGTACTTAATACTGTGTAGCCAATAAAGGGAACTCTATAAGAATGCAGTTTTTCCTCTTTGCAATTATAGGTGAAACTCTCATTACTGGGCGCTATGTTGTGTGTATCATGCAGCAGGAACGTCCCTGAGCTCAGCACCTGATAGGCCAGCTCTTATAGCAGTTCCTCCTCATTACACGCATTCTTCCTTTCAGTATTCTCAGGATATCATGTCTCTGAAGTGGCTGCTTCATTATTGAGTAGATTGACACCTTCATTTAATAACTAATCCCATTATTATTTTCTTGCTAGTCTTTCATTCTGACACATGCTTAGTATGAAACATAAAAAAAACTCTACAACTCTTACCTTAATTGGATCTCTTATATGTCACATACATCTATCACATGGATTTGGTAATATAGAGGAACAGTGAATCAGGCCCTGACCTGTTTGTTCTAATGATGTGAATGGGAAATGACTGTGAGACTTTTCCTACTAGTAGATCCTCGCTGGGATCCCAGCACCAGTTACTTACAGGAATTGGGGTTGCCACTTTTTTCTGGAGAAAAATACCTGCCTTCATATATGTTTAGCCGTTTCCCCTATTAATAACATTGGGATCAACCCACATTTTTACCGGCAAGACCAGTAAAATACCGTCCAGGTGGCAACCCTAACAGGAATAAATCCCTGACCTTCACTGACAGAGGCTGCAACGAGACTCTACTTGTCTTATATAACTGATGTTGCTCTTTTCCTTCAGGATGAGCCAGTGGAACTCTCTGCTTGTACTACAGAGACTGCCGCTCTTTCCCTAGTGATTGTTTTTGGTGGGTGAGTACAATGTGAAGAGTAGGGAGTGGTGTAGACTGTATAAGCTGTGCCTTCACATTTTGTCCATTCAGGAGAAAGTGCCAGTGATGAGTAGGGCACTGCTAACCACAATTAACAGGGCAATAATAATTGTGCCTAAACCCTCTTCTAATACTTAACATTACTTTTATAGGGGATTTGTTTTGTAGTAATAACACCCTGCTCTTAATATTCATTGCATCTTGTGATTAGGAGTGCTGAGAACATGCAGACTAGGGATGCACTGAATACACTTTTTGGGATTTGACCAAATCCTAATTTGTATATGCAAATTAGGGTCAGAAAAGGTGGGGAAAATATTTTTGTCACAGTGAAACTGTATCAATGCAGCCCAAACTGCCATTCTATTCAGCAGTAAATTACTTCATTCAGAAAGAGTTTGTGTGTCTTTTTTTTTTTTTTCCCCCAACAACAAGGTATTTCTGTTGCAGAGGCGGGGCTAGTCTGCCATTGTGGTGCTGTGAGTTGTGGGTGGTGCCTGGAAAGAGACTTTTACCCCCTGAGCTATGGGTAAGCTAAGCAGTATTGTCTCGAGTGCCACAGAAATCTTAATGGGACACCATTGGAGTTATGGAATACAAAAATTCATTGTTTGCTGCAGATCTAGTAACTAAAGACCTGCCAAATTGTACTGGTCACCTGTTTAAAAGCAAACATTCCATTGGTTATTGGGTTACATTTGTTCCTTTCATTGCATACATGCTAGGGTTGCCACATTTTCCAAAAAATTTTACCGGCCAGTGATGGGGATGGGTCATGATGCAAGAAGGGCGGAGCTGAGGGGGGTTGTAATGCAAAAAGGGGCATGGCCACACAATGCCCAGAAGATGAAGAAAAGGTAAGTTTCTACCAGAGGGCCAAGGGCTTTGTTAAGCTGGTAAATTTGTCATACTGGTCCTGCCATACCCGGGGTAGCAACCCTAATACACACGCAACTAGTATAAGTATAACTGGTATACCAGTTCTAGCTTAATATGACAATGTATTTCGTTTAAAATTCAGCTTGTTTTTACAACCTGACTGCACTGGGTATAGCAGGAGTATTAAAGGGGGTTTTCATCTTTGCATCTAAGGGATACTGTCATGGGAATTTTTTTTTAAACTGTTAATCGTGCTTCTCCAGCAGAATTCTGCAACACTCCCACTTTCAGGTAAAGGGCAACGATAAAGGCCGGGCCACATGGAAGACTACCAAGTCCTAAAACAAGCCCTCGGCTGACAACCCCAATTTGGCCTCCTCACCATCTATCTATCTTCGTTTTGCATTCAAACTCATGGCAGTCACAGCGGCTTCCTTGAGACTGCAGGGAATATCTGTAACACCCTACTTAGCTGACCTACTATTAAAGGCACGGTCAGTAGAAAAGGCCAGAGAGGATCTCAAAAAGGCGGTCCACCTCCTGCAGGAGTTTGGATGGACCATCAACTGGGAAAAATCCAACCCTCACCCGAGTTGTCAGATGACATTTCTAGGGCTGGAATTCAACACACAGATGTAGATTGTCAGTCTCCCCAGGGACAAACAGACCAGAATCAAAAGTCACATTCAGGCATTGTTATCCAACTGAATCACGACAGTACACAAGGCTATGCAAGTGCTTGGGACAATGGTGTCTGCAATAGAAGCAGTTCCATTTGCATAGATCCATCTGCCCCCCCTTCAACTCAACATCTTTTCCTCTTGGAAAGGGGGATCACTAGCAGCACCTCTTCAGTTGTCACAAGCAACACAGACGGCTCTCCAGTGGTGGTTAATTTCAGACAACCTAACCGGGGGACTGTCATGGGCCACCCCAGAGTGGAGGGTGATAGCCACAGATAGTTACATAGTTAAATTAGGTTGAAAAAAGACAAAGTCCATCAAGTTTAACCCCTCCAAATTAAAACCCAGCATACATACACACCCCTACACTCTTTCACACAAACCATATATGCCCATATCTATACTAACTGTAGAGTTTAGTATCAAAATAGCCTTTTATATTATGTCTGTCCAAAAAATCATCCAAGCCTCTTTCAAAAGCATCACAACATCACCCCGCAGTGCATTCCACAACCTCACTGTCCTCACTGTGAAGAACCACCTACACTGCTTCAAATGAAAGTCCTTTTCTTCTAGTCTGAAGGGGTGGCCTCTGGTGCGGTGATCCTCTTTATGGGTAAAAAGGTCCCCTGATCTTTGTCTATAATGTCCTCTAATGTATTTGTAAAGTGTAATCATGTCCCCTCGCAGGCGCCTTTTTTCCAGAGAAACCAACCTCAACAGTCTACCGTCATTATTTGTCTTCCATTCCTCTAACCAGTTTAGTTGCACGTCTCTGCACTCTCTCCAGCTCATTTACATCCCTCCTAAGGACTGGAGTCCAAAACTGCACTGCATACTCCAGATGAGGCCTTACTATGGATCTATAAAGAGGCATAATTATGTTTTCATCCCTTGAGTTTATGCCCTTTTTTATGCAGGACAGAACTTTATTTGCTTTAGTAGCTACAGAATGACACTGCCCAGAATTAGACAACTTATCTATAAAAACCCCAAGATCCTTCTCACTCTCAACACACTGCCATTTAGTGTATAACTTGCATTTATATTATTTTTGCCAAAGTGCATAACCTTGTATTTATCAACATTGAACCTCATTTTCCAGTTTGCTGCCCAGTTTCCCAACTTAGAGAAATCACTCTGCAAAGTGGCAGCATCCTGCAAGGAACCTATAGCTCTGCACAATTTAGTATCATCTGCAGAAATAGAAACCGTACTTTCATTGCCCACATCCAGGTCATTAATAAACAAGATGAAAAGCAAGGGACCCAGTACAGAGCCCTGCGGTACCCCACTAACAAAACTGGTCCAATTAGAAAATGTTCCATTTACCACCACTATTTGTAGTCTATCTTTTAGCCAGTTCTCTATCCAGTTACAAATACTGTTCCATTCCTTAATTTAACCAGTAACCTTCTGTGTGGCACTGTAGCAAATGCTTTAGCGAAGTCTAAGTAAATCACATCCACAGCCATCCCAGAATCGAGGTCCCTGCTTCCCTTATCATAAAATGAAATTAAGTTAGTCTGGCAAGATCTATTATGCATAAAACCATGCTGGCACAAATTCATAGTATTGTTATTTGCTATGAATTCCAGTATCCTATCCTTTAGTAATCATTCGAAAAGCTTTCCTACCACCGACGTCAGACTAATTGGCCTATAGTTTTGAGGCGGAGAATGTGTTCCCTTTTTGAATAGCAGCACCACATTAGCAATTTACCAGTCTCTCGGCACCATGCCAGACCTCAATGAATCCTGAAGCTCGTTACTTACCCTGGGTTGAATTCCATCTGGCCCTGGACCTTTGTTTATCTTAACATATTCTAGTCTCTTTTGAATTTCAGCATGTGTGAACCATGCATCATTAGATGTATTATTAGAATTGGGACTATTAATAAGGAAACCTTCCTCATTTGTGTAGACAGATGAAAAGTATGCATTCAGAATCTGAGCTTTTTGCTTGTTCTTATCAACCAGCTGACCCCCTCTGATAATAAAGGCCCTACCCCTTCCTGTTTCAATTTTTTACTATTAATATATTTAAAAAAATAATTTTGGATTCTTTTTACTGCTTACTGCTACATCCTTTTCCATAGCGATATTAGCTTGCCTGATAGATTTTTTTGCATGATTTATTGGCCTTCTTGTACCTTATAAATGATTTGGCTGTCCCAGCTAACTTGAAAGCCTTAAAAGCACGTCTGTTCTTACCCACTTCAACACCACACTTCTATTGAACCAAAAAGGTTTTGCTTTGCAACAACGTTCCTTGCTTACAAGCAGAATATACTGACGTGTGTTTATTAAACAGCGTTTTAAAGACTTCCCATTTTTGTTCAGTGTTGCTGTGAAAAGCATTTCCCACTTAATATGTTGCAGAGATGCCCTTATACTGTCAAAGTTTGCAAGCCTGAAATTCAGTGTTTTAGTTACTCCCTTATAGAGTTGCCTCTGCAACAGAATCTCAAAGGAGACCATGTTATGATCACTATTTCCTAAATGATCACCCACACAAATGCTAGAGATGAGTTCAGTATTATTAATAACAAGATCCAAAAGAGAGTTATTCTCGAACAAGCTGGGATAAAAAGTTGTCATTTAGCATATTTACAAACCTACTAGCTTTATCTGTCTTGGCAACCCCATTACCCCGGTCAATGTCCGGATAATTGAAGTCACCCATAATAATAACTTGACCTAGTTGTGAAGCCAGTATAATTTGTAAAAGTAGCTGGGCTTCATAATCATCACTTATACGAGTTGGTTTATAGCAGTGATCCCCAACCAGTTGCTCTTGAGCAACATGTTGCTCTCCAACCCCTTGGATGTTGCTCCCAGTGGCTTCAAAGCAGGAGCTTATTTTTGAATTCCAGACTTTTAGGCAAGTTTTGGTTGCATAAAAACCAGGTGCACTGCCAAACAGAGCCTCAATGTAGGTTGACAATCCACATAGGGGCTACCAACTGGCCAATCACAGTACTTATTTGGCAACCCAAGAATGTTATTCATGCTCGTGTTGCTCCCCAACTCTTCCTACTTCTGAATGTTGCTCCCATGTTCAAAAGGTTGGGGATCCCTGGTTTATAGCATACACCAATGAAAATTTTCTTTGTAACCTTTTGCCCAGTCGAAATCTC
>CM044431.1:190255599-190301380 GCA_024363595.1 Xenopus borealis | reverse complement strand
CCAAGGAAAAATCAGCCCAGTGCTCTAGGAACCCAAACCCTTCCTTCCAACACCAAGACTACACCACGCATTTAACTCCCTAAGACAGTTGGGTCATGCCCAGCCCCACCCAATAATTTGTCTACCCGATCAACCACATGCCGAACCCTGGCACCAGGTAGACAGCAAACTGTTCGGTTGTAGCGATCCGGACGACAGATTACCCTATGCACTTTCCTAATAATTGATGATGCCAGCCTCCAGGGCTGGGGGGGCGCGACATGGGACAACTGGTCAGCGCATGGTCTCTGGTCTCCACAGGAGTCCAAACTACCTATCAACATTCAGTTGAGAGCAGTAAAGTTGGCACTTCAACAGTAGACACCACTCCTGCAGGAACGGCCTATCCGAATACAGAGTGATAACGTGACCACAGTGGCATACATAAACAGCCAGGGAGGAACCTGAAGTCACTTGGCGCTGGTGGAAGCGAGTCAGATCCTGCACTGAGCAAAGATTCACTCAGTCAGACTATCCACGATACACATTCCAGGATTGTCAAATACCAAGGCAGACTTTCTCAGCCGGAACCACCTGGATCCAGGCGAATGGGAGCTACACCCAGAGGCTTTTCAACAACTAGTGGACAACTGGGGATGTTCAAGCATAGATTTTATGGCATCCAAACTCAACCGAAAAGCCCCAAAATTCTTTGCGCATTGTCGAGACCCACTAACCACGGGAGTGGACGAGATGACCCAACCATGGCAGTTCGACCTGGCATACGTATTCCCATCTCTTCAATTGTTGCCATGGGTTCTCAAGAAGATCAAGAGTTTGCCATCCACAGTGATAGTAGTGGTCCTCGTTTTGGCCACGGAGGACTTGATTCTCCGACCTTCAAGAATTGTCGATAGCGCAACCAATGTGCCTGGATTACAGACCAGACCTTCTTCAACAAGGCCCAATAGTGCACCACAATCCAGGACTATTTGCTTTGGTGGGATGGCTGTTGAGGCATCCATCTGGAGGAGCATGGGATTAGCAGAGGAAGTTATCCCAACAATGCTAAAAGCACGCAAGGCATCTTCGTCCAAGTCATACCACAGGGTGTGGCGCACCTATTCCAGCTGGTGTAGAGAAGCCAATTTCCCATTCACTGATCTCAACATTCCGAGAGTCTTGTCCTTCCTCCAACAAGGACTCCAGATGGGACTGAAGATTAGTTCACTCAAGGTCCAGGTCTCTGCCTTGTCGCTCCTCTTCCAACATAAATTGGCGAATGAGGAGACAATACACACCTTTCTACAAGGGGTGGCTCATATAGCCCCCAATTCAGAATACCTGTGGCAGGTTGGGGCCTCAACCTAGGGCTAGAAGCACTACTTGACCCTCCATTTGAACCGATGAGCTCAATTTCAGATTCCTGGCTTACATGAAAGGTAGTATTCCTCATGGCGAGGAATCTTGTGAGCCGCCCTTCCTAATTTTTCATAAGGACAAACAGTCCTCAGAACAGTGCCCACCTTTCTTCCAAAGGTGGTTTCCTCGTTTCACATAAACCAAGAGATTGTAGTCCCTTCTCTGTGTTTGAAATCTAAGAATAGCAAAGAACATCACAGCCTGGATGTAGTTAGTTTGTTCGGTGTACAACCGCAATGCTCTAAGACATTCAGAAGATCTCCATCACTATTCGTGCTTCCTTCTGGTCCACGTAGAGGGCAGGCGGCCTCCAAGATGACTATTTCTCAGTGGATCAAAGAAACAATCAACCACGCCTACTCAGTGAAGGGTATAGCGCAGACGGAATTCGGGCTCACTCCACCAGAGCAGTGGGGGCTTCCTGGGCGTGGCATAACTCTGCTTCTCCGGAGCAGATCTGCAAGGCAGCTACGTGTACCGTGCCTTCTGTGCATACCTTTACGAGATTCTACAAGGTGGACACCTTCTCTTCAGCCGAGGCGTCCCTCTGAAGGAAGGTGTTACAATCTGTGCTAAAGTGATTACTAGCATTGGTCTTGGCTCGCTCCCACCCTGCTTTCTTGTGTCTGCTTTGGTAAGTCCCCATCGTTCCCTTTCCCCACCTTGAGAAAAAAGAGAAAACAGGATTTTATACTCAACGTGTTAAATCTGTTTCTCTCTAGTCAAAGAGCCGTCGACCTCAATTAGTTGGTCGATTGAATACTCCCCTGGTTACCTGTTCAGCCAGTTGGCGTAAAGTTTCGAGTTTTAAGTTTTTAAGTTTCAAGTTCCGTTTGGAACAAACTGATTAGAGTGTGCAGTGTGGGGGGTTGAGCCTACTTGGGCATGCCCCTTAACTCATTTGCAAGTGTCCTGCCTCCAGAGGATGGATCTTAACCCCATCATACCCTGTGTCCTCCTTTTCAATGAGAGAAACAGATGCAACGGTGAGCATAAAATCCTGTTTTTTTATATTTAATTTTGAAATCTGACATGAGACTAAACATGCTGTCAGTTTCCCAGCTTCCCTAAGTCATGTGGCTTGTGCTGTGATAAACGTCAGTCACTCTTTACTGCTGTACTGCAAGTTGGAGTGATATCAACCCCCTTCCCTTCCACCCCCCAGCAGCCTAACAACAGAACAAGGTAACGAGATAGCAGCTCCCTAACACAAGATAACAGCTCCCTGGTAGATCTAAGAACAGTACTCAATAGTAAAATCCGGCACGTTCAGTTACATTGAGTAGGAAAAACAACAGCCTGCCAGAAAGCAGTTCCATCCTAAAGTGTTGGCTCTTTCTGAAATCACATGGCCAGGCAAAATGACCTTAGATGGCTGACTAAACACACTTGCTGGTTCAGGAATGAAATTTTATATTGTAGAGTGAATTACTTGCAGTGTAAATAGTATAATTTAGAAATAAAAACGACATCATAAAAATCATGAAAGAATCCCCTTATCTTATGATGATGTAGTGAGTGATATTCTGAGACAATTTGCACTTGGTTTTCATATTTTATTATCGATGGTCTTTTATTTATTTAGCTTTTTATTCTGTAGCTTTCAAGTTTGCAGTTTCAAATGACCCTAGCAACCATGCACTGATCTGAATAAGAGACTGGAATATGAATAGCAGAGAATATGAAGAGAAAGAGGAGTTTTACAAAATAGCAGTAACAATACATTTGTAGCCTCTATTTGAAAACTGGAGAGAGTCAGAAGAAGAATGCAAATAACTCCAAAAATAAATAATGAAAGCCATTTGAAAAGTTGCAATGAATTGCCCATTCTGTAACATACTAAGAGTTAACTTAAAGATGAGCCACCCCTTTAATGCAGCAAGTAGAGAGGACTAATCCATATAGTTGTTAGAAGGGGGGTGTTATGCATTCTTGAGGGGTTCAGTGGTTGGGAATCTTAGCTCAATTAAAATGTAGAGGCAAAATAGACAAGAGCTGGGATAGGCAGCGACACCTACATGACTTCCTATGAATGGACCAATAGCAAACCTGGTAATTGGGTGTAGGCAGGGTCACAAAATGCTCTGACACACAGGTTTTACACATACGAAGTTATTTATTCCGAATATAAGAACATTTGTAAAATAAACATATTATAAATTGCTCTGTATAAATAAATGCAGTACTTTTTTATCAAATGAATAAAATGACATAGGCTGGGAATGGAAGGAAAGCATCAGGTCGTGGGATTCCAAATGACATTCTGTGAGTGGGCGGCATTAAAAGCAATTCCATGGCAAGACAGAGGTACAGACACTCGGAGGTACAGACACTCGGAGATACAGACACTCAGAGGTACAGACACTCGGAGGTACAAACACTCAGAGGTACAGACACTCAGAGGTACAGACACTCAGAGGTACAGACAGACACTCAGAAGTACAGACACTCAGAAGTACAGACACTCAGAGGTACAGACACTCAGAGGTACAGACACTCAGAGATACATTCTGATTGGCTAAGGCTGCACTTGTAAAGAAACACTGACATATATAAAACAAAGTGAATAACAGACCCCTGGAGAATAGGAGCAAAGATTGTGGAGATGACAAAGGGAAATCAAAGGGAGAGACTGAATGAGGCAGAGGTTCAGCACGAGCCCTTATTGCTGGAATGACTTTACTGCTCTTTATTCCTTCACTATTTAACCTATTAACATTAGCTCTAGCCATTAGTATAGACCATGCTAGTTCACATGACTTTTTCACCATGACATTAAAAGGACACATTACTTGATATAACTCCTTGCATTGAAATACACTGAAAGGACTGATCTCAGGGGCTTTACTAGTGAATGTGCACCCCACCAAGGAAGACCATATTTTATGAATTCCTGCCAGGACACAATCTCTTTACTGCAGAACTAGCTCACAGTTTTATAACAACAACCATCACAAATCCTTGCCGACAATTTGGAAAACAAAGGTTTAAAGTAACAAGCAGACCCTTCCCATGGTTCATGTGTTGCACCAGGATTGATAGAGAAGTGAGTGGCAGTTGTGAGAAGTAGTGACACAGGGAGACACAACAAAGGACTATATACACACACTGAATGACCAATTATAAAGTGCTTCTATAGAGAAGGTCAATCCAGTATGTAGTGCTCCAGCTCTTGCAAGACTGCAACTCCCACCATCAGACTGAGGTGCTCCAACACCGAGAGGGCCAGTGTATGGGGGGGGATCCAGAATGCAGAAGAGACAAAAGTCTAAGGAAGTTGCACAAAGACCGCTTCATATTAAGAGGCACTTTTGTAAAAGGTCGAATTTCAAATTCTATCCAATCGGCAGAAATCTGCACCGGCCCAGGGTTGTACCAGTGAGCACCACGGAGAGATCTACTTCTGTCTTTGTGTGGCTGCGCATGTGCAGTAGAACGAAAAGCTAAACTTGAACTAAAAAGTCATCTTTTTCATTAAACTGCGCATGCGTTAGTCCAGGGATCTCTCCGTGGTGCTCACTGATATAACCCGGGGCCGGTGCAGATTTCTGCTGATAGGAGCACTGGCCCAGGGTTTCAGGTGGATAGATACAATCACTTGGGGGAACGTTTGGCACCCCCAAGTGCCTCCAGCCTTTCCTTCTCCTTTAAATGTCACAAAGACTGCAAACAACTCCATACTGATCACTGGACATCTCCCACTGACTTAAAGGGATCCTGTCATGTGAAATTATGTTTTTTTCAAAATGCATCAGTTAATAGTGCTGTCTCAGTAGACTTCTGCACTGAAATCCATTTCTCAAGAGAAAAAAAGAGCAAACTGATTTTTTTTTTATATTTCATTTTGAAATCTGACATGGGGCTAGACATATTGTCAATTTCCCAGCTGTCCCAAGTCATGTGACGTGTGCTCTGATAAACTTCAATCGCTCTTTACTGCTGTACTGCAAGTTGGAGTGATATCACCCCCTCCCTTTCCCCCCCAGCAGCCTAACAACAGAATAATGGGAAGGTAACCAGACAACTCCCTAACACAAGATAACAGCTGCCTGGTACATCTAAGAACAACACTCATTAGTAAAAACTCATGTACCACTGCATACTATTCAGTTACATTGAGAAGGGAAAACAACAGTCTGACAGAAAGCAGTTCCCTCCTAAAGTGCTGGCACAAGTCACATGACTGGGAGCAGCTGGGAAACTGACAAAATGTCTAGCCCCATGACAGATTTCAAAACTGAATATAAAAAAAATGTGTTTGCTCTTTTGAGAAATGGATTTCAGTGCAGAATTCTGCTGGAGTAGCACTATTAACTGATGTGTTTTGAAAAAAACATGTTTTCCCATGACAGTTTCCCTTTAAACAGCAATTCGGCAGGTTTTAGATGGTTGAATTTGACAATTTTGACCATAAACCTTTTTTAAAATTTGAATTTTCGATTCGACCCTTAATAAATCTGCCCTTTAGTATCATCCTGCCATAATCCAATCCTTACAGAGCTGAAAGGAGAAACGTCTGTGGGTATGGAGGCATCCAGCAATAAGTACACAATGGAGAGAAAAGCTGCAGGGTCACAGTGTGTGTGTCAAAGGGAGTGGGTGTGTTTTTTCCAAGTTCCATCATGGGCAGCAGGAAACGACGTGCGTGATGCAGACACGTGCGACTATTTATACAACAATCATGCAGGTAAGTTACACACATTATGGGAAGTGGCTGCTGACAATGTAAAAGGTACCACACACAGGGGCCAGTGGCTGTGCAATAAATAACAGCAACAACACTGAAATGGACCAGAGGGACCCTGTACTCTGCTTATGCTTTTACCATTAATATCCAGGTGGTACACTTGATGACAAGCCTATGTGTAAGTATTGCTGGGATACACAGTGTCTGTCACACACACACATAGTTCAACTACTCCTTCCACTGACTCTCAAGCACTTTAGCTGCAGCTGGGATGCTGGAAGTTGGATTCCCCCCCATATAATTAAAATCATTGGGTGTGTAGAGGATTTTCCTTCTCTGTATTTGTGTATGTACTTCTGAGATTGTGTTGCCATGGTGTTAAGGTTTCAAACTGACACAGAACAACATTGGTTTTTGCACAGCACATGTAATCTATGGGAAATGTCTCTTCTGCAGCTAACAATACAATAGCTTCTATTGCAGGGGGCACCCCTGAGATCCTTCTAGATGTTCCCTTGTGGCATGGAGTTGCAGTGATGGGGAGAGACCATATTCAGAGGCAGGGAGGGTTACATGGAGTTATAGCGATTGGGAGAGACAATTTTCAGAGGCAGGGAGGAGTACATGGCGTTGCAGTGATGGGGAGAAACCATTTTCAGAGGCAGGAGGAGTACATGTAGTTGCAATGATGGGGTAGAGACCATTTTCAGAGGCAGGGAGGAGTACATGGAGTTGCACGTAGGGTTGCCACCTTTTCTCGAAAAAAATACCAGCCTTCCTATATATTTATCTTTTTTTCCTATTAACATTGGGATCAACCATAAAAAATACCGGCCAGAACGGTAAAGTACCGGCCAGATGGCAACCCTAAGTTGCAGTGATGGTGGAGAGACCCTTTTCAGGGGCGGGGCGCTCCACCAATGGGGTGGGTTGAGAAACTCGCCTTAGGCGGCAGCACGCCACTAGGTACGGAAAAAACGGCGCTCCTGGTACTTTAAGAGCCGAATTACAGGTTTCCAAGCCGGAAATTCATCTCTTCCAGCATAGAGTGCAATTATGCGCTGGCGTCCTGGCCCTCTCTGCCACTCTCATGGCGGCGGCAGCAACAGCAAGCTGTCTCAGGCGGCGGAGGGGCCAGGATCACCCCTGGGCAGGAGGATTACATGGAGTTGCAGTGATGGGGAGAGACCATTTTCAGAGGCAGGGGGGCTACATAATGGATGAATTGATACAATCTTGGCAAGGAGATGAAAATGAACAGGTCAGAGTGGGAGAAATGCTTTGTATCTCTATAACAAATACTGGCCCATCACATATAACATGGCAGTATTGCACATAGATTGGCAGCATGAGACTCTCCTATTGGGTATTTATGTGACACAGGACAACATCAATGTCATTAAGAAAAAGAAATATACTATGACTACAGTTTGGCAGCTTCCAGGTCCAGGAATCCAAGTGATTCTACTCACAGTGTTGTGAAGAGGGCAGCAAAGTGTTACTGGGGCTAAATTCCAGTGCATTTGCCAATATCAACCAATCAGGGACTTCATTTCTTTCTTTTTGGTTTCTACCATTATTTGATTTCTTTATCAAACAGATAAAGGAAAAGGAATTGCTGATTGGTTGCTTAGTTGCTAATGGAAAGTGCATTTGTCTATGATTGGAGTATGGTTGCCTGACGCGGCTAAAAAGAGAGACTGGATACGGATCACTTCAATACAGGGGTGTCCATCCAGTTTGTAGACTCATGACTAATGCTGGGAGTTGTAGTACAACAACTGCTAGAGAGCTTCAAGGTGGACGCTGCTGTACAAAGGTGGGACAAGCCACAGTTATTTGCTGGTAATGATCCCGGGACACCAATGTCCTCACAGCTATAATGAAAGTTCAATATATGATAAAGTGAAAAAAAAAAGAAGGTGCATCTTTGCTTTAGAGCAATGGAAGTCTCTTATGTGGGACCCCACCTGCCCCTCCCCAGAGCCTTATGCACAGCAGGGCCATTCCATCTGCACGGGGGTGACATTGTTTGGCACATACCAGTGTCTAACAAACAGAGTCAGATAAGCACAAAGCAGCCAGTCCTTCCAGCTGATGGATTACAATGACTTTGGTTATGAGGTGAGGTCTTTACATAGAGAAGTCACTGTGTTTCATACAGAGGAGACTGTCTATTGCTTCTGCACTTTCCTCCTGATAAAACCTTTAAATAAAGGCAAGTAACCGTATGTGTCCCACATAGACTTGTAATGGCACATTGTGCGTTGGGTTCACAGTGAGGTCTCGTTAGTGTGCGGTCTGGAGTTCTCCTCTTCCAGTAAAGCGATTCTCTGCTTCAACATTCGCACTTGCGTCTCGTGACGCTCCACCATCGCCATCATCTGTGATTCCAGTTTCTTCAGTTTATTCTGATGCTTCTTCTTGGCCTTCTCATAGGCTGCCACCAGGTTGCTGTTCAGAGACAAAAGAAATACAATAAAATCAGTAATTGTTCCATTCCTAATGCTCAGGATTTAATAGTGAAATGAATAGAATAGTAATGGTAATCAATCATTTAAAATAAAATTTCATTTGATTGCATTTATTTTGTTGGATTTGTGTATTCTTCACTTCCCCGCTACATTGACATAACAATCTTTGGCTATGTACCCACATGAGTTTCCGGCTATACATTCACCAGCATTCCACCCTGTAGCACCTCATATTGGAATTGGCAAAGTCATCCTTACAATCTCAATCTCCACCCCCAGACAGGGAACACATTCTGAATGCAGAAGACAGACCAGGACCTAATACTTGTGTATTCAGAAGCAGCACCGTAAATAAATAAATAGATAAATAGATGCAGTGCTGCACACAGAATGCTTGAGGTACATCCCATATACGTAGTCGGCTGTATGGCAACTTAATGGTGCAATATTTTCACTAAACTATATGAGAAGAATGCCAGGAAGCCCACGGCAAAGTTCTCAATAATATAAAGGAAGTTTTCAGTAAAATGAAGTTGGTGAACTGATTGTAGAGAGCAGGAGGAGATAAAAGTGACTCCATGACAAATGAATGCAGTGATGGATTATATCAATCATTTGGAGCTCATGGGCCGGTGAATGTCCCAACAGGGGGGTCAGAACATCATGGCTGCACATCTCCTTACCTGTTGGCTCTCTTCAAGTCATTGACAAACTCTGCCGACTGCTGATGTCGGATCTCACTGCTCTTTGTGAGTCTCTCTAAGGCGCTGACCAACTCCTGAGCCCGGGACTTCAGTTTCTTCTCCCTGGGGAAAGACAACAAAAAGCTTTAAAGTGTGTCCTAGAGTCAAACTGCTCACACACTGTGTATTGCTTCAGCCCAACACTGTACCTCTTCTGCACGTATCCTTCCTCATGGTTACACAGTTGTTAAATAATTCTACTACTTAAAGTAGAGATTCCTCGGATCCCTTTCTACTATGTTGTGAAATGCTGGGGTCACTGTGAACTATAATGCTGGGGTCACTGTGCTGTGAAATGCTGCATGTTAAACACAGTTGACAGGGCACCTTAGGCCCCCGGTCGGCTACCCCCTCTCCCCCCTGTGAGTGTGCGATTGCACCACCGCGCGTGGAGAGGTGCATGTGTGGGTGCGCACTGCCACAGTTTGTTTTTTTGGGGAGCCCGGCAGATCAGTGTCCCGCTGGCCCAGTCTGAAACTGTGCGCCATAGGGGAGATTAAATAAAGGGCAAGGTAATGACAGAGGGAGGTGTGTGAGGAAGGGAGGGGAGTGATGAGGGAGGGAATTGAGCAGCAGGGGGTTTCAAATGACCTGCACTAGGGGTAGTCATAAAACTTTTGAACAGGTATCTGCCCAGCACCCCCACATCTTTGGGCCCTAGGTAGGTGCCTCTTCTGCCTACCCCTAGTTCCGGCCCTGACTGTGCTCATTACTTTAAAGGAACAGTTCAGTGTAAAAATAAAAACTGGGTAAATAGATAATGTTTCTAATATAGTTAGTTATGCAAAAATGTAATGTATAAAGGCTGGAGTGACTGGATGTCTAACATAATAGAATACAACACAACTTCCTGATTTTCAGTTCTCTAACTCTGAGTCAGTCAGTGACTTGAAGGGGGGCCACATGGGACATAACTGTTCAGTGAATCTGCAATTGATCCTCAGCATTCAGCTTAGATTCAAAAGCAACAGCTATGACTTTGTTCCCCCCCTCAAGTCATGATTGGTTACTGCCTGGTAACCAGTGGAAACAAAGACAGCTGCAAAGCAGGAAGTAGTGTTCTGGCTATTATGTTAGACATCCAGTCACTACAGTCTTTATACATGACATTTTTGGCTAACTATATATATTTTATTTTGCACAGCCTGTCCATTTACCCAGTTTTTATTTTTACACTGAACTGTTTCTTTAAAAATCGTTGCGCAGCATAACTTCGTTCCACTTTAATCAGCCGCTTGAGGGGGCAACTAAATCTCAAACCTCAAAGGATGCTTGGTCCTAAATGAAAACAATGCAGTTTTAACTACAATAATACTATTGGTATCAGGGGTGTGATTACATTACATGGGGGGTGCTAGTGATGATAATCACTTCCCTGATACAAATATCTCGTTGAAAACTGGGTAAATATTAAATAGTCAGGGTTAAAACTCCTGTCAGACAAAGACTGATTCAGGAAGTTGCTGCTTGCCTTGTTCTGTAGGACTCCATAGGCCAGTCGTATGATGTGATTATTGGTGTTCAGTCTACATCTTATCACTGGTCAGTGTCACAACACAGGGGTGCACATATTTACTCCCTCCTGGCTTCTGTTTTATTTGTTATTTGTTTTATTTCACATACTACAATGCAGGAATGGTCACACCACTGAACTGCTGAACTGCAATTCCCAGCATTGCCTATGTCTTGTTTGTGGTAATCAGCCAGAGCCCTGTGTTTGGCTTCATCTTTTAGACTGTAAAACAATCCTATAGAATATGTGATTACAGGTATGGGACCTGTTATCCATAATGCTTGGAACCTGGGGGTTTCCAGATAACAGATCTTTCTGTAATTTGGATCTTCATACCTTAAGTCTACTAGAAAATCATGTAAACTTTAAATAAACCCAATAGGCTGGTTTTGCTATCTTAGTTTGAATCAAGTACAAGCTACTGTTTTATTATTACAGAGTAAAAGGAATTAATTAAAAAAAAATTGGTATAGCTGCATAAAATGGAGTCTATAGGAGATGGCCTTTCTGTAATTCACAGCTTTCTGGATATCGGGTTTCCGGATAACGGATCCCATACCTGTAGCAAATAAAAAACGCTGTAAACTCTTAGAGGCAGGTGTCTCCTTTCTCCTGGGCTTCATAGACATTCCAGCTACTCTGCTGCTGTGTGTATTTCTTTTTATTTATTGCCATATTTGTCCCCCTGTTTGGACTATTACTGTACTGTTAAACTGTACACAGCGGAGTACTCAGTAGCACTATATGGACATATACATGGGAACCTGTGTACAACAGAGTGCAGTTAACATGTTTGCCCATTAAGGGTCACTCTTTACTTTCACAGACAAACTGATATGGGCTGTGAGAAGCTGTTATTGGGCCCAAGCACAAAGTGGAAGAGAAGACAGAGGCAGGGGTAAGTATGATGGGAGTGTAGGGGATTGTGTATTTGAGGCAATTACAGCAGAACCATGTCAAATGCTATAAAGCTGGAAAACAACTGTTTCATTACTTGGCATGGCACTTTACCCTGTGTTCCTTGGCACCACAAATTAGACTGCAAGCTCTATTGGGCAGAGATCCATTGTACTGTTATAGGATCCATTATACAAAAACCCGTTATCAAGGAAGCACCAAATTACTTGAAGGCCATCTGCCATCGATTTTAATCAAACAATTCACTTTAATAATAAAACAGTAGCCTGTACTTGATCAAAACGAAGAAATAATTAATCCTTATTGGAGGCAAAACCAGCCTAATGGGTTTAATAAGAATTTTTATGAGACTTAAAGGAGAATTCAACCCGGTAAAAAAAAAACCCCATATCCCCATCCCACGTAGACCCCCCCCGCTCCAGCCTAACTGGGAAATGCCCTATACTTTATAAATGATCATCTTTCATGCACAAACAGTAGGGATGCACTGAACCCTGCATTTAGGGGTTTGCCCAAATCCTGGAATCATGGGCAATGGATTCTGCTGAATATTTAACTGAATCCAAACCCTTAGCAGAATGCGGATAGAAAATGATTTGGATTTTTATTTCCATTAGGCTCTTGGATGTGCCAGCAAGCGCTGCACCCCTCCTCTGGAATTCTCTCCCACGGTCTGTCCGACCTTCTCCCAATCTTTCAGCTTTCTAGAAATCTCTAAAAACCCACTTTTTTAGTGAAGCCTACCCTCACTGTTAACTACTCAATGCAATACCGCTTACATTACTACATCTCTCACCCACTTTACTCTGATCTTGCCCACTCCCACACCTTGTGTATCATTCCCTTCCCGTTAGCTTTTTCTGTACAGGGCCTTCCTCACCTCCTGTACCAGTATTTATTGTGATGTATGTAACTCCTTATGTTCTATGTATGTAATTCATGTGATTTAGTTGTATAATCACATTCACTTTACAGCCCTACGCAACAAGCTGGCGCTATAGAAATACATGTTAATAAAATAATAATAATAATAATAATAATACTGCTAAAAAAGGCTTGGCTTTGTCTGAATCCCCAAGCATATGTTGTATTGGATGCATGTCTAATACACAGGTGCCACCTTGCTGCCTATAAAGTGCCTATAGGGAAGCTCCCAGACTCTTCACTTTGCTGTTTCTTCTATATTAAGTCAGTATGTTGGAAAAGTCTTCTAGAGAAAAGGGCACTGGCAGCTGTGAGAAGGTTAAGAGCGAGAGAAGAAGAGTAGTGAGCACATGGATGAAAGTGCAGCGGATCAGGATCTTGCAGGTACGACGGTGCACAGCCAGTGAAACGGATCAGCAGCTGCAGACACCAGCCGGCAAAACACTATAATAGTCAATTCATTTTGGAGAGACTGTATTCAGCGGCAGGAGAGGGGATTTAAATTGCCTTCCCTTCAGCAAGGAGAAATAGGAACAGCTCGCTATGGAAACACTGCAGCAAGAAATCCAGTTATGGCTTCTGTGTGACATGTCATCATGGAGAAATGAATATATAAACACTGGGTATTGTTCCCAGGTACCAGGGAAATAAATAAGCGCAAAATCCAGGCTTCCTATGGTCTGGCTCTGACAAATATCATGTGTACGTTACAATTCACTGGCTACACAGATTATCCATCATTCAATGCCTGCAGCGTATCTAGCCAAGAGGAGTTATTAATATCATGCATAATCACTGCATCTCCCCTTTCTGTCCTACAGAACAGCATTTTATTAATATAATAACAAGGAAAATGCTGCTTATACAGATACTATCTCTAGCAGAAGCCCAGTGTTATATATTTGCCACCTACACACCATTATATTAGCCAAATGTATGACATTCTCTTGTGTATGTGAAGAGTAAGTGAGTGCTGCTGAACACATATAGTGCCTGTGCATGAAGGAATGGGGATAATATACCGGTACTGGTCCTGTACAGTTATTGTATTGTACTTGCCTCAAACACTTACAGGGCTGACATTTATTGTGTCCAGTATCCGGTCATGTCATCACAAAATAGCTCCATGGGCATCGGACATATCACTGCACATAAGTCAGAAATCTAGCTGAGATGTCACTGCCCTTCTCCCAGTTGCCATGGAGGTTACTTGTCCCAGGAAGGGCATGTAAAGTTCTGATCTCTTCCCTGGGAAAATCAACATCGGAATATTTCTCGGTTTTCCTTTTGAAGGTGTAACACTTTGACTAACAGGAACTGACCAGCAGGTCACTACTTGTGTTTGCCATAGGCACAACATTTCATTGGGACTTGTCAAAGACGTTTAAGGGGAACTAAATGTCCACCATGGCTTTTTAACAGTTAACCCCAGTACACAGTCTCCTCTGTCCCGTGCCCAAATGCTTTGCTCCCCCTGCCTCCAAGTGACATACCTGTGCTAACTGCAAATCATCATAGCAGGGTTGGCAAATTAACTTTCTGCCATGTTCCTAGGTTCTACAGCAATGAGATGCCTGCACTAGGCCTGGACCACACTAAGCCTGGACCACAGGTATGCTTCCATTAAGAGCATGCTCCTAGTGTTGCCCACCAACTCTGCTGTGCAGCTCTGCTATTTGTTCACAGGTACTGGGGACAAGTTCACATGGTGTCAGTGGGGATGATTTGGCTGGCGAGGGAGCACAGGGGACTGTGCACTGGGGTAACAGTTAAAAGAATCCATGTGATATGGCTCCCTGTTTTGATGATCCTGGTTCTCCAGTGACAGACGTGCTATGGGCTTCGGGTTAACTTCAGAACTGGCATTTCCTCTGCTGGGTGAAAGATGCCAGTGTACAAAATGTCAGTAAGTGACATTAGCCTTATATTGTACCAAAGATCCAAGTAGGAGCTTCAGGGAAACACCTGAATGTGCCCCCACCATATGGAGCAGATGTAAAAATTTCACCCCAGAAAGTAACATTTGCTTTTTTGCTGATTGCAATATCTCTCACACTCGCAACTGAAGATAACGTCTCACTGAGGAAGCATTTTGATTACCCTATCTTTTTCCCTCTCACGTGCTACCCAATTACTCAGCTGTCTCAAATAAAGCCTGTGTAAAGATTAACAGCATCAGTGCAGACACATGGCTTGTTTGTTGATACAAGCACAAAAAAAGCAAGAACTTGAGGGTCTGAAGGACATGCACAATTTTTAAAATGCTGAATAAAATACAATATTTTTCAGTGTTAGTGTAATGGCAGATTGGTTGTTTGATCACCCATGCAAAAAAAAAGCCTCCCAGGAGGGAATTCAGTGCAGTCTGTGACTATTGTAGCCCCCAACTGGCTTAGGTGGTAAAACTGCAAAGGCAATGTACAGTAGTTGCTTTTAAATTTATAATATACTACATTTTAGCCTCTGACCCACCCACCTGAGCCCTCAACCCATCCCAATTGTACCTTTTACATTTGCTGAACTCCCCTCAATCCACCTTCTAGCTAGGGTTGCCACTTCACCCCTTTAAAACCGAGCACATATGGAATCCATAGCCTGCATGGCTTGTTAGCAATTCATTTAGATGCATGCTGCAGACTGAATTGATTTATGTGCAGCCATGCATCATGCATCTAACTGAATTGCTAATTAGCCATGCAGGCTGTGGGTTCCATATGTGTTCCGTTTAAAGTGTTGAGGTGGCAACCCTACTTCTAGCTGTCTCTTGCTTCACAGCTAACACCCCTTTTGATGTCACCTGCTCGTTGTCCCCTCCCCCCATTTATGTCATGGCCTGCCCCATTCATCACTATCCCCAGCCAGTCAGTAAAAACAATTTCAAAAGGTGGCAACCCTCTCTGGCACCATGGAAAGCACAATGCAGCCATAGGCAAGCTGTAAGTTCAAGGATCTGTAGCACCTTGTAACCATAAGCAACCCCTTAATCACACATCGGATGACACCCAAGTTATAGTGAATCCTAGGCAGGGCTGAATTTACACAGAGGGCGCCCCTAGGCCATGTCCCCTTTATTTGTGCAAATTTTCATCATCAGGACTGGAGCGATGGGAATTGGCACATGGGAAATTTGAAAAATGATTGTATCTCCTGAGCATTTCTAAACCAATGTGGGTGTGGCTGGGCAGCATGCCGCCCCCTAAAATCTTGTGCCCTAGGCCCAGGCCTTGATAGCCTTTCCACAAATCCAAGCCTGATCCTAGGCACCCATGTACCACATTGCACACTTTTCAGGAATACAGTGCTTCTGAAAGAAGGGACGTGTGGTATTCATCAGAGATTAACAGGTTTTTTAATTATGTTATTTGCCCACAGACACAGCTACAGGAGGCATTGTAGGAACCAAACCAGCTATACTTTGCCCTTACACACTAACCCCCATATGTAATATAAGGTACTAAGTTTGCCCAGGAGCAATAACTCATGACAACCAATAAAATTCTTGCATTCTTGCAACAGGTGACTAGTAAATTCTATCTGCTGATTAGTTGCTATAGGTTACTGCCCCTGGGCAAACGTAGTGCATAACACCATAAAGATCTAAAAGAAGTGGGAGTGTGGTCCTGACTTACCTTCTGAGTGCACTTGTGAGCTCTGTAGCAAGTTCACTTTCATTGTATGTCCTCAACTCTGACAAAGACACGGCAGAACCCTCTGTGGAATCCTATAGGAGAGTGAGGACAGAGTAATGCAGAATGATTATCTCAATACTGGATGTTAGTACATGGACTAGAGGTACCCTGTGTATAGCTACTAATTCAATCAATGAGCCACAGAGCCTGGAGAAGAGAACACAGCACTAAAGACTCAAAACTCATGTTGGTTAGATTTCTAGCAGGATCATTATTCAATTATTTACTAGATATCTACCAACTTTGTAAATCCTCCATGTTCTTTAAATGTGCCTACTATAGAGAAAAGCATATTCTAGGCACCATCTATTCTAGCTACATATAGGCACAGCCCTACATTAAGAAATGCATATTCCAGGCACCATTTATTCTAGCTACATATAGACACAGCCCTACATTGAGAAATGCATATTCCAGGCACCATTTATTCTAGCTACATATAGGCACAGCCCTACATTAAGAAATGCATATTCCAGGCACCATTTATTCTAGCTACATATAGGCACAGCCCTACATTAAGAAATGCATATTCCAGGCACCATCTATTCTAGTTACATATAGACACAGCCCTACATTGAGAAATGCATATTCCAGGCACCATTTATTCTAGCTACATATAGGCACAGCCCTACATTGAGAAATGCATATTCTAGGCACCATCTATTCTAGCTACATATAGGCACAGCCCTATATTTACATCATGATCTGATTAACTGGCTTGCAGGTTACTCAGTCGGATGGATCTGATCACAACCAGCATGTTGGCTATTCCATATATAACTTTATGGGGTTTATTGCCCAATCTGGTTCTGTGTAGTGTTGTGAGATTGCATATGTTAGTGGGAACACTAACACTACATTCTGCCTTTAAATGTGTATTTGGATTCAAAAACATGTGAATGTGGGGATATCTGTATTGTAAGTAGTTCTCCAATTGACTGCACAGAGAACATAACTGTTACACACTAAAATTAACAAAACGTTTGTTAAAAGCTCCACTGCATGAGCAGGTCGATTAGTGATGTCTCTAAAATGGTCACTGTTTGTGTGACTAAGGAAATACAGTGATATTTAAATGTCCCAACCTTTCCCAGCTTGTCCTTGCTGCTGCTGCTGGTGGAGCTGAGGGATCTCATTCGTTGCTCTTTTTGCTCCTCCACTTCTGACTTGAGGTGCTCAATGTGTACCAGGTAGGCCTGTTCCTGAGCATCTCGCGTGCTAAGCTTTAGCTCTAGAGCTTTCTTCTCTTTCTCCAGCAGGTACAACTGTGCCTTTAGCTCAGCCATTTCCTCCTGTAAAGCAAACAACAATATTATCATCATCATCATGGGGAACAACTATGGCCTGTATGCAAGTAAAAGAGGGCTTCCAAATGAGAAGAAAAGCAAGCTCCTTTGATTTCCCATTGAACCACTTTGGGCTTCCCTAGGAGGCTAGTCCCACACTCTAAGAACAACAAAAAGCCTACAGTGGGTCTCATGGTATGTTAACATGCTAGTGTGCTACTAAACATAATCTTCATTCATTTTTCTTATGTCAGATTAATGTGAAACTAAAAGATTTCCAGTTTTGCAGCCATTTGCACAGAACATCCTCAACTGAAAAGCATAAACAAAAAGAACACCTTTAGATTGCAAGCTCTCTGCGCCAAAGTTTCACAAAGTTTCATTGGAATTTTTGGCGCATGCGCAGTAGTACAAACCGGCAAATGCGTCCTACTGCACATTCGCTGCCGGAAGAAGACGTCGGTATAGAAGATGGTGCCCGGGAACCTGGCTGGAGGGGACCTACACAGAGGGGTACGTAGCGACTTAGGGGCATTTGCCCCAGGGGAAAGGTAAGCCGGGGGTGGGGGAGGGAGGGGGGCCTACGGTGGGGTGGGGGTTAGCGCAGGAGGGGTTTACTTCTCCTTTAACTAAATAATTCAACTAAATATTCAACATTTTTAAAAATGATTTCCTTTTCTCTGTAATAATAAAACAGTACCTTATACTTGATCCCGACTAAGATATAATTATTCCTTATTGGGTTTATTTAATTTTTATATGATTTTTTTGTAGATGTAAGGTATGAAGATCCAAATTACAGAAAGATCCACTATCCGGAAAACCTCAGGTCCCAGGCATTCTGGATAACAAGCCCCATACCTGTACTATTTAATTTGCATGTGAAAGTGGTCAGGTCACATTCCCATGATTCATGTACCCTCCAATCAGCTGGTGCTTAGAGATAGAGGTGTCATGCTCATGCTACCCTGCCTCTGGTTCTTGGATGATGGAGTTTGATCAGAAGGCTACTGCAAGGAGAAACATACCTTTGGGCAGAATGTGACCGTATAGTTTGTTTAGTTAAATAAGAGCGTGCTATTTCTCCATCTTAGCAGCCCTATTCCTAATTTGGATTCATCCCTATACTTAAAAGTTCACCGTTCTACACCAGTCCTTGTTCTTGCCCTGTGAACACCGTCAGGATTACTTCTAAAATGTGCCCCAACGGTGGCATCAAACAGTTCCACTCCAGGAAGCTGGTGATTAATGTACGGCAGCAGAGATGTAAAGCAGGTGAGCTGCCAATTAATCATTCAATGATCTCCCTGAGAAGTGGCGCAGAATGGTAACAATGGAAGGCCTATTTCAGCAGCAGCTGTGATCAAGGAGACTTGGAGACGTAACCTATTTAAAGCATTGTACCAGGCTTGTTTTGTTGCTTTTTATCTGCTGAATTAAATGGCATCCTCAGCAAAAGAGGCAAAGACATTTATTAAATGGTACTGAACAGACATCAGTCACAAGATGTGCTTAAACTAATGATGTATTAGAAAAGCAAGGCTTGCTAAACAAATGAGATAAACAGCTGTGTTTAGGAAGATCACAGCAGCTATAAATATACATTATATGCAAAGACTGGAGGAGGGGGGTTCTACAAGGCACTGGGGCCTTAAAGAAGTTGCATATCATTGTATGACATTATATAGTGGCATAAATATAGACAACAACAGTCAATGCTGGTTATATCTGCACAACAAATTCATCTATAAGGGCCCTTACACATGGGTGTTTTGAGCTTAGGGTTGCCACCTGTCTGGTTTTGACCCGGGCAGCCCTTCAAAATACCGGGTCAATGCTTCCTGCCCGGTTTTCCAAATAAGGAAAACCGGGCGGGATTAGCTTGATTGACGCCGCGATCAGCCAATTGGCGTCATAGCTCCGCCCACTGACATCACGGGCCCGCCCCCCTGTCCGGCTACAGCCACAGTGAAAGGTGTCAACCCTATTTGAGCTGCGCTCCCCTGCATTCTGGTTTAATGTGTTCAGCCACAGTGTAGCGCAGGAGTAGATGCACTGAATTATTGTCAATTCGGCTGTACTCACACAGACGCATGTAAGCACCAAATGCAGGTTGCATTTTACCTGCGTTCGGTGCTTACACGCGCATCTGTGTGAGTACAGCCGCATTGACAGTAATGGCATGCGTCTACGTCTGTGCTCCCCTGTAGCTGGACGCATGAAACCAGAACGCAGGGGAGCGCAGCTCAAAACGCCCGTGTGTAAGGGCCCTTAATCTGGCCCTAGTCTAAGCTCAGAACACATAACAGGTTTAATAAAGGAAACATGGGAATCCATGCAGGCCCAGGACCCACTGAGTTTTATGTATTTTTTTGTATAGTTTTTATGTATAGAGACATGTTATAAACCTGTGAGTGCTGCACCTTAAAGGGAAACTAAAGCCTAACTGAAGAAGTAGCTAGAAATGTTGTACATTATGTTTTGTGCTTGTGTACCAGCCCAAGGCAACCACAGCCCTTTAGCAGTAAAGATCTGTGTCTCCAAAGATGCCCCAGTAGCTCCTCATCTTCTTTTCTGCTGATTCACTGATTCACATGCTCTGTGCTGCTGTCACTTACTGAGCTTAGGGACCCACTCACAATATACAGTACACATAGAATAGAAATGTCACAGTATAAGGCTGATTAGTCATTAATATCGATAATTACTAAATGACAGCACAGACACCAGTGCAACTAGCATCAGAATTTAATAATCAGTCCTGTAGCATCAGCTTATATTATAGACCAACCTCATTTTCTGCTGGATAATTAGTGACGACCCCTAAGCTTAGCTTCTCAACAGCTGCTCAGAGCCCACTGAGCATGTGAGTGTCACAGACACTTTCCAAGATGGTGACCCCCTGTGACAGGTGTGAAATCCTGGATCATTGCTGCTAATGACAAGCTGAAACTTTAGGCTGCTACAATAAGTTCAGTATATAAAACATGGCATTTTTAACCATATTCATTTTTACGGTTTAGTTCTCTTTTAAGTGTGGGTGCTTTTGTCAGGCTTTGCTATAGCATTTTTTTAAACTGGCTTCAAATTGGTCTCCTAAATGAACATGTTGAAAGTCCTGTAATCAAGTTTCCACAGCAATTAGTTTATAGTATTTCCTAAACAGGTCATAGAACATAATCAGCTTAACCCAGCGCTTTCTTATGATCCCTGTTGAAATGTATAGGTCCGATTGATCCACATAATTTGTACAGGGCAGCTTAATTTGTTATGTGAGTGTCCTGCCTAGCATGAAATGGGATTAGTGTAAAGCAGCTGACTGGCTCGTTCCGCAAGAGACACAGAGGAAATAGAAGGAGAGAGCAACTGAGATGAGACCTAACATTTCAGTCTCTCATTCATTCAAACTATAGACAAATATCAGCTAAAAAGAATATGTGATGGAGCAGAGAAGGAAAAGAAGAAAGAAGAGAAAGTGCTGTATGATGTTCTAGAGCCGTACATTCATTCACATGAAAGAATACTCAATTAGTATTTACATTTGGAAGATTCAAAGAGAGGCATATACATCTTCCTTTTTCTCTCTCTCTTAAGGCCCTAGGGTTGCCACCCAGCCGGTATTTTACCGGCCTAACCGGTAAAATACCTGCAAGGGCTGGGGCCGGTATTACAAATCTATCAGCAATGTAGCTGCCGGTAATTTGTAATACCCTTACAAAAAGCCCTCGGCCCTTCACTTTAAACGTATTTGTTCACCGACGCTGCGGGGGCTCCGCCCCCTTAAGCATCATGGCCCACCCCTTTTGTGTGTCATTTCCATGACTCTGCCCCTTTCTGTCGCTGCCCGCCCCTTTTTTCCACCCCCCAGCACTAGCTGGTATTTTTTTTTTAAAGGTGGCAACCCTATAAGGCCCCCATACATGGGCCGATAAAAGCAGCCAATAGACAGCTTATTGGCCTGTGTGTGGGGTCATCTGACGGGCTTCCCCGATCGATATCCGTCTGAAAGTCGGCCAGATGTTGATCGGGCAGGCTAAAAAACCTAGTCAGATCGCGGGCACATCTCTGCGTGTATGTCCTCCATTCTGATCCGATCGTTGGGCCCTAGGGCCCATGATTGGATCAGCCCGATATCGACCACCTCAATGTGGGCATATCGGGGAGTGATCTGCTCGTTTGGCAATATTGCCAAATAAGTGGATCTCCCTGTCTATGACCACCTTAACTAGACACCCAGGCACCAATTGAAGGTGCTCAGTCCAAACAAAGGACTTTGTAGGTTTATAAGCAGGTCCCAGCTCCCCTTGCATTTGCTAGCTACTTGTCTCCTGCAGATGACAAAGACTGCATGGAAACATACAATGCTTTTTGAAAGGAACCTTTCCAATCAGGTAAATGACACACAAGGGGAGGGTTATTTTAACAATAGCCCATTGTTATAGAATGGCTAATTGTAAGCAACTTTGCAGTTGGTTCATTTATTTTTAATAGCTTTTTCACATACTTGTGACACTTTCCAGCTTTCAAATGGGGGTCATTGACTCCCATCTAAAAAACAAATGTAAGTCTACACATGTATTGTTATTGTTACTTTTTATCACTAGTCTTTCTACTCAGTCCCTCTCCTATTCATACTCCAGTCATTTATTCAAACCAGCTCACGGTTGCTAGGGTAATTTGCACCCTAGCAACCAGACTGCTGAAATTGCAAACCGGAGAGCTGCTGAATAAAAAGCAAAATAACTCAAAAACCACAAATAATAAAAAGTGAAAGCCAGTTGCAAATTGTTTTAGAACATCTGTCTCTTACTTCATACCAAAAGTTAATTTAAAGGTGAACAACACCTTTAATCTGAAGACTGGCTTTGAGGGACCAAACATGCCCTGGTATTGAGTACATTTAGAAACCAGTGAAGAGTATGAGAATTGTGTATATAGCTGCCTCGTCTTTATGGTTTAGCTCCTACCATACTGAAACTACATAACTCCTGTGTTTATATTCCATCGTCAGTGGCTGGTGTTACAGTATGCAGGAATAGCAAGTCCTTATTAGCTCCTATTTCATATCTGTGAAGAGGTATTTGAAAACGACATCAAAGCTCAATGTAAGTGAGATGGACGTATCTACATTAACCAGAACGGATTCATTCATTTGAAATACTAAGCATGAAAAGCACCAAGAATCCAAGAATGTCTGATCATAAATGATATATATCTTGTAAAGCAATAAACTTTGGTTGAACTTCTCAAGCTGTATTACCTGCCTTATAGTTCTGATACATTCACTCTGCTGAGCAAGTGATGGCTCCCAGCTTGCCACCCTATGTCTTGGGACTGCTGTATTAAAAGCCTAGGCACTTGTAAAACATCATTATCTATTAGTAAAGGTTGATAGAACACTAAAAAGGACAGCACAATCTACTGGTAGGGCATTGGGGAATCCTGCAATATAACTTCCAACTATTTAGTCCCAGATATGAAGCTGTTACGAGGCTGATTCATTATTCTAATAGTACACAATTAGTCATTTGTGGCAGTTCTGTGAATAGAACACCGGGAAACGGACTCATCGTAACGTTTCAGCAATTTGTTCTGAGTGCACCATTAAGTGATTTTGTAATAAGTTCTCTCCATTCAGACTGCTATCCTCTTGTTATGTTATGATGTTATTATTATTATGTTATTATTATTACCATATTATCTTATTGTTATGTTAGTCTTGTTATGTTTTCCAACTTTAAACAAATGGTCATTGCATGGTGCTGTTTATAGAATACTGTACAGGTATGGGACCTGTTATCCAGAATGCTCAGGACCTGGGGTTTTCCAGATAATGGATTTTTCCGTAATTTGGATTTTCATACCTTAAAGGAGAATTCAACCTTTGGGGGAAAAAAGTTCTTAATTTTTCTTTTCTTGTTTTGCCTAAATTGTTTTTAATTGTTTGTGAAGCTACACAAATCAGCATATTTTAAAATCAGTCTTAAAAAGCTATGTTTAATTTCAGGCCATTAAAGGACAAGGAAAGGCAAAAAAAAAACCCTATTTTTACTTTCTTTTATGAAAAAAGAAACCTATCTCTAATATACTTTAATTAAAACATGTCTAATGTTTTTATAAGAAACCTGACTGTATGCATTGAAATTCTCCCTTCATTTACTTCTGTGGATAGGAATTGTTAGACGGTCCCTAACTGCTCTGCAGAGAAACAATCATACTTATGAACAGCAGGGGGAGCCCCAGCCTTACTTTTCAGCCATGCAGGACTCAATTTTGAAATCTGGCATTATGCTAGACGTTTTGTCAATTTCCCAGCTGTCATGTGACTTATGCCAGCACTTTAGGAGGGAACTGCTTTCTGGCAAGCTGTTTTTTTTCCTTCTCAATGTTAGGGAGCTGTTATCTGGTTACCTTCCCATTGTTCTGTTGTTAGGCTGCTGGGGTGGGGGAAGTGAGGGGGTGATACAAATAGGAAAAGCTGCTAGTTTGGGAAAAGTACTGATAATGGGGGATTTTAATTACCCAGATATTGACTGGAGCAACAGTACTGCCAGATCAATTAATGGGAATAAGTTTATAAACTTGTTGCAAGACAATTTTATGGCACAGGTTGTTGAGGAGCCTACTAGAAAAAATGCTATTCTCGATCTAGTGATCTCAAATGACCCAGAACTTATAGCAAATGTGCAAGTCATTGAACCCCTGGGTAATAGTGACCATAATGTTATTACATTTAATGTCTGGTGCAAAAAACAAATATATACTGGGGCAACAAAAACCATGAATTTTGGAAAAGCTAATTTTAGTGCCTTTAGGGCTGCCCTCCAGAGTATTGATTGGGGCATTATGTTTTCAGCTAAAACCACAGAACAGAAATGGTTGTCATTTAAAATGATATTAAATCATTACTGTTCTCAATTTATTCCCTTAAGGAGTAAATGTAGAAGCTCTAAGAATAAGCCTATGTGGCTTAATACAGATATAAAAAAGATAATAGGAAAGAAGAAAAAGGCATTTAAAAACTACAAATCTGTTGGGACAGAAGCTGCATTTAATGAATATAAACACTGTAATAAATGTTGTAAATCGGCAATCCGGAAGGCAAAGAAAGGAAATGAAGAATTAATTGCGGCGCAGGCGAAAAGTAACCCTAAAAAGTTTTTTAAATATATCAATAGTAAAAAGATGCACGTTGAGAGTGTTGCTCCATTAAATAATGGTACCAGTATGGTTGTAACAGATACTGAAAAGGCAAATGTGCTAAATCAGTTTTTTTCTTCAGTGTATACAATAGAGTCTGAGTTCCCAGGTTCGCTTCATTGATGCACTGACTCTGCTCAATCTAGTCAATGGCTGACTCAGGATATGATTAATAAAGCTTTATCTAAAATTAATGCAAACAAGGCGCCAGGGCCTGATGGTATACATCCACGGGTTCTAAGAGAGCTTAGTTCAGTTTTAGACCATCCCCTATTTCTGATTTTCTCAGATTCACTTTCATCTGGTATGGTGCCTATGGATTGGAGGAAAGCTGATGTCATCCCAATATTTAAAAAGGGATTACGATCTCAGCCTGGCAATTATAGGCCAGTAAGTTTGACATCTGTGGTGGGCAAATTATTTGAAGGCTTGTTAAGGGATCACATTCAAAATTTTGTCCTAGGGAATGGCATTATGAGCAGCAATCAGCATGGCTTTATGAAGGATAGGTCATGCCAGACAAATTTGATTGCTTTTTATGAAGAGGTAAGTAAGATGCTGGACAGTGGGGGGGCAGTAGATGTGATATATTTGGATTTTGCCAAAGCGTTTGACACTGTGCCCCACAAACGACTGCTTTCTAAACTAAGGTCTGTTGGGCTTAATGAAGTCGTTTGCACATGGATAGGGAACTGGTTACAGGATCGGGTACAGAGGGTGGTTGTTAATGGTACATTCTCTACTTGGAGTAAGGTTCTTAGTGGGGTCCCTCAGGGCTCGGTGTTGGGTCCACTTTTATTTAACTTGTTCATTAATGACTTAGGGGAGGGTGTTGTAAGTAATGTATCTGTGTTTGCGGATGACACAAAACTATCCAGCCCAATTAATTCCATCCAGGATGTGGCATCCTTGCAACAGGATCTTGACAAACTGGCAATCTGGGCAGCTAAGTGGCAAATGAGATTCAATATTGATAAATGTAAAGTCATGCACCTGGGATGTAAGAATATTCAAGCCACTTATACCCTTAATGGGACTGCACTAGGCAAATCCATTATGGAAAAGGACCTTGGAGTCCTTGTAGATGATAAACTTGGCTGTAGCAAGCAATGCCAGTCAGCAGCATCAAGGGCCAATAAGGTCTTGAGCTGCATTAAAAGGGGCATAGAGTCACGGGAGGAGGGGGTCATTCTTCCACTTTATAGAGCACTTGTAAGGCCACATTTAGAATATGCCGTACAGTTTTGGTCTCCCTCACTCAAACAGGACATTATTGCATTAGAGAGGGTACAAAGAAGGGCAACTAAGCTGGTAAAAGATATTGAAAATCTTAGCTATGAGGAAAGACTGGCCAAATTGGGGATGTTCACGCTGGAGAAGAGGCGCTTAAGGGGTGATATGATAACTATGTATAAATATATAAGGGGGTCATATAATAATCTCTCTAATGTTTTATTCACAAGTAGGTCTTTCCAGATGACACGAGGTCACCCATTCCGTTTAGAAGAAAAGAGGTTTCGCTTAAATATTCGGAAGGGGTTTTTTACAGCGAGAGCTGTGAAGATGTGGAATTCTCTCCCTGAAACTGTTGTACTGGCTGATACATTAGATAGCTTTAAGAAGGGGTTGGATGGCTTTTTAGCAAGTGAGGGAATACAGGGTTATGGAAGATAGCTCATTATACAAGTTGATCCAGGGACTAGTCCGATTGCCTTTTTGGAGTGAGGAAGGAATTTTTCCCCCCTCTGAGGCAAATTGGAGAGGCTTAGGATGGGGTTTTTGCCTTCCTCTGGATCAACTAGCAGTTAGGCAGTTAAAATTAAAAAAAAAAAAAAAAAAGGTTGAACTTGATGGACGCGAGTCTTTTTTCAGCCTAACTTACTATGTTACTATGTTACTATGTAACTTGCAGTATAACAGTAAAGAGTGATTGAAGTTTATAAGAGCACAAGTCACATGACTTGGGGCAGCTGGGAAATTGACAATATGTCTAGCCCCATGTCAGATTTCAAAATGAAAAAAAAAATCTGTTTGCTTTTTGAGAAATGTATTTCAATGCAGAATTCTGCTGGAGCAGCGCTGTATCGGCTTCTGGCAGATATTATTCGACTTGTGCTGCTTTGATAATTTATGATGATACTTAAGCGGCCCAGACCACACTGAGCATGTGCAGTGCCAGTGTCAGACAAAGATGTATAACAAAGTTACAAGATGACAGCCTCCTGTGCCCAACTTTGAAAGCATAAATCATTTGTTTGATTAGGCTTGTGGTGCAGTAAGTTCATGTTTATGTTTAGTATAGAACATACAGCATTTCTAGCCTTATTCTATTTTACACTTTCCTTGTCCTTTAAATGAAAACATGTTTTCCAAGCAGTGACCGAGATGCACAAACTTCCCTAGTGCAATGCTGGCACTATTTAAATAAAGGATGATAATAAAAAAAAAAAAACATTGTACATCGATAGAAATTTGAAAACACAATGGCCAGGAATGTCCCGTAGGATTTTGCACAGACATTCTGTTCACCTAAGCTGCATTCTGGACTACAGCATTTGTACAGAGGGGTACGTGGTTCCAAGCAAGCATTGAAATATGTACAAACACTCACTGCCATATTCAATTACGGTACAGCAAATAAAATTTACTATGTGCCCTAACTTTTTTGATTGTGCTGATGCCAGCGTGACACTATATGGCAAGAAAATATTTCTCCTCAATGCATTCCAATCCTACCTTCATGGCCATAAGCTCTTGCATTAAGACAGCATTCTCCAGGTCGAGTCTCTGACTGTCACCTCGTGGCTTGACATCATAACTTAAAGGATCTATGTGGATGCTCTCCAGTTCCAACATGGTGAGTTTGACGGCCGCTCGGTCGTTCTTTAGCTGCTGAATGTAATCTTTCAGCCTCTGCTCATCTTCTTTACTAAATTCTGTGTCACAGCTGCTGGCTGTTGAGCTTGTAGTACTGAAAAAAGAGATAACACAGGGTCATTTGGACTTACAGAATTTATGCTAGAATTCAACTGCCCTGGATGACTTGAATGATCAATGATCCTGGACTTCATTTTACTGATCTGTGACAGGAATAATCCAGCTCTCACTTACTGGAGTATGAAGAACAGTATAGGTCAGCCATGGCCAAGGATAAATATTATATATCTACCTTCCAAAATTAGATTTAGGGTTCTCCAAACTAGACACATGACTGGGCCACAAAAGAAACAGGGTTTTCTTAATGTGGGTGGAGACTGCTTTAAGAACAATTTTTCCTTATTTAGTATTAAGACAAGAGCAAGATGTATACTGTAAATAAAAGTAAATGGCAGTATCAGTTTACTGTTCTTCTAAACATTTCTCATTGTCATTTAGGTCTGGTATACAGTATTACTAATTGACTGAAGACCGATGGGACATGTTTGCTCCTGCAGGATAAATGTCTGAAAATACCTGTCCCTCCCCATCCAGGGTTATCACACAAAATTGCCTTCTTCCATATTTTGAGACAAAGAATTGAAATAAATGGGGAGGGAAAGAATTAAAGGCACTTTATCACCCATGGGAAATTTGTCATTGCCCATACACATAAACATTTGGGACTGGTGTCTGATTTATCTAGCATTAACATGTTGAATCAGGAGAGGACCTTCCGCAAACTGTAGAAGTCATGCAATTGACCAAAAGTAGCAATTCCTTGCAGTTGATTCTGGGATGAAAATCAGGTGATCTGATACTTGGCGCAGGTACACAAACAATGTTGGCAGACAACATGGAAATGGCTTGGAAACATGGAAATATTTGCCAAATATATGGCACTAGCAAATCTGTGCAGTTTGGACATTCTACTTCAGGAGTGCCCATAAATTACTAATGTGAGGTCTACTTTTCGTGATGTTGTCCCATTATGATCTACATCCATAAAAGCCTTGTTAGCATTCTGTTCCATGGAAAATATTACTTATATATTATATTGAGTTATCAGAAAATGTATATTGTTATATTTAACAAACAACTATTTCTTATGTAACCTTTACACAATAAATATGTGAATTGAAATGATGAAACAGGAGGGTCATATAGACAAGCTGTTTGCTGACAGTGTCTTGAGATATTCTGATCAACAGGTAAAGGTCTACCGGTAGATCCCAATGGGCACCTCTGCTCTACAGTTTAACTGCAGATGAAAAAGTCAAGGGTGCTGTCAGATTACGCCTTTGCATTATACTTTTGAGACCTGTTCTTTTCCACCTTAAAATGTAACATTTTCAGTATTTAGGGTCTAAGGGAAAGCAAAACTGAAAAATAGGCAACTACTTGAATCTGATTAAAAAACAAAGTGAGACAATGCCCTAATGAACAGACCAACCAAAAAGGTAGCTTATGTCCCCTTTTACCAGGTGACATACAGTTGTGCTCATAAGTTTACATACCTTTGCAGAATTTATGATTTCTTAACCATTTTTCAGAGAATATGAATGATAACACAAAAACTTTTCTTTCACTCATGGTTAGTGGTTGGCTGAAGCCATTTATTGTCAAACAACTCTGTTTATTCTTTTTAAATCATAATCACTACACAAACTACCCAAATGACCCTGATCAAAAGTTTACATCCCCTGGTGATTTGGCCTGATGAACATGCGCACAACTTGATACAAAAGGGTTAGAATGGCTATTAAAGGTAACCATCTTCACCTGTGATCTGTTTGCTTGTAAGAAATCCTAAATTCTGCCAGGGTATGTAAACGTATGAGCACAACTGTATCACTTGAAAGAAAAATAAAACCTCTTCCAATAAAAATTATTGCGGTGCCTATAAAAGGCCAAATCTAACATATGTACAAAAAGTAAATTTATCCTTGTAAAAAGAATTTAGGAATAACCAGAAATTGTTGGTAAACCATAATAGCACCCTTTAATAAACATAGGTCCACATGTTCCAGCGAGATACCCCTTTTTAAATAACGTTGCCATGGCTTTAGAGTATCAGTGATTTGTATTCCCTATTAAATAGATCCCAATTCGAGTACATACTGTGTGCAATCTCCCACTTGACCCAATTATGAAATTGCTCAACACAAAGCATTTATTTCTTAGATTCCATTTTAATCCCCATGACTTATTACTGGCAAAATGATGTCCTGTCCTACCCAGGTCAATGTCTTTCAATCTATGAAGATGGAAAACCAAGAGAAGGGCAGGCAGGGAATGCAAACCCATGCCATGGAAATGAAGGTCATTCCAGACTAGATCATTTAAACATCCAACATAACCACTTGAGTGCTGCGGGTGCAAGTGCATAGCAAAGCAATTCATTAATAGCTATTCCATCAGCAAAGTGCTTTCTGTCCCTATGGGATAAATCCTTTGTTTGCTTGATTCTGGCAGTTCTTACTACCATCTCAAATTTGTAGCCAAAACCATAGGCTGGATTCCAGATCTTAATGTAATAGCTGTGTCTGCGTGCAATTGGGTTTAGCTAAAATATTGCTTTGGTATAAATTTGCTGACTTTTCTGATCTAAAAGCATTTCCCAAGATGAATGGCTGTTTTAAGAGAGGTGGTTTAAACGGCACTCTCGACAGCACTTAATTCTGGTCTCATTTATTCCCCTGTCTAGCCCACTTACTCACCGCTACAATTCTTCTTTTGCTGGATCATCAATGTGGAGGAAAAAAAAAGAGAAGAAATATATCACAGCAATTGCAATGCAATAATACCTGCCTAATTGCAAGGCACACAGTGCAGTGAGATTCGTGTTGGATAGGTAGCCACAAACTATATGCTGGGTCCTGCATATATGTCAAGGAACCGTCGAGCGCGGCACCGGGGAATCAAACAGATAAATACTCACATATAGATGCACCTCCCAAGACCACTCTGGCAGCGGCAAAATTACGGAATACGAATAGCATGGAGTGCAACCTCATGTAGAGTTGGGGGAAACAGCCATATTTAAAAGTCCAAAGCTTTATTAATTCTTCTTAAAAACATAGTACAAGCGGGCAGGGGAAAGCTTAACGCGTTTCGTGACAAAGAGTCACTTCATCAGAGTATATGCTGGGTCCTCCAACACTCATGTATCACCAATAAAAATAAGCTTCACTCTTGTCCCACTTATAGCTCTCTTCTGATATTGCCTGAAATCTAGCACGAATTTAGTTGCGTGTGGTGCTACAGTAGTCCTGTGCCTCCGCTACATGGGAGAGCAGGTATACTTTAAAATGTCGTGCCTCCACCCAAGGTCAGGACAGGCTGAACTGTAATACCCCTTCCTGGGAACTTCTGGTACCTGGTGTTGATCACTGCAGCAAAGGATCCAAACAGAGAGGTGACTCTTGCTGCAAAATAACTTGTTTATTCACAAAGGACAGTCGCAATGGATCAATTCACAGGCACTTAGATGACCACAGGATAATAGTAACAGGATTCTTCCCATTCAGTGAAATAGCACAGTTAGGATGAACACCACTTCTGGCAATTTCCTCCCAGAGTGTGAAGCTTCCTGCCCAGGGATAGTCATCTTGGGATCTTGGGTCTTGGAACCCTCACTGGTCCTCACCTCACCCACTGAGTCCCTGAGCTAGTGGTGTACACACAGCAGGGAAATAACCCCACTGCTTCTCCTCGTTGGTGCGGATGCTGCTCACTAGCTACCCTGTACTTACTCTCACTCTTAGAGTGACTATTACAATACTTACTATCACAAAATAACTCTTATCTAACTTTCCACTTTTCCTGGACCTGTAATACCTCCCAGTGAGGCAAAGTCACAGGACAGACCCTGAACACATGGGGCTAAACCAGGGGTGTCCAAACTTGGCCCTCCAGCTGTTAAGGAACTACAAGTCCCACAATGCATTTGCCTGACTGAGGCTGTCAGACTCCTTCATTGCATTGTGGGACTTGTAGTTCCTTAACAGCTGGAGGGCCAAGTTCGGACACCCCTGGGCTAAACCCTTTTATACTTTAAACTACTGCCACCTAGTGGACAATCCCCTTGAACTAATGTGGACCCAGGAAAAGGGACATAGCTGCCTTAGGTGTCCTGTTATCAAGGGAAAACTGCTTGAGTAAACATACCCAATCTGAGGGTCCCTACACACCATAACTTGTTGAAGCCTATAGAAGGCATAAAGATGGCTGGGGTTGGAGAATACTATGTAATCTTTAGTATATGGAGTAATTATAATAAAAATGCTTAAATGCTGTACGTCATTAAAGAAACAGTTCAGTGTAAATAAGAACTAGATAAATAATCTGTGCAAAATAAAAATGTTTCAGTTATGACCCATTTGTCCCCCCCATCAAGTCACTGATTGGTTACTGCCTGGTAACTAATCAGTGGAAACCAAGAGAGCTGCAAAGCATAAAGTAATGTTCTGGCTATTATGTTAGACATCCAGTCACTCCAGCCTTTATTCATAACTATATTAGAAACAATTTTTTATTTTGCATGGGCTTTCTATTTACCTAGTTTTTATTTTTATACTGAACAATTCCTTTAACAGGAAAACATGACAGTTCAGTATATATATCAGTCTAGTAGGGTGTCACCAGGTAGTGCAGTCACATGGCGGAACCCCAACTAGAACCTCCATATAGAGATACTATGGTTTGAACTGCATAAATATGAACAATAGAAGGGATAATAGAAGGAAATCCATGCTGTGTTTGCCCCTCGTACACTCTCTGTGCAATCAAATTGTGGGCTGATTGGTTGGCAAGTGTACCCTGTAGATTTGATGAGATCAGAAGCTGCTCTGGCTGTCTCTGGTTTCATACATAAATGTATGATTGGATCTGCTGATGTGGGTGGATATCGCTTGGATACTCAATCCAGATGTTTGGGAAAATCTCATATCTTCACAATCATTTTGCTTAATGTGCTACTGACACGTTCCTATACAAATAGGAACATGTTGGTATCCGTGAAAAGAAGTGGCACGCAAAATGTAAGCAGCTGAAAGCCTCCTAAAGCCCCCCCAGCCCAGTGAACTGTATTCATGGCGACCCTCTGACACCATTAAATCATCTTGCGGAGTTGTTTCAGTTACACTGGGCTGGGGGCGGTGCGATCGCTCCATAGGCTAATTACAAATGGAAACAGACTCCAGCCTATAGATGGATAGTACTGCCCCCAGCCCAGTGTAACTAAACAACTCAGCAAGATGATTTAATGATGTCGGAGGGTCGCTGTTGTTGGGCTGGGGGGCTTTGGGAGGCTTTCAGCTGCTTATATTTTGCGTGCAGCTTCTCTTCACTGATACCAACACGTCCCTATTTTTATAGGAACATGTCGGTATCACTTTAAGCTGGCCATACATGAAGAGATCCACTCGTCAAAAATTAGCAGATCTTTCCCCGATATGCTGACCAACGGCAGGGCTATATGGGGGTAATATGAACATTCGGCCCTAGGGCTGAATGATCAGATTACAACGAGGAGCAATGGGCCCTGACAGGTCGGTAGCCAGAAAAATTAAACCTTCCCAATCGATATCGTGGCCAGAGATTGATCAGGAAGACCCGTTGGAAGCCCTGGTACATGGGCAGATAAGCTGTAGAAGTGGTCTAAAGGGCCTATATTGGCAGCTTTATCTGCCCGTGTATGGCCATCAGGTATACTCCACTGTATCCAGAGCAATCAGCTGGATGATTTTTCTAGGAAAAACGGCAGTTATCAAAATAGCCTACATAAAATGATACCAGAAATTGGGAACTTCAACCCATGGGTCTCCAGCTGTTGCTGAACTACATTACTACATTATTGCTAGTTACCCTGTCTTTTTTAATTGCAGCAGCACATTTTATCGACCAGTATGAACAAATATCCAACAATATTTGGTATGTTGGCAGGTTGAGGGTTAATATAGATCAATGTGCCTCTTGGATGCAGGTTAGAAAGCAGCCAGAGGCAATCTCCTGGGTATTGGTTATCATCTGCTAGAGGAGGGTTAGGTCATTCATTAACAAGTCTGCCTGGAATGCTGCATGATCTCAGTTATCAGCCAGGGAATACCATCCCATCATGTTCAATATTACACTGCTGTATTTTATCCCCCCACATCTATTCAGTTTTCAGCCGCAGAAAACACAGTAGAAATAAATACTAAGGGGTTTTCCTCTGGAAAGACGAAGTATCAGCAAATGCTAAGAATATATGTTTCCTGTAGAAAGGCAAGCACAGTTGTCTTACATTGCTGGGGATCACTAGTGGTTTTAGTTACAGTGCCATTAACACGGATTATACATTAGCAACAGTGTCAGTAATATTGCTCCTGGCTGCTGTAGCTGTGTTTTATACCTACATGATAACAGGCCACATAGAACATTTCTTCTACATTTACTCTGGAGTTACAAGATCTTATTCCAACACTAGAGGTGATATACTCATGTCATGCAATATTATATCAAATGCCCTTTATACCAAAGGCACTTCAAGGCAGTTTTATGCCTCCCCAGCCTACTTGAAGGCCTTAACTCATTCTTTTGAATGAGGAAAAGGGAACTATGAAGGCAGTGTACTTCATATTTACCTAATCACTGCTATCAATGCAATTCATTCAATCAATCAGTGTAAAGTACCCTTATGACATGTCATAGGTTGCACAGGAGAGATGTGTGTGTGTGTGTGTGTGTGTGTGTGTGTGTGTGTGTGTGTGTGTGTGTGGGGGGGGGGGGGTAATTATTCATATGAAATTCTGAGTTAAAGAGTTCAGAATACTTTTACTCACTACCTTCTATTTTCCATGCAATTAGAATATCAGCAATGTTTCTGGTTTTGCTTTAGTCACCAGTGTCCCTTGTCCCGAGGCTTTCTGATTCTCTACCACATCACCTTCACAGTTAGGGAGACAAGGTCTAAAGCTGGCCATAGACATATATCCTTATGTCTGTTGAACGATCATACCTTGCAATCTCCTGACCTACCACTAACCATTCAGAATAAATTAACTAGTAAACAGAATTAAAAGACAATGTTCTGCCCATTATTTGACAAAGAGCAATCATATGAAAGTAATGTCTGACAAATAGTAGTGACTACTCCCACTGATATTGTCAGATAGGTAATACATGCAGAGATATTATTATTATATATGACCGATCGCCATGGCACGAAAAATGTTGGGGCAATCCACACGTTTCAAAAATCGCATGAAACGAAAATTTGTATGACTTTATCTATGTGTCTATTGCCAACTTAATTCATATGCCCCCTGCATTGTGCACTGCTGGTATACTGATACTCAACCTTATTATACACATGTGAAGTACTATACACAACTCCTGCAAATAACCTTCCTTCATTAGTACACAGGCTGGTATTGGCTTGTCATACGCAAGGTGGGACATAGATACAGTAGCAAAGTCAAACCAAGGGAACCTGATAAAAGGTGGCCATACACAGAGAGATCCGCTCGTTTGGCGATGTTGCCAAACAAGCAGATCTCTCCCCGATATGCCCACCTTGTGGATTTTTAGTCCTGCCCGATCGACATCTGACAGACTTTTGGCCAGATATCGATCAGTAAAGCCTGTCAAAGGGCCCCATACATGGGCCAATAAGCAGCCGACATGGTCTGTCAGCAGCTTTTATTGGCCCGTGTATGGCCACCTTAAGTCTGCAATACACATCAATGCATATGAAAAATAATCATCAGACTATACATCAAACGCAAAGCTAAAACAACACAGATGAAGGGGAGGAGTATGGAAAGGTAACTTGCATGGGACAAATTGACTCACTCAAAGCAGGTGATTGGAGCTATTTAATAGCACTTATATGAAATAAATACACAAGCATATCATAAATCTATGCAGCTAATATTCAGGTTATCTGGACACAAAATAAGCAAGGAGGCTACTACGAGAGAGGCTTTTTTTTTTGTATTGTCTCCTTATACATTTATATTTATACATAATGATCCTTTTCACATATTCACAACTGGACAAGCAATTTCTCAAAACGGAGATCTTCCATTCTATCCTTTGGCTCAGTCAATTAAACCCAATAGGGCCCCACATTATGGTTTCCATTTACAACGCTGACAAACAAGGAATGCTCTACAGAAACATTTAGGGGTTGGGAAGAGGTGAACATGATGAAGTCTAATTATGTTACGAAAAACAGATTTTCATCTGCCAACCAGAACAATCTCATTCTTTGGTCATTGTTTTTTTTTTTTTTTTTTAATATCAAAGCTCAGGCGGGGGCTAGCAGTATTGAAGGAGAACTAAACCCTAAAAAGAAATATCGCTAAAAATGCCATATTTTATATACTGAATGTATTGCACCCGCCTAAAGTTTCAGCTTCTCAATAGCATTAAAGGGGTTGTTCACCTTCAAACAACTAGTTTGAAACAACTTTTTCCAATGACTTTCCATTTTCTATTTGTGGCTGTTTTTCTAATATTGAAGTGTAAATAGTCATTTTCCCCTTCTAAAGCAGCTTTGGGGGGAGGGGTCGCCGACCCCCCCCCCAACTGTTCTAAATTAAAGGAACAGAAACACCAAAAAATTTAAGTGTTTTAAAGTAAAGAAAATATCATGTAGTGTTGCCCTGCGCTGTTACTGATGTGTTTGCTTTAGAAACACTACTATAGTTTATATAAACAAGCTGCTAAGTAGCAATGGCAGAAATTGAAAAAAGGCTATATGGCACAGGATAAGTAATAGATAACAGATAACATTATGTTCTACAGAGCTTATCTGCTATCTGCTGTGTAACTTGAGCCTTTTCTCCTTTGACTAGTTTCCCCCTTGGCTACACAACAGCTTATTTATATAAACAATAGTAGTGCTTCTGAAGCAAACACTGCAGTTTTACCAGTGTAGGGCAGCACTGCATCATATTTTTATTACTTTAAATTTATGTTACTGGTCCTTTAATACATTTACAGGATACATTTCTTATCTTTGTCCCTGCTGAGCAGAATCTCTGAGTTTCATTACAGGCAGCTGTTAGAATTGATATAATAGTTGCTAATACTCCAGAGATGCTGCTGAGAAATGTATCAATTAAATGTTGCCAAAATGTAACAGTTCAGAATCTGCACCTGAATTACTGAGCTGCCAGATTTAAACGCCAGAGACACCAACATTCAACTTTAAAGGAAAAGTAAATGTTTTTCTTTTTCTTTCTGTAAATTTGCTCTAAACAGCCCCCCAGATTAATGTACCCTAGTCCCTGCTGCAAGTCTGCTCTGGTTTCTGTGTTATCAGCAGCTTGTTTCCTCTTCTTCCTGGTGCAGAGTGAAGCCCAGCCCCTTAGTTTACTGAGCAGCCCATTTGCTGCTGTTCCACAATAGAGAGGAAGAGGGAGCCAGTGTGTGCATTAGTAAGCTAGTTTCCCCAAGCAAAAGCTGCTACACACACTGCTCTCTGCTATGTCATAGTATGCAAATGATCTCCAGGACTAGTCCAAGAGATAAGGTCAGCTCAGTAAGCTAAGGGGCGGGGCTTCACTCTGCACCAGGAAGAAGGGGAAACAAGCTGCTGATAACACAGAAACCAGAGCAGACTTGCAGCAGGGATGAAGGTACATTAATCTGGGGGGCTGTTTAGAGCAAATTTACAGATAGAAAAAAAAAGGTTTACTTGTTCTTTAAACTTAGATTTTGAAAAAACAGTAAAACATAAATTATGGAAAGTAACTGAAAAAAGTCTTTATTTGTTGTGGGGAACAATCTGAAAACAACTGAGCTGAAAAAAAGTGTTTGGAAGGTGAACAACTCCTTTAAGTTTGCCAAGCACCGGTAGCCACAGAGCATGTGAATCAGTGAATCAGTAGAAAAGAAGATGGGGAGCTACTGGGGCATCTACTGGGGAGACACAGATCTTTACTGCTAAAGGGCTGTGGTTGCCTTGGGCTGGTACACAAGCACAAAACATAATGTACAACATTTCTAGCCTAATTCTTTCTTTCAACTTTATTTCTCCATTGCTGTATGTGAATCCTTTCATCAAGTTCCAAAAATGGCAAGAGGCCCCATCAAGATGGTATAAGTGCACCCTAATTTAGCTAAGACGGCCCCTGAACTGCCCATATTTAGTTCATAAGGATTCTATTTCTCCTAGTAGTATCAGCTGTTCTCCTCCAAGTAAGGGGTTGGTTCATTTTAAAGTTAACTTTTATATGTTATAGAATGCTAATTCTAAGCAAATTTTCAATTGATCTTCATTTTTTAATAGTTTTTAATCATTGCTTTCTTTTTCCAGCTTTCCAATGGGGGTCACTGACTCTGTAAGGTTACACATTTATTGTTATTGCTAAGATTTATTACTCATCATTTTATTCAGACTCTCCCCTGTTAATAATCCTGTCTCTTATTCAATGTGCATAGTTGCTACGGCAAATTGGAGCCTGGTAACCAGATTGCTGAAATTGCAACTTAGAGAGCTGCTGAATAAAAATTTAAATAACTCAAAAACTACAAGTAATAAAAACCTATTGCAAACTGTCTCTGAATATCACTCTCTACATCAGGGATCCCCAACCTTTTGAACCCATGAGCAACATTCAGAAGAAAAAGGTTTGGGGGGCAACACAAGCATGAGAAATGTTCTTGGGGTGCCAAATAAGTGCTGTGATTGGCCATTTGGTAGCCCCTTGTACATTGTCAAACTACATTGAGACTCTGTTTGGCAGTGCACCTGGTTTTTATACAACTAAAACTTGCCTTCAAGTCTGGAATTCAAAAATAAGCACCTGCTTTGAGACCACTGGGAGCAACATCCAAGGGGTTGGAGAGCAACATGTTGCCCCTGAGCTACTGGTTGGGGATCACTGCTCTACATCATACTAAAAGTTAAATCAAAGTTAAACAACCCCTTTAATAAATAGATTAAATGAAACAAGAGATCTCACCAGTCCATTAGAGTGAAATTCTGCCACTCTCCATTCATTTCTATAGCAAATTTTAAAGGCATATATATCATAAGGTGAACTTTCACAAAAATGCCATAGAAATAAATGGAGAGTGGCAGAATTTCACATTAGTGGATTGTAGTGATCTCTAAATTAACTCTTGCCCATCAGAATTTAAGAATGAATAGCAGTAACAAAGTATGTGCCATTTTACGCATTTACTAGGAGAGGAAAAAGGTGCCCCTAACCCCTATATGTAATAAAAGGCACTAAGTTTGCCCTGGAGCAGTAACCCATAGCAACCAATAAGAAATTTGCTTTTGAACAAGTGACCAGTAAATGCTACCTGCTGATTCGTTGCTATGGGTTCCTGCTCTTGAGCAAACTTAGTGCCTTTTATTACATATAGGTAGAGTTGCCACCTTTCCTGGAAAAAAATGCCAGCCTTCCTATATATTTATATTTTCCCCCTATTAATAACATTGTGATCAACCATAATTCTTACCAGCCAGGCGGCAACCCTACATACAGGTGATATGTAATAAAAGGCAGGAGCAGTAACCCATAGTAACCATTAAAATGTTTGCTTTTAAACAGGTGATCAGTAAATGCTACCTGCTGATTGGTTGCTATGGGTTAATGCACCTTGAAAAACATAGTACCTTTTAATACAAAAACCCCTTAAGAGTTGAATTTTTTTTTTTACCAGAAATTTGCAAATGTGCTCTCTGTACTAGCCCCTTTGACCTGCTCCAAGTCCTAGAGATACATACAGGGGGTGGCAGCAAACCAAATAACCCCCTTGGTTGGTTGCTGCCCCTGAAAATGGAAGTTGGTACAAGTATTTGATACCTTTGGGTCTGTTGTCTAAAAAACGATGAGACAGCTGCATAATCGTGGCCTTATTCCCCTTAGGGTCCCAAGGGTCTGAACTAGGGCAAACCAGCAGAAGAGGTACGGTGCCTGGAGCCCCTCCACATTTGCATCATAGGCACATGCCTCTTCTGCCTCCCCCTAGTTCTGGCTATGATAATATAAATTTTTAGTTTTTAGGATTTTGTTTTCATTTATCCTATATCAACAAAATGGTTATATGCAAGCATCCCTGTATGCAAGCGTAAATAAATATTTATAGATATCACAACAGTGCTGACAGCTCACGCTAACGCAATAATAATGGAGAGGCAGTGTGACAAGCCGTGCCAAACAGCTCATTATTGATCCCTCCTTCACACTTGCTGAAAGTACATTTCAATCAGCCTTCTATTAGCTTCCAAGTTGTATATCTCAGGCCATAAATGTTCCCGCTCAGTAAATATCCAGAAGGTTTATAATGGCAGTAATATATCGTACTAAGCTTTTTGCAGTACAACCTGCATTACGATTTTATTGCCTTGAAATACCACTTTGACCAGCAATTCAATTGTGTGGAAAATGATTAAACAAGAAGTTGCTTACTACCGGTTTCCGGGCAGGGCTTGGTTAATGACCTTCGGAGCAACAACCAGATGGTTAGATGAGTAGACAGATACCTCATTTGACTTTGAGATAATAATTATTGCCATTCAAAGCTGGAAAAGGAGAAAAGGCACATACCAGATAAACACCATTGTAATGGACAGGGCTTATCTGTTATGCGCTATGTAAACTGTTCCTTTTCTCCTTTTCCAGCTTTGAAGTAACAGTAGTGCTTCTGAAGCAAACACATAGTTTTCACCAGTGCAGTGCAACACTACAGTGTATTTATATTATATTTAATTACCTTGATACACTTTCACTTTTTGGTATTACTGTTCCTTGAAGGGGGGAATATAGCTCTGTTTATAAGCAGGGTGCTTTACATTTCTATACTCTGCAGTGAAATGTCTAGCCCCAGGTTATTCTGTGCAGGAAATGTATGTATTTATTTTATGTAATAAACATGGGAGTTTTCCCTCAGCCTTGGTAAATCTTACCCATAAACCAACTCCAATGAAACAGTGTCCCCAGTGGTCAAATGGTTATTTACATTTGGCTTAAAGGAACAGTAACACCAAAAAATGAAAGTGTTTTAAAGTAAAGAAAATATCATGTAGTGTTGCCCTGCACTGTTAAAACTGATCTGTTTGCTTCAGAAACACTACTATAGTTTATATAAACAAGCTGCTAAGTAGCAATGGCTGAAATTGAAAAATGGCTATATGGCACAGGATAAGTAATGGATAACGGACAACATTATGTTTACAGAGCTTATCTGCTATCTGCTGTGTAACTTGAGACTTTTCTCCTTTGAATGGCTGCCCACATGGCTACACAACAGCTCATTTATATAAACAATAGTAGTGCTTCTGAAGCAAACACTGCAGTTTTACCAGTGCAGAGCAACACTGCATTATATTTGTATTACTTTAAAACAATTTCATTTTTTGATGTTACTGGTCCTTTAACTTCTAAACCAACCTTAGACACAAAAGGGACCTGTCACCCTAAGAAATAATTCCAAATCACTTCCTATGGTGTTAGTTAATCCAAATAAAGTTTCCTTACACTATATGTAATTTAAATCATGTTTCCTTCAGTCTTGGAATTTAAATTCACAGCGAGCAGACAGCTGCCATTTTGTGGATACTCTTATCAAGGCAAGCATTCCATCTTTCTAAAATCTTGTTTCTGTGCCACGATTGGGTTCCGGCGCCCTTGCACAAGCTACACACTTATGGCAACGCAAAGGGAATGTGAGTGAGTGCAGAATGTAACCCCTATGTGAGGCTAGTGCTGAAGTCGATCTTACCTTGTGTGACTGTTTGACGACAGACTCTCCCAGGGCTGCACACTACAACCAGTCACAGCAAAAGCTCCTCCACAGCTGCCATCCAGCTTCATAAGTAAGGCCTTTGTTGCATTCTCTGCTGTCTTCCTGCAGTCGTGCGCCCGCTTCAGCATCTGGGTCACGTTCTCATCCCCTGATTGCTCAGCTGGATCATAAATGCCAAAATTACTTGTTAATAGAAAGTAGCTGCATCCAGCATAATCTATGTATTAAACTCGACTTATCTAAGCCTTTGGTTTAGTTCTGTTCTTTTATCTAAATGGTATTATTTTGAGTCTTTCAGAGAAGAAAAGGAAAAAACCTTTATTCAGACCAACACTTTTTACTGCAAATATTTTGCATATTTATGAAGAATCACTAATTTGTATATTACAGTTACATAAAGACACAAAAACAAATTCCAGGAACAATTGCAATCTGCAGTCTTCCATGCTATTTGCAAAGGTTGCAGATCTCCATTGTCAAGCTATTTCTGCAACTTGTGGCTTCCAGCAGAAAAAAACTGCCATTCCCACTAGTCAAAATTCTAGGGATGCACCGAATCCAGGATTTGGTTCAGTATTCGGCCAGGATTCAGCCATTTTCAGCAGAATTTAGCCAAATCCTTGTGCCTGGCAGAGCCGAATTTGAATCCTTAAAATCATGTGATTTTCGTCACAAAACAAGGAAGTAAAAATTTTTTGAGCAGCTCTCGCAATGGATTCGGGGTTTTGGCCGAATCCATAATAGTGGATTTGGTGCATCCCTACAAATTTCTGAAGATTTATTTGCAATTAATTTTTATGGCATTTCGACAGGTGCAAAATTGCGGAATCAATTTTGCACAAAGTCACAGTATTGCCCAACTACACCTTTTAATTTATAGCCCCCTTAATGATTATAAAAGGCTAATTCTGGCCATATAAAAGAGAGAAGCTGACTGTACCGACAGTGCACAACTTTGAGAAAATCATTTTCCACCGTCCCTTTTCTCTAAGGCGGCCCTACAAGATAATAGAGGGCCTATTAATCATGTTGTGCAAAACATTAGAGAAAACTATCACTGGTGATGTTGCCGATAGCGACCAATCAATAATTAGACTTCAGCAGTCACCTAGCAGTCAAAAAGCAAATATAATGATCTGATTGGCTGATATGGGCAACTTCACTAGTTATGCTGTCCCTTCAGATGGAGGGTCGTTTATGCTGAACAGTTGCCTGGGGCTAATTGTAAGACATATAGTCTATAAATGTAGCTGCAAGCGGCTGCTCTACGTATCTGAGGCTGCATTGCACAGTACCCTTGATGTATTCTTTGGTGGAATGAGCTCTAGCTGATAAAGGTTTTTATGCCCTTGTATGTTGTAGGTTTGATTAATAGTGTTAATGCTAAGAGTGTACTACATCAACTCGAGATCAAGTATTGATGGAGGAAAAAGCAAACACATATTTATAGTACATTGTGTAGAATCTATACATGTCTACAGTAACTTTTATATATATATATATATATATACATGAATATAAGTAGGTTTTATTGAGCTCTCACCTACAGATCCGACGCCAGCCACTCGGAACTGGCCAAGGATAAGGGATTGCTCACTCTCTGCAAGGGCCAGCAGCAGTTCATATGCCTCTATACATTGCTCGCTACAATACAAAGAGAAAAAATGCAGAGAATCAATTCCTCCGACAATGAGAGGCTGACATTTTACAGGTGGCACAAGTACATGACCTTCATGGTGACCTAAGCTTTCCCATCACTTTAACTAAATAGGTGTCACAGTGTCTGACTGTTTCTTATTAAAAGCTAGAATTTTGTTGAGAATGATGATTCAGAAAGAGTGGAGGAATTGCCAATGGAATGGATTAACCCGTGGATTCTATACTTCACATGGGAGCAGGAATATAATAGACCCCTTCCTGGAAACAGCATGCACAGGACTGCTCACAGAAGGCAATGTAAGCCACAACAATGTTTGTTGTTGATGTAATTTAACATTCTGAGCATGATGTAAATAGCTTTTAAATTTCCAAGAGAGACCTTCTTGGGCACCAGTCCAGCGACACATCAAATGCTGATTATTCAGGAGGAGAGGTAAGGCTCGGAGAAAAGTGGAACAGAGCAGAAAACTGGCAAGAACATAAGATGTATTGTAATAGAAGAATGATAAAGGTCAAATGCAAAAAAACCTCAAGGAAATAGGATGAACTGAAGGGTGCATGAAATATGAACAACACAATGCATGGCATCCTGCCCATGATTGTTATTTAATGTTGAATGCATTTAGATTTGTAACATAAATTAAAAAATAATACAGAAGGAAAGAATGAATACATAGATGTACAGTCTAATTCTTAATTCCATTCTTTCAGAGTTTAACAGAACTAAACATCAAAATATATGTATTTCCAGATGAACTATTGTACTTTTTCCCCTTCTGCCATACATATACTGTACTATGACATTTCATAAAGGGGCGATTTACCTTTAAATGAACTAAAACTATATTATTTACAATGGCAAACTAACTAACCCTGACTACAGCGAAAGCTCACATCATTGGCACTCTCTTTCAGAGTACTCTGGGTGTAGATTCTGCACGTTCCTATGGCTTAGAGCACTGCAAAGGCTGAGGGACACATGATGACCTGCATACAGATGCCCTTTATAATGCCTCAGCTGGCCCATTACATTTCCCCATCTATTGTACTTTTAGGCTTATATAAATGAATGATTTTAGTTCACATGACTGTAAACTCCAGGGAACACTTTTTTAATTTTCTTTTGTGAAACCCATTCTCGTCCCTCGGCCCTTTGTTTTTCAGCAGACCAAGAATCAGACCCTACAATGGCATCAGCCTTCTTCCTTTCCTGCACCCAGAACCACTGATTGTGATCTGCGTGGCCATTAGCCTTATGGGTTCTATCTATGTCATTACATAGCCGTGAGCAATGGGAGCAGGCTTAAACTCACCATTGGAAATCCCAACAAATGGTTTTGGCAGCACAGGCAGGGAAATATGGGATCTCTTTTTGAAGGGCTCTATCAATTTATTCAGATCTAAAGGAGTTTTCTTAGCTTACACTAAGCATAAACTAATAATACCACATTCTTTTTCAACTACCACTGGTAACGTTTAGCCACCATGAAGGAATGTATTTGTAAATAACATGCTGACAAAAAGAAGCAATATAACTTTGCCCTAAACAAATGTGATCCTGTTGAGGCTTTCATTGTCTTATTTAAATCTAATATATAATGGTACATAGGAAAGACAATTGGTAGGAATGTTTCTATTTTAGTTACATACACTTATGTACACGCTGCTTGTTTAATACCTTTTAAACAGACTAAGCTCTGTACCCTCCACATATCACATTGTTTGCAGAGACAATATATTTTTCTCCAACAAGATGCTGCAGGGCTTACACTAGAGTCACTGGTGCGAATCCCTGGCAAACAGCCTTGTGACCTCTGCTTTACCTACAGCATGAGACACTAAGCTTAGCAATACGTATGCTGTCATGTCATATTAACAAATCCATTGGTGTCCCCTGCCATTGCATTCTATAACAGCCAGAACAGGTGCAGAAGAAAACTTGTCATTTTTCAGTGATAGAGCCGATGTCCTGCATATTAAGTAATGATATACAAGGGCTAGCGTAAATATTGTGACATTTCTTGCACTAAGCAAAGAAAAATAGGTAAATTGCACATTGAATCTTAAGTCATTTGCAGTCAGAAAATACCACCAAATCAGTTCCACAGCCCCAACACAGCACCTTATTCAGCAATGGTAAGACACTGCCATTCCAGTAGCAGACAGCTGTAATCATGGAGAATACAGTCCAGCTGCCCATAAAAACATAATCTCATTCAGGTGCCCTGGGAGTAACAATCTTACCCAGCAGTCATTCATAAAGTGAGAACTTTGTCCATCCAGTCAGTCTCAACAAGGTATTTGTGTAGCCACCTCATTGAGGTTGCCAATGTGGTCAGAAACTAACCCATGTTTCCATGCATGTCAGGGCATAGTGTCCATGGAGCATGTTTCCAGGCCGGATTAGCAATCTGTGGGTTCTGGCAAATGCCAGAGGGGCTGCTTTAAAGGGGTTGTTCACCTTCCAAACACTTTTTTCTGTTCAGTTGTTTTCAAATTGTTCCCCAGAAATAAAGACTGTTACAATTTTGCTACATTTAATTGATACATTTTCACATCTCCTGAGTATTAGCAACTATTGTATCAATTCTAACAGCTGCCTGTAGTGAAACCCAGAGA
>CM044431.1:190175726-190244882 GCA_024363595.1 Xenopus borealis | reverse complement strand
GCCTGCTATTAAACGCCAGGCGACAGAATCTCCCCGAATCTCCCTATCTGTCCCTACCCTTAGTCAGTGACTTTAAGAGGGGGCACATGGGACATAACTGTTCAGTGAGTTTGCAATCGATCCACAGCATTCAGGTCAGATACAAAAGCAAACCGTTATGACCCACCACTGGTCTATAGGAAAAAAACTGGAACAACATTTTGAGAAAACTTTTTCTCATTGAATTGAATCTGGCCCAAAGTAACAATACCATGAAAAGAAACAAGGGCTAATACAGGACCAGTTCATAATTTGCATGACCAAGAATTTTTGCTTGGCAATCAAAGTTTTCTGAGAGCAAAGATGTGGTTTATGGGAATGCTAAAGGTGGCCATAGAAGTAACAATTACATTCTTTCTTGGAAAAGATCTTCCCAAGAAAGATCATTCGTTTCAACACACATGTGTAGAGCTGAATCATCAGATAAACAGGAAGAAACAATAGAATTCTACCTGTATCTGACGATTCAGCACTAACAATGACTGATGTTTGGGTGCCTTAAAAGTCACCAGATCAAAATATTCCATCCAGCCCAATCAACGAGTCAACCATTATCCAAGTCTTCTGCCGATATCGGACAGCTCATTTCCCACCATACATGCACAAATATCTTGTTTCCACAAAAACTGCCTCCCCTGGTCTTGGATGGGTAATGTAATGCGTATGGCAGATGGTTCTACTGATGATTCTACAGCTATTGTTCATGAATGCTGCACATTCTTGCTTGAATACCATCTATCTGCCCTACACAAAGTGTTTCCCTCAACAGGTAGAGTCTGACTGCAAAAGATGACTGTGGTTCTCCCTGACTGGACTGCACCAATCACAAATACCCAAGTGCCATCAAGCTTAGGATAAAGCAAAGGTACTTGCACACAAACACAATACTTGCAGTTCCATGTAGTTGTTCTTGTGTACTGCACAACCTGCTCTGATTAATAGTGTGCAATGGTATCTACTGACACTAGGAACCATAGAATTACCAGCACCCAGGATGTAACAGCAATTCCGGGGTTCCTGCACTGGTGCAGGTGGAAATGGAGCACCTAGAACTATTACTGAAACGGGAATATAGTTTCTATGTGCTGTTTTCCTGTTCATATAAATAAAAATCAGTTTATGATATCTGTGAATAATAATGATGCACAAGCTTGTGTGAAGGTCCTACACGAGATAAATATTTGGAATTAGGGCTGCACACAGAATGATAAAACATTGATAAGAAGATGGAGAGATTAAGATTTCAGCAGCATCTTGGGATAATTAGTGAGGATTCCATCGTTGCCTGAAAATGTTGCATCCTGACTTTGTGCTTGTGGTGTGCCTTCACCTTTCATCACATGAGCCCTTGTGATAAGAGACTGGCAGGCAACCAGAAAATCTCAGCCCAAGGAGCTGTGACTGATGACAAGCTGAATTCACTCTAATCTCATAAGTAATGGATCACGGCCAAGAAATGAAAACCTCTAAAAGTGGACGTTAATAGGTAGGTGCAATAAACCATGTTCTTCCTGAACCTGGCACCGCTTCATGTTTCCATGAACAAATGGAAAACAGGCCAATAAATATAAATATGCGTGCTAGAAAGGGCTCAGTTAATGAAAGCCACTGACAGAAGCAGAAATATCGAAATGTTTGTGGCAATGAGAGACCTTGCATTACATTCTGCCTTTCATCTTGGCACAATTCACAGCAGAATTCACTGCCTTCTAACCTAAACAAGCAAAATTTCGATTTCATTTAAGTGGGGCTTTTGCACCTTACGGGTGTGTGGGAAACAGGATTTTACAGCGCAGAATAAATCTTGCCTATCGGGCAGCAATTTAAACAAAAAATCTTTGACACCTTTTCTTTTGGTCTGGGGTTTTCACTGATGTAAAAATCCCTCATCCTCACATAATCCAAGCGAAGGGTCTCCATTCATGAAAAAGCAATCATTCTGCCAGTTTGCCATTTAATTATTCTCACAGACAATCCTGTGGGCTCGGTGTTGGCTGGAAGATCACATTTCTCTTAACTGTGACCAAGAGTTTCTGTCAGCTGGATTTCATTACTGTATCTGCTTGATTCATTAGCTTCTTCCCCAACCCCCAAATGAAACTGGGGTAAGAAAGAAATTCCTTTCTGCTTTTCCTAAATACTAAATGTTACATATAGCATGGAGTTCACAGACTTTTTTTACTATGATTTCTCAATAACAATACGCCTCAAAACACCTGAGGTTACTGCACAGTTATGATATTACAAATATTCTGTTTTGGAGTCATTCATAATCTTCTGGATGTCAAGTCGCCTAGGCAATACATGCAGGGACTTTTAAACCTATACACTGCGGGACCAATAGATTGGTTCAGTTTATCCATTTAAAGGGAAACCTTTGTGCTGATGTGAAATTTGGCAGCATGGGACACTGCTTTGATCCATGGTTTATAGCAAAACATTCAAACAGAAGATGTCATTGGTAGGATTAAAGTGTAAACAAAAATTCAGCTTCCATGGTTGTGAGATGAGAAGTCACATGGCCACATCCAAATCCTGCTAAAGGATCCCAAACCAAATCCTGGATTCGGTGCATTCCTAATATTAAGGCATTAGGTTTAAGATCATGCAAAGCTAAAGCGACTTCTAATATGTTCATATTGTTTGCATTCACTTTAGTAAATTAAGGGCATATGAAGCACAAATCATCAGTTATAACTAAGTTGACAAGCACTTTTTATAATGATGTAAATCACAACAATACCTTGTAAATTAGATCCTTATAAAGGGTTTTAGAGATGACATCAGTTATAATCAGTACCTGGTGATGATAATTGGTGTCACTTGAACAATGTTTTTTTACTGAAGTTTTTATTAAAATTTGCAGAACAGTAGGTATAGAAGGTCTCAAAGTGGGGCTTTATTCTATTTTACAGGTATTGGGTTCTTTGCATTAGAAAATCAAATATTTCCATGAATGCTCTTCAAACTGTCCATCAGCCATAACTTGGCAGTACTACAGCTCTCAAGCTCTCAAGTTCCAAATTATAAGTCCCTTTTTTAATGAGGCCAAATATATTAACCAGAGTCCAAACCAGGCTCAGCCATCTCATTTGTCACCAACAAAACCATATTTATAGTTTACTGCAAACAACCACATGTATTTTAATTTCCTCCTCAGAAGAAAATGTTGTAGGCAGAACAATGTTAAAGTAATAATTTGATCTTTGAAATGCAAAGGAAAACATTATAGAATACACAGTAATAATACACAGTAATAATCTGGAGGTTCCATTTCAGTGCAGAAGAGGAAGAAGGCACTTTAGCCATGCTCTATATAGGCACCACATTGATACTCACTGTACACGTTCTGCTACCTTCTCCACATCAATCATTTATCTATTTTGTCCTACAGCCTTTGGCCCCTCTCTGCCACTGTATATCAGCTTCTGTCTCCTCACATCCATCAGTCACTCCATCACTCTCTCCCCAATACATCAGCCATTGCATGTCCCACCATTCAATTATAGAAACCACTCCTCCAATCAAATAAACCAAATAACTGTTGTTTAAAAGCCACAATAAACTTCGTACAGATTATTTTCCTTTATATTAATGTATTTTTATCCATGTGTGTGTATGTGTATATATACAGTCTCAGTCTCTCAAGGGCCCAATTATTATGTGATTGTTGGGAGCCTGATCATTCTCTGGCAAGAAAAATATAGCACCTTATTAAATTGATAGTCTCCCTATAGCATCCTAACCTACTATCCTTACAGCCCATACCAGCACTTTGCTAGTACTTTGAATCTGCTTTTTGAATCTGGCTCTATATTGCAATGCAACAGCAGCTGTCATGCTCTGAACACCGCAGTGCTCCCTCAGAGGAGCTAAAAATGCCCTGGGCAAAACTGTACACCCACTGAATAGATAAAAATTATATAAAGTGCAGCTGCTCTCCAGCAAAAGTGTTGCTCCAGGAATCACTGCTTCCCAATTTGCCAAACAAAATCTCAACCAGCAGGTTCACTTTGTATTTAAATGTGAACGATGTGAACGAGGGTGCAACCCTTCCAGTTTATCTTTGCTGACCCTACTTGAAGACTTAAATCCACTGGCTGTACTCCAAAGCATTGTAGAACAGTGATTGTTCGTGTGTTTGTTGTCCAGACTGGCCTGATACCAGCAACTGGCATCAGTAATGCCTCCCTTGTATGACCTTTGGAAAGCACAACAAACAGAGTGTCGCATCATGAGTGTCTACGCAAAAATTGGCCAATCAATGTGCAGACATTTTATATTTCTGACGTTTCCCATTTGCTTTGACCAAAAAGATGAATCAGGCCTTTAGTAAATCAGAGCCATGGCTTTACTTCTCAAAGGCAATCTGGAGATAAACATTTGGATTCAATTTTTGCTTTATGACTTGGCAGAATAAGTCCAGAAGTGAGTTTATGTCCCAACTACAAAAGCCTCAATCCCAGCCGAATACTTACAGAATGGGAGGCATATAGCAAATGGTTTGTGTGTCTGCAGGTTCCCTATGCAAGCTCATGATTACATCAGCCATTAATGAGCCATGAGCATGGAGAGAAAGTGCAAAGCATAAGGCTCCGTAGCCAGTACACCACACACCAGCACAATCTGTTAACAGAAAGCATTAAACACCTAATTTAATTAAATCTGCAAGAAAAGAAAATCCTATTGAGAGCACTTTGTTTGATTACAGACTCAAGCTGAATGGAATGGGTCTATTGATCCGATCAGCTCTTTTTCTTTTCTTCTCATCACTTCTGATTTAGGGAAAAAGTGTGCATGTATACGTATCTGACACAGGCCACCGAATCTAGTCTTTCCCATAAAGTAATATATCATCCAATGTACAAGGTAGTAACACAGCATATGGATTCCTGAGCTGGATGTTTGAAACGCCCAATGAAAATTTTGTGTGGTTTACCCAACATACTCTCCGGGCCTGGCCAACAGCGGTGCTTTTCAGCCTTTAAGCTGGCCATAGACGCAACGATCCGATCGTCAGAATACTCGATTCTTACGATTTTCAGATTGTGTGTTGAGTGTTCCAACATTTGTCATGCCATGCCGATCGGTCGGTCGGTCGGCCAGGTTAGAAAATTTCTGTCGGTTGGCGATCATATCTTTGTGTCTATTGCAGATCGTACAATTTTCAGTGGGAGACCGTCACTAGGTTTTTAATCTTACAACTTTTGTACGATCCCTGTCAGGGGCAGAAGGTCGGCTGATTTGTGCTTTTGCTACTTTATTTGATCTGAAGGTTAGTGACAGGTCGGGAGATGGGGAAGTCCGATCATTCGATAATTCAAACGATCAGATCTTTGCGTCTATGGCCAGCATTAGGTAGAATGTTTGGGTTTGTAGTTTATCAACATCGGAAGGGTTGCTGACCTAAGGTATGTTAATAAATAATTGTCACTAATTAATTAATGGAAATAAACAGTAACACTAAACAATTTTAAGTAGGGATGCACTGAATCCACTATTTTGGAATTGGCCAATCCCTCGAATCCTTTGTGAAAGTTTTGGCTGAGGGTGGGGAGGGAAAAAAAGAGCCGCACACACAGCACGTGGCTAAAAATGTTTTGTGACAAAAAGGCACATGAGTTTAAGGATTCCGATTTGGCCAGGCAAAGGGATTCAGCCAAATCCGAATCCTGCTGAAAAAGGCAGAATCTGGCCAAATACCGAACCGAATCCTGGATTCATTGCATCCCTAATTTTTCTGCTGCTGTATTCCCACATCACTTTATATTGCCATTCTGGTTGGCGTCTAAGTTGAGATAATAAAAATAATATATGCAGTGTTCGATTTGATCTTGAATCCAGCTGGATAATCATGAAATTAGTATAGCACTTCTGTGCTTTGTGATGCTTTCCCTACAAATACTTCCTTGTAAAAGAAATGCCTCATGAAATGTTTGACTCAGGCCCATGTCCTTTTATTTCAAATTCAATAAAAAGCTGTTAAACAAGACTGGAATATAGGGCACCTCTTTCATCTCAGCGTATTGGCAAACCTTCAATACAGGCACACATAACGTGGAATAATGCCTGCAAGGATGTATAATGGTGAGTATTGTTGTAGCTATTAGGGCTGGTTCTACATGTGGCTCTGCAGGTATTGTTCAACTACAACTCCAGGAAGTTATAAAGGGCTACATATTGGACAAACTAAGGTCAATTCTACAACACATGCAATAATGTCTGAAACTAACAAGTATATCTCATCTGGCAGTAAAGGAAATATGCCACAACACATTGCTGTAAATATCTTTATGATGTAGGTATCCTGCTGTATTTAACCAAGAGAGACAATGAATGGAAAAAACACCATAAGGCTAGGGCCATACAGGGGCAGAAAACCACTGGCTGATTTCTACCCTACCATGGGCAGTAGCCTTCTCTCTCTTCCTCATTGAATTGGCTAAGCATGAACAGACTCAGTGGGGTTTGGCGAAAAAGCCTTTTGAGACGAAATCCGCCAAGGTTTGTTCGCTCCGAGCCAATTCAATGAGGAAAATAGAGGAGGTTACTGCATGTGGTAGGGCAGAAATCAGCCAACAGATTTCTGCTACAGGTTTTCTGCCCCCCTGTGGCCTTGTCAGATGAAAGGGATCAGAACTGAACTGAAAACTAGTCTAATAAATATAATTTTATTTACTAGATATAGTACAGGTTGTAGCCTGTACTATCTCTAGTAAATACAATTCAATCACTGGGAGATTACGTTACCGATACCCCAGGCCAGTGCCACAACACATTGCTATATTTTTAGAAGAAAAGTGCAATGGCCCTAGGAACGTCTTAGCAAGCACCACAGAACACTAATCTATCTGCTTCTTCCTTCTTGTCACAGGCAGGGGAAATCCTGGCCCCTCCTGACGCGTGAGGTGGCTTGGTGCTGCTGACACTGTCCCACAACTCCACTTTTTGGCTTCGGAAGGGGTTCAAAATGCTAGTGCAGAGAGTGCAATTGGTTTGAGAAACCAGAAATTGTGCTCTTGACGTTAGAAAGTGCAGCATTTTTGCCACCACTGTTAACCAGTTGGGCACTGCTGCCTGAAGCAAGTTTCTCAACTCGTCTCAATGGAGCAGCACCACAGCTCACAGGTACCAATGTACAGTACAGTGAAAAGCAAACAAAACATCTGTTTTTTCACTCTTTTGTGCATGTGGCCGGAGAAAGAAGAGGTGAAACAGGTTTGCTCTGTGTATCGCATTTCCATCTGGCTATAAATATTACACTGAAATCAAGGGAGAAAACTCTGCATTGAGAAAACAATATGGCGATAGCACTCAAAATTGCACTTAGCCCACTGTGCTTGCAGTGAGAAATGACCCCATGCTCATTCTGTGTTTGAACGGGGAAACCTATTTCCTGGCACACACCTAATTACTTCTATTTTCTTTTCGGCAGACAACAGAAGTCTATGTTGCTTAAAGGAAAACTATACCCCCCGAACAATGTAGGTCTCTATAAACAGATATTGCCTAAAACAACTCATATGTAAAACCCTGCTTCATGTAAATAAACCATTTTCATAATAATATACTTTTTTATTAGTATGTGCCATTGGGTAATCATAAATAGAAAATAGCCATTTTAAAAAATAAGGACAGCCTCCTGGGATCCTAGGATCCAACGGTGCACACAAACATGACAAAAAAACTATAAAGTTAGATCACATGAGCCAATTAACAGACAGAGTTGTGTCTTTTGCTTCCACACTTCTTGCTGTTACAGTTAGAGTTGAAATATTTCTGGTCAGGTGATCTCTGAGGCAGCACACAGACCATCATGAAATGGTGGTTCATGGCAAGAGATGTAAAAGGGCAATATTTACTTATATATACCAGGTAGGTAAGATTCTTTAATATATCACTTGATTTGATATAAACTATCTGTTGCTCAAAAATTCATTTTCGGGGTATAGTTTTCCTTTAATGTCTGGGATTTTTTATATATTATCTGCATCTGGAGATGTGTCTCATGGGACAAAATAAATCAAATACTCTTAATCTGAATGGCTCAAGAACAATTACTTTTAGAAAAGAAACTGGCACTCAAGGTACTTCCAAGCAGGGTTACCCCTTGCAGTTTAATGTGAACGGACGTGCAACGATTCGAGCAGTACCTTGAGTGCCAGTTTCTTTTCTAAAAGTATTCTATACCTTGGGGGATTGCCGGACCCTTGATTCTGAGCACCGGGTCAACTTATTAAGTTAGGTGAGTGCGGAGATAAATACTAACTTTATCAAGAACAATTACCACACTACTGCTTGTAATGCCTATGGCTGACGTGACAATGAGAGTATAAATACATGAAATCTGAACCTCTAATATAACTAAAACTAAGAGAACACTTTAAAAGTTTGATTAAAAAATTGTATTATTTTAAAAGTGGCTAATTTTTGATGAAGGTATCCATTTAAGTAATTTATTAATACCACCTCCCACCATAAATGTGATAGTAATGGCTGTGAGGAGAGATTCAGTTAAAGCAGTATAGACCCCACCACTGCAAGGATTTATTAAAAACAGGACATTATTTTGAGCATTATGAACACCTGCAGCCATTCTGTATGACTGTACAATATTCATCAGCTTGAACATCCTATGAAAACTACACTACCCAATTTGCACTGCTAATCCCCATCTGTGCCACTCACCTGAGGCCATTTCCTGTCAACAAAAATGAATATTAGCAATTGCCCTTATGAAAAGGTGTTTCCCAGCTTAGCTAATAGGCACAGAACAGTTTAGACCTAGGGTGAGTCAAAAGCCACATGAAACAGCAAAAGCTGGCAATGGAGTAGCCTCCCAAGATGACAGTCAAGGAAGAAACAACAAAATACTCATTTGACCCATGATATTAGCCAAAACTGTTAAAGGGGAACTATCGCAAAAACTAAAATTTAATGTAAGCTTCATCATACTGAAATAAGTAACTTTAGAAATACAATCAAATAAATAGTGAAGATAAACATGAGTATTTCAGAAACTGTACAGAATTTTTAACTGATTATATTTAGAAAGTTTCTTATTTCAGTATGCTGAAGCTTATATAAATTTTTTATTTTCACGATAGCTTCCCTTTAAAAAGCAACTGGTGATACTACAAGGATATAAATATATATAAAAGTTTATATTCCCCTTCTTCCAACCTGTTTAGCCTTAATTTTACTCAACTTTGCTGTGATAATAAAAGCTGCTGAAGTTAGGCCAATAGGGAGTGGAAGGGATCAGGAGAGATTGATGAAATGATTGATGATTTGTTCATGAAGTCCTGATAATAGTAATAGGAGGAATTTAGCATGAGCTTGTACAGTGTGTATAAACAATGTGCGGGTTGTATGTATCAATATTAACCAATCACAGTTAATAGATAAAGTTTGCTACCCTGCCTAATGTGTTAATGTGCTAGTATATTCTAAGGGCTAATATGGTAGATCGCCAGATCTTTAACATTATGAGAAAGGAGAATATCATCTAAAAGCAATAGGTATGATTAAGAAACTCAAGCAAACACCAGGTTTATTTTTTCACACCATTTTCCATAGTTAGGAAACACACAGGTACATCCTCATGCCTTATGCTCTGTCATCATTCAGGGCACAATATATACCACCTGACTAAATGGTACAATATACGCCACCTGTGCTGCATGTTCACTGCTACACCTACATAAGTGACCATGTGTGAAAGTGTATATAGGGCAGATATCAGGAATAATCAAAGAAAGACTCAAAAAACATAAGGCAAGTACACAAACCCATTATCCAGAAAAGCTCTAATTTACAGAATGGCTGTCTCCTATTTTAATCAAATAATTCAAATTTATTAATATGATTTCCTTTTTTTCTGTAATAATAAAACAGTACCTTGTACTTGATCCCAACTAAGGTATAATGAAGCTTTACTGGAGGCAACACAGAGAAAGTTCCCTTATCTGCAAAACCCCAGGTCTTGAGCATTCTGGATAACAGGTCCCATACCTCTATTTACGCAGTTTTATTTTTACACTAAATTATTTGTCTAGGTGACTGCATGCTGCCATAGGGAGAAGCAGGAGAGAGAGTCGTCTCTTTTGAGTATTTGCATGCGTGTCTGTGTCACTTCCCAGAACACTCAGTACTATTTGACAGCCTGGGACATTTTACTGCATGTATACCTAAGCATTATCTTGCTTTCTGCATCAATTAGCTACTTCCCCACAAACAGCCATATTGAAAAATTGACAGTAACCCATCAGTAATAATATGGTTACCAATGGTCATTTACGTCCATTACTACTAGGAATTAACCAAATCCAATATTTGGGATTTGCCAGAAATCTCTGAATCCTTCATGACAGATTAGGCTGAATACGGAACAGAATCCAAATCCTAATCTGAATATGCAAATTAGGGTCAGGATAAAAAGTTATGTGACATTCCCTTCCCACTGATAATATGCATATGCAAATTTAGATTTGGTTCAGTCAGGCACAAGAATTCAGCCGAATCATTCTGAAAAAGACAGAATACAGGACAAATCCCAAACCGAATGCTGGATTCTGTGCATCCCTACTTACTACTACCTACTCTGCCTACCTATCATCCCTGCCATGCCCAGGATGCATGCACATGGTATAAAAATCTATAACTAATGATCAGAATCAATTAGAATCAAACACATAGGGGCAGATTTACTAAGGGTTGATTTTCGAATGAAAAAAAAATTCGAAATTCGACCAGGGAATAGTGGGGAATATCGAATTCGAATTTTTTTAGCGCAATTCGATCGATCGTACGAGCGAATAAGGAATATTCGATGGATCGAATATTCAAATCGAATATTCGAACGATTTTTAGTGATCGATCAAATTTTTCAAATTCGATCTTTGGGAATGATCCCCATTTTGGTAGGTTTAATCTGGCGAAGTAGGTGATCGAATTTAAATTCCAAGGGGAAGTATTCGACAATTGAATTTTCGAATATTCGAATAAAATTAAATTCGCATAGACTCCATTTTATCCAAATAATCCAAATTTTTGAAAATGATTTCCTTTTTCTCTGTAATAATAAAACTAGTAATAAATTCATCTTAATCCTAACAATGAATCCTTATTGGAAGCAAAACCAGCCTATTGTGTTTATTGAATGTTTACATGATTTTCAAGTAGATTTAAGGTATGAAGATCCAAAATATGGAAAGATCCGTTATCTGAAAAACTCTAGGTCCCGAGCGTTCCGGATAACAGATCTCATACCTGCAGCTAAAACTAAAATAAATAATTCCAGGCCATTTTAGTCCTAATAGCAGCCTTCTCCCCCCACAAACACACACACAGCTCTCCCTCACAATGCTGCATGAGGACAAAGTGCAGTGGCATAAGCAGAGCAGCAGGGAATAAGGTAGAGAATAGGTGCACATGATACGCCTGTGAAGGTTTTACATGACCTGTGCTGCACTTTAGACAATCACAGCAATCTGTCAGGCCGGCTATCACAAATCAGAACTAGTGTAGCATAATGCAATGAAACATTCTGCATTCAGGCAGCAAATTAACTGATGGCTGCAGCAGAACAATCAATATTACTTGGCAGAGACAGCGTATGTTAGGAGAAGCCGTAGTCCACGTTACGTGCCTTTTTTTAAATAAAAATGTTGATTTCTGTCTCTATTTCTCAGCAGCTTTGGCAGATAAGGCATCTGTCACTACTTTCCCCAGCTCCCCCTGCACTTTTCTCACCAAATCAAAGCTTAAAGTAACATCACCATGTTTGTTCTGTAAGTAGGTTTATTCACATGCAGGGACTGCCCTTGCTGCCAGTAAAACATGATGGGCCCCTTGAGGGGTGTATTCAGGACCTCTCTGGCACAGAGGGACAAAGGTTAAATTGAGTTACGTTTAATAGGTCTGAAATGCTTGCGTTTCCCTGCAACAGCAACAGGCTTCCTATTGTCATTCTCAGAGGATGCTGGGAGTTGCACAACTGCAGGCACACACACACCAGAGCTTAGTAAAATATACCCTGTTGAATTTGTTTCCCATTGCTGGAATAAACTTCAATTCATTTTAAGTGAGTGTTCGCTAACATGAGCAGTGAGAAGGACCATTAAACTGTGTTGGCTGCTTATAGAGGAAAAGGCTCTGCGTGCATCCAACACCTAATTTAAGTTAAGTTCTCCTTTATGATGACATTATATATATATATATATATATATATATATATATATATATATATATAAAATTAAACAACCATTACAGCGTATGCAGCAAGTTCGAAGAACAAATAATTTTGTCAATAATATAGTGAATAAAGAATCCCCTATTGCAGTGGTCCCCAATCAGTAGCTTGCGAGCAACATGTTGCTCACCAATCCCTTGGATCTTGCTCTTGGTGGCCGCAAAGCAGGTGCTTATTTTTGAATTTCAGGCTTGGAGACAAGTTTTGGTTGCATAAAAACCATGTGTACTGCCAAACAGAGTCTCCTATAGGTTGCCAGTCCACATAGGGGATATTAAATAGCCAATCAGAGCCCTTATTTGGCACCCAATGGTCTTTTTGCATGCTTGTGTTGCTCCCCAAATCTTTTAATGTTGAAAGTGGCTCACGGGTAAAAAAGGTTGGGGACCCCTGGCCTATTGTAAAATATAAGGATACCGAGGAGTTCCATGGCCACCTTTGAGGTTGAAGGCCGAGTGTTTTTATACAGGTCATGGGATTCCAAGGTTACTTCTAATATATTTTCCAAAAAGGGGTACTTTATTTATTATAATACACAAGGTTTAGTGAGTCATGTGACAGAAATTACATTACTACTCACAGTTTATAACTGATGACATCACTACTCACTGTTTATAATGATATAATTTACAAGAAATTCATGGCTTTTCTGTATTATATGAATATATATATGTTAATATGTATAAATAAAAAGAATTGACTTTATGCAGTTATCATATCACTTTTACTGCATGCCAGGAATAAAAATGTAATTATCTGATTAACTGCTCGGACAGAATGTAAGCTGATCATGCAAAGTGATGATAACACAATTTCAGGAATCTATAATCAATATGGCAAGTTAATTTTAAAGAATCCAACCCACGACAACATCTTAAAGGGCAAAAAAAAAAAAATGCACCAGTCTGGAGAACTTTCTGCTGCACAAAAATAAACTATTTCCAGCTGCCTTTTAATGGATTAGCATTGTCAATACTCTGACTGAATCAACAATAATTCAAAGGCTTGCAGCATGATAAAGGAGTGTCTATAGCTAGGCTTATACAATAAAGAACCAATATAAGAAGCAATAGTACTAGTATACATTTGTTCAAAATATTTGTAAATTATATTTGATAAATACATGTATTTATCAACTAATGATCTGTTGACACAATATTGCCACAGACATCGTAGCTATATATACAAGAGACATGCCACAGATTACATTAACTATTCATGAGGATAAGAGGATATAAGCTTTACCCTCCTGCGTAGCCTGTCCCTCTCTTCACGGATAGTGTTCATTGTAGCTTTGGTCCTGTTGAGATCCTCCTCTTTGCTGCACAGCATTGCCGTGAGGCTCTCATTCTCTTCTCGGAGGCCTGCCAGCTCTTTCTCCCAGCGTGATCTCTCCTCTGCAATGTTGGGGTACAAATCCCTTCCCAGAACTCCTTCTATCTCTTCTACGGTCTGCAAAATACATAAAGACCCATAAATGCATGGGAATCTCTAGAATGCTGTAATATATATATATATATATATATATATATATATATATATATATTGAAAAAGGTCCCAATGGGGACCGAAACGTTGGAGATTGATATCATGCAACAATAAATGATAATATTTTATACAAGGGAGTGCTGGTCTGGAAACAATTGATATATATATATATATATATATATATATATATATACATATAAAAACAAATAATTGTCTTGGCAATGTATTTATTCTGGTTATTGTTTCAAAACCTTGGAATTGTGAACAAAGCAAACCAGTTATAATTAACCAGATGAGAACATGGACTCAATACATACTAAAAAAAATCCTTCCTTCTAATCCCTCAAGGAAGCATAGGCTGCCCCAATGAAATCTACAATGCAATGTGGCCAGGAAATAATATATTCATAATATAATGCTTTCTTGTGCACACTCTGACTTATATCACAAAGCAATGAACCTCAACTACTACTACTCTGTTCCATCTTTTTGTATTGTACAAGCACAAGTACTTCTTGGAGGGTCTAATAGAGACCAACACATTTTATAAGCTAAGTGCAAATAAAAGCACATCTAAAATGCGGTCTTTCCCAGAAATCAGCTGATAAAACATATGAAGCTCTTTATGGACCACCAAGAAAAATGCAGGGCTGTATTCCTAGTGCCAGACTGTACGGTCCTAGCACCCGCCGCTGGCACCGCTCTAGCGACAGCAGGTTCACCAAAGCACTGGGGAGTTGCGTGTCCCCAGTGCTAGTCAGCAAGCAGCTGGGCAGCATGCCACCCCTACCAACTTGCCGCCCTAGGCCCGGGGGCTTGCAACAAATCCAGGCCTGGAAAAATCAGCTCTAATTATTGCACATGAGTAATGTAGCTTCATCTATTGTGTCAGGGTAAGGCAGGCTAACATCATGTAGTGACACCACATTGAGTCCATATATAGCTGTACTAATTATACAACTATGACATAAATCTCAAATGTAAACGTGAAATTGCTATCAGTGCACCTTGCGACACATCTACTTAAGTGTGAATTTTCTTCTCTCCTGGCGAAAATTTGGCAGCACATTTCCCCTGACATCGCCAAACGAGCCAATCTCTACGTGTGTGGCCACCCTTAGTATATGGGTATGTAGGTTCAATTCATATACAATAGGTTGTTTGCATGGCTGACACACATTTGTCATGTGTTGTAATGCTGACAGTTAGTCAGAGGGCAGGCAGTTGCTATAAGAAGAAGTGTACAGCTTGTCACCTTGATGGCTAAGTCACAGTGTTCGCTGGCAGAGGTGAGCTGTTCAATATGTCGGTCCACATCTGCAACAGACAAGTTGCAGCTACTCTTCTTTCTCCCACATACGGCGTTCTCCAGGCCAGTTAGCACCCGCTGGAGCTCAGAGTTCAGGTCACTGCATGCGTCTGATACAAAGACAGAGAGAAAAGTTCAAACTGAGAATTTATTCATCATAGAAGAATAGAGCTGTCGATGAGCTGTTGAAGTCAAAGAACATTGTTTGGTTTTACATTATTTTCTGATTTGCTTCTCTTAGGATACAATAACTTTCTATAGGTAAATTTCTGCAGGTCACTTCTAAAATCCCAAAAATTATTAAATTACTGTTCTTGTAGCATATATCACTGCAACAAGGCTACTGGCAAATCCAGCATCTTTTTTGCCTGTATGTTTGAGAAGATACATTAATGCAAAATAATCCATTTATAGCTGTCTACAAGAATGCTTTCTGCATTTAAAGGGGCAGTATTGGCCCATGTTTACAGGAGGAGAGGTTAAAACTAAGTAAGAATAGTACACCTAAATATACCAGTAAACTCTCAAAGTAGTGCTGATCTGAGTCCTCTGTCAAAAAAACACAGCATTTATTTCCTTCTATTGTGTACACACAGGCTTCTGTATCAGATTTCATGTTTTCAGCTTAAACCTCCTTGACTGTGAGCATGCTCAGTTTGCTCCTCCACCCCCCCCCCCCCCCCCCCCCCCCCACACACACACTGTAATCGGAGCCCAGAACTACAAGTGAGCCGGGAGAGACTCAGGCAGGAAGTGATGTCACACCAAGCTAATACTGCAGAGAGAGCTTCTACAGCTTTTTTCTCAGTTATAGTAAAACGTTGTACAGGATAAATATAGCATTCGAGCTTCCACTATTGCAGCTACTCTATTAGCAATAAAATGCATTGGTAGCTTTCCTTCTCCTTTAACAAGAGTGCAATCAATAAAGCATGTGCTGAACATACATTTTGCCTATTTTCAATATCACAAAAGAATATCTTCAGTTTTTGTAATTTCTTCAGTTAAACAGGGCAAGCAGGGAAACTAAAGCTACACCATGTTTGTACTTGCAAAGTAGTTACATTGCTAGTGTACAGGTAACCCACACACACACATAATGGACTCCTGCAAACAAAATAGTCACAACAAAGAAGGGAGGGGGATTGTATACTGGTAATCTGGTATACTGGTAATCTTATAGATGAATGTGAATTGCGACCCACAGTGATTATGACAGTTCTCTATTGGATGAATAAAATGCAACTTTTATTGATAGTATAAAATATTGGATGTCTAATGCGAATAGGTTAAAATTCTCATAGGTAGTAGCGTCATTATGAACATGCTAGTTTTATATGCTCCCAAAAGTTCACAAAAATATAATCAAAACCCTGGGATGTCCAATTGTATGAGGGAATGGTAACTTATGTGAAAAAGCAAGTCAATAAATTGATTCCAGACTAGGTAAGTTTGTTATGAATCTTCCCTCATACATTGGAGAAACCAGTGACCTACTACAAAAACTGTAACATGCTAAAGTCTACAAGGGTACTCTTTTAGTGGGATGTGATGTTGATCTTGGTATTCATCCATCTCACACAAGCAGGGACTACAGGCAACAAGTTTTTTATGGAAACGAGAGAGATTGGGATAGTCAATACATAGACTTTATGTCTGATTTTATTGACTTCTGCCTACACCATAACTTCAATGTTTTTCATGATACATTTTACCTAAAGGCTAAAGGGCGATTGTACCCACTTAATTCAATCAGTTCATAGGATGGTGGGAAGAAAATTGGGTTTTTGGGGACTGCTTTTCTTGATATACCCAGCATATATGTCTCTGGTTTCAATATATCAATTAATGGATATTCCTCTCAACAGGTGGTCAGGATTATTTGCACGAGTTTCTACAGGCACTCAGTGACAACCACCCCTATCCAAGGATGAACAACCTATACGGTTTAATGGTACATTTTGTAATCAAAAGCAGTCCATTAACTCTGTGCTTAATAAGCACTGGCACATTCTATGGACTGATCCATTCTCAGGAGCAGCCCTTGGTGTTCGTTCATTGACTTGCTGCCGTATAGCACCTAAATTGAGAGACAGACTAGTGAGGAGTCATTTTACGAAACCAACTAAGAAACCCACACAAATGAGCACTTATCCATGTGGCAACTGCAAAGCTTGTAGGTATATACATAATCCAAAGAGAATTGCAGCACTCCCAGCTCATGATAAAATAAGTTTTTTTATATAAAAGTTTTTATTCATATGTGTTTTAATTCCTTTTCTAGTGGCCACTATCAATAAGACAAGCATGACAGCAAACAGCTAGGTCAGTTACTATGGCTAAAATTGCAACATTGTGTAATATGAAGGTAAATTGTATACAATGTATTGTTTAGCATAAAGTATTTATATACGTTGTAACCACTAGAGGGCACTGTATTAATGGGTATTTAAGGAAGGTGTGATTCTGTGTATGTATACTTTGTCAGCTTGAAAAAGGACCAGGAGGTCCGAAACATTGCTGTGCCAATGTAAAGTGCAATAAAGGTGGTTTTATCATGAACTGGGAGTGCTGCAATTCTCTTTGGATTTTCGCAACAAGATGTGAAGGTGAACACACTATTTTGCTTGCACCCCTCTAATAAGGATTAATACCTATCACCTAAGTGCTGGATAAATACTTGCAGGTATATACATAATCAATGCTTTGTGATTGATAGATTTGGCACTCTAAACCAAACAGATTTTCCTACTCTACAGAAGGCATAATATATATGCTGATCTGTCCCTGCAATAATGTCTATATTGGAAACACCATTCGCCCCTTCAAAAAACAGATTTTGGAACATATTTCCAGTTTTGAAAATGCTTTGGACTGGATCAAAGCCAATATGAAATTACTTCCTGTCAATCAACTTGAATCAAGCAGGGGTCTCAAAGTTATGGGTCTCTCCAAGATATTATTTGGCATCAGGGAGGAGATCTAGAAAAAGCCCTCTTAACCAAAGAGAGAAAATGGATCTTTTTGATGAACACCCTCAGTCCTGTGGGACTGAATGAAAGTATTGTTATGAGTGTGTATTATAAAAGAGGATAAGTGCCACTCAATATGATCAGATTTTTTATTTGAAGGGACATCCTTTGGCTACAACAATTCACAAATCCACAGTACAATTTTCCCTGTGTAATCATTGATATTTTTGAAACTCTGTTTTGCTGAAGTATTTCACCAGCTATTTATTTGATAGATTTCAATTTATAACACTGACCATATTACAACTATTTCTTTCCTTTCAATTTATAACACTGACCATATTACAACAACTGTTTGTTTCCAAGTAAGAGTTACAATACTAATGTCCCAGGGCTTTCCACTTTTCTTTCTGTATGTCATAAGAGGTATCTTTGTTGCATTTGTGCTTTTGATTTTGCAACATTGATATGTAGACAAGTTCTAGACAATATCTAGACAGGCTTCTAACCTCTTCTCCTCCCTTTTTGTTTCTACTTGCAATAGGCAGGTTGAAAAATGTCAGTGGATACATGCGATTATAAATTCTTTCATCCTTTCCCACGATCGCAGCCTTTGAGAAAGCCTGGGGATTCCAGGCGAAATGCGCACCAGGCACAATTGATTCTTGATTCTAGATATCTAGAACTCTAGATCTTAGGGAGGGCGTTGAAACTCTATTTAAGAATAGGACAATAATCGGTGAGAGGGTGGACTGCTGATAGAGGGAGGCTGCGGAGTGATCCAGTGTAAGGGTATAATATACCATTAGCTTCCGGCTTATACTATTAGGTGCCGCCGATACACCAGACATGTCCTTGTAAGAGCCAGGTAGGCTCAATACTGTTCATTACCACAGCGGTCCTGGGCGCTGTATATTAGTGGTGCCTTTTAGCGTGTTCCCAATGATGCTACTACCTATGAGAATTTTAATCTATTCACAGTAGACATCTGATATTTTAAACTAACAAAAAAAGTTATGTTTTATTCATCCAACAGAGAACTGTGACAAACTCGGTGGGTTGATGCACTTTCAAAGTGTTCCTCTCTGTTCCCTATTCATATTTAGTATACCTGACCCAACAAATCACCTTGACTTCTCCTGATGATTGGTGCTCCCACTCATACTTTTTCTAATCTTATAGATGATAATCTCATGAGACCAGGGTTTTATGCACGTTCTCTGCATTTGTCCTCATAATACACAAACATGATGTTCTCCACACATGCGTGCAGGTCAAATTAGACGAAAGCATTTTCATTACCTTAAGAAATAATGAAGGATCTGCCTGTAGATGCACTTGAACTTCCACCCACATTAATTGAATGCACAGAGCAGCAAATATAATTTCTCTATCCTTCTGAGCATACATGTCTTTTAATATACATTCACTGTTGTAACACTGGATAATTGAATGTTTTTGCACCTTTCTCTTTGAAGTAAATTAATTAACATTGTGAACTCTACAATTAAGCTAATTGGTCATCCCAAAGCTGTCACATTGCCATTACTATGTATTGTAGAAATGCAGCAGTTTGTCACAGCAAGCAACATGGCTGCCACTTGATGAGTCCACTAAGTAAATGTAACTTTCCCAGTGATGCAATATAGTGATGATTTCTCTCTGACTGTGGATGCTTCAGTGCATTAAACCTATACATGTATAACTCAGGGTCATATTGTTTTTCATTTAGGGGTTATTATTAGTAATATTTAAGTATTTAATATTTAAAGAGATTTTCTTTATTTAGTCGTTATTGTGCTGTAAGTGTGATAAAAATTGGGTCATATCGGTAAAACAAAAAAAGAGGTTATTTAAAAAGGCAGCTCAAATGGCATTAGAAAGATTATGTTGGATGCCTATACTAAAATAAAAGTAATAATGATCTTGTGGTCAGTGAGCTGATCGGTAGCCCTGCTGGTACATTTTAAATATTGGACTGACGCCTCCTGAGAGAATGAGGCTTTTATGCGATAGGAAGAAAGAAATCGCAATGGATCAAGATTTGCTTGATGGTTAGAACTCTATAAATCTGAATTCTGCTTTTCATACATTCCACAGAGCTTGAGGTTTTCATGACAAATCTATGAAGTTGGATAACATGTTGAGTGGTTAAAAATATGGTGCCTGTATATGTTGGAAGTTGGTACAGACAGCTCTGTTAAAGTAAGTAGCTTGTGGTATTGGATTTGGCTTAATAATAGAACATTAGTCTTATGATTTAAAAGAGCCATAAACATCCAGTACAATATATGCTTAGTCACACACATATCAACAGAGGAGCCAAAGTGAAAATCTCTTCACTGTCCCATTGCAACTAGCACATCTGTTCTAGATACCTAAGACATCCAGAGACACCCTTTCAGATCTCTTACCCCCATCAGAGCAAGTGTTAGACCTATTGGACACAATAGTGATCAAAATGAAATTTAATGTATTCTTCACTTTCAGTTGAGTTGTTTTCAGATTGTTCACCAACTTTTTTCAGTTACTTTCCATTTTTTATAGTTTTTCCAAAATCTAAGTTTAATGTCCCTGTCTCTGGTGTTTGAGTCTGGCAGTTTAGTAATTCAGGTGCAGACTCTAAACTGTTACAATTCTGCAACATTTAGTTGATACATTTCTCAGCAGCATCTCTGGTGTATTAGCAACTATTGTATCCATTCTAACAGCTGCCTGTTATGAAACTCAGGGATTCTGCTCACTAGGGACAGAGATAAAAAATGTATCAACTAAACGTATCCATTTAGAACAGTTTAGAGATCCTGCGACCTGCCTCCCTTCCCAGAGCTTTAGAAAGGTGAAAAATTAGACTTCCACTTCAATATTTAAAAAATGGGCACACATAGAAAATAATTGCAAAAAGTGTTTATTTCTGGTGAACTATCTGATACCAACTGAACTGACCACCCACAACAGATATAGAACCATTTTCAAAAAAAAAAAAAGTTTTTCCACCAGTTTGCACTCCAAAGGATTTCAAACTTTGGATAACAGCAAATATCACTTTTACCGCCTTAATCCCTGATCAGACATATTTCAGCAATGCAAAGAGGACCCCAACATCCTACACGCACAATGTTTTTGGTATTTACAAATCAGACACTATGTGGAGTACAAAGTTAAAACGTAAAACCAATCCCTTGCATATTTTGAAACATCTTTCTTTTATACTCTTGTCTCTGAGCAGACAACACAGACATTCACCAACTATATATGACAAAAGGGAGAAGGATCTAGACCTTACTATCTCAGAAAATATTTTTCATATGTGCAGACTCTAGTGAAATGGCCTACAAAATCATATTTTGATGGTACTACACCTCCCTCACATATCAGCAGACCTATCAACTTGCTTTTGAGGGAGTGAGGAACAAGGATCTTTCATACCAACATGGCGGACATGCACCATGGCCCAAGAATTCTGGAACATAGTATTAACTCTGCTCTTTAAATCAGAGTCACGCACTCAAAATAATCTTCCAAGCTAGTCACTCATTTCCTTATAGCAGCAAGATCCCTATTAGCAGCTAACTGGAAGCAATTGTGGATCCCAGGATTGTACATGCTAGTGATGCGCGGTCAGGATTTTACTGGCCACCACCCGCCCACCACTGCCCTGCCGATGATGTCACAAAAGGGGCAGGGCGAGCAGGAGCGTCTATAAAAAGTCAACTCGGAAGTCGGCATTTAATAGGACCCAGAAGATGGGATGCGAGGTCGGCTTGAATCTACTCGAGTCGCGGGTATCGGGCTGGCCCAAACATCACTGGTACACGCTGATTACATAAGTAAATTGGTTTAGAGCTATGATCAGAGTGAAATCAGAGTTGACCAGAGATAAATTAATGGGCAGGAGATATGAAGGAGAACTAGAGTGGTTTTCATGGCCCACCTCCTAGAAAACCTGCACCAGAGAGCTAATGATGCAACCTAAGGTATTATACACAGAATATAATGTGTACTGATCTCTCCTGGATGGGAAACATGTATCCTAAAGTCTAGCTTTCTCTTTATTCTCTATCCTTCTTCACCCCCTTACCCCAACCTGCCCTCTTCAGCTATGGCTCCATGATGAAGCAGGCATACAATAAATGGAGAGGTTACTCAGCAGAGACACTAAGGGTCCGTTTACTAAAGTGCGGTAAAAATTTGCGCACAAAATACAGACAAATTTAACGCAGAATATGTTTTCGCGAGTTTATTAACCTGCGGTAAATATACATTTTCTTGCTCAAGAATATGTATTCGCCAGTTATCGCATCCGCTGAAAATAACGCTACGTACATATTAACGCATGGTTTACTAAGCAGCGAAATGTGTGAAAGACAAAATTTACACCAGAATATTCGCAACATTTTACCGCCATCTATATAGTGGCGTTAACTTATTTTTTGGCCAGAAAATTCTCAATGGGAGTTTAATTCTCATTTAAACTGTGCATTTAAATGATACAAAGAGATAACTGATATGATTACTTGTTCATATGATTCTATGGACAGATGGGTGTGTGCGTGGATGGATGAAGTATGGGTTTATATGATACATACATGTTTGATTGGTGTCACTCTGTAAAGCTGTTGTATGGTATAATCATCAGTCAGTAAAGTTTATGAGTTTTGAAGATGCATTTCTGGCAATAAATGTCACAGTAAAAATTGCCATAATTAACGCCATTATTAACGCATAAAACTAGACTATTTTCTAGAATAAATATATGCAAATGTAAATTGTCGCCAGAAAATTCGCAACTTGCTAAAATTACCACTAACGTAAGCTGGTTCGCTAACGTACTTACCGCAAGTGATCGCAATGACTTCTGAGCACATCGCTGTTTAGTAAACTTAGTCGCTGCGAATATTCTGGCGGAAAAATATTCTCAGTGATAACATGCGGAAACTTAAGTTCAAATTTACCACACTTTAGTAAACGGACCCCTAAATACCAACTGATTAATGTGACCTGCTGTGTAGAAACATTGACCTGTGATAGGTTATAAAGTTTATAATGCCTTTGACACACAGGATGCAACAGTTGTGCCACACACACCTTTTGCTGTACTTATTTTCTATTAGGGCAGAGACTTTTAGGGCTACTAATCACCTCTTCTTTAGGTGACATATCTCCCCAAACTGCCTTCCTACCGGCTAGAATTTAAGTCGCCAGTGGGATGGCACTCGCAGTGCTTTCTTTTCCGAAGTGGGCCGAAGATTCCACTTGAGGCAACTTCAGAAAATGAAATGCAGGCTAGATTGTTAATAGCCGGTCGGGAAGGCAGTTTGGGGAGATTAGTCACCTGAAGAAGAAGAGCTTTGTTGCTGGGCGACTAATCTCCCCAAATCTGAGTGTGTCTCCGCCCTTACAATCAATAACATTTCAAATGAAAAAAATGGTGCTTAGAGATGTCCTCAGGTCTAATCAGTGCTTAGTGATTGATAATTTGTGTCACATGACTCAATTAAACTTGTGTAGTATATGTAAAGTAAGAAAGGATAGTTTTATGTTTGAGTGCCTTAGTTATCTTAAAGTAAATACTTACCCATATCTACAGTAACCATAGTGGACTGATTTTCTTGAACAGACACTGAGGTTTGGTCTTGATCCATACTGCGCGAGTCGTCATTGGTTTCAAGTTGGCTGTGACTGTGTTCTGACCGTAGTTCGGAATATTCATCCTCCTCCCTGCAATGCATCAAAGAATACGTTTTATGAGCAGAAGAGGTGAATAACGGTGCCAGTGAAAATACATCCCCAGGCCATAATTTAAGAGCCTTCACCACAAAAAAAAGAGTGTGTGTATGTGTGAGTGTGGTGGTGGGGGATTGTGGCCACGATGGAGGCCCACTGAACGGATCAGCATTATCCTCCAGTCATTCAGCTAACTCTATCTATGGCCCCACAAAACAGATAAATGATTAGTGCCCAGTTAGTTTGGTTACTTATGTGTTATCAAAGATGAAGAGCATAATTAAATATATCTGCTATGTGACTAGCAAGAATAATATCACAGAAGAAATGTGAGCCAAATATATCTGAAGCAGATATAAACACCAATTAAAGTGGGAAGAAACTCCTGCAGACATGTCTCAATCTCACATTTGAAACAGTAACAATCAATAATTTTACGGTACAGCAGGAAGATAAGTACATACAGACATCATTATACAAATATATAACACATTTAATAATTAATATAAAGTCTTACGCAGTCTAGAAAATAGCAATAAGTAACTGCAATAAATTATATGTTAACATCTAACTGATATACCAGGTCATTAAAACATGTTGTGTTGCAGGCATTACCAAAAATCATAAGCACATTGTCACAAATCTGTCATACAGATATTCTTTTAGAATGTGCCGGTGCATTCTCACTGTACAATAATTTAAAGTGGCACTGACACTAAAAATACTACTCCTCAAAATATTAATGTACATTAAAAAACACGGTGATCGTTTGCGCTGATATTTTTGCTTTTGTAAATAATTGTTAATTGAAGTTAATAAACCTGACTGTTTTACCAACCTGACTGTCTTTTCTCAACCTGTTAGTTAAGAGTTTCTAATGCTGATGGACTACTGCTGCACAAATATGGCAGCTCCCTCATAGAGGAACATTGAGTATCGGATAGGTCATGCAAAAGCATTGGGCAAATACTTTTAATGCAAAACAATGAACAGTATGCAGAAACAATGTTATGCTACATGTAAAAAAGGTTTAATTTCTGTTGTCAGATTGTAAGCTCTACAAATATAATTTCTAGAATGTACATGTATAGATTGTATATTATGTTTTATCTTATTGTGTCCTATCATTTCTATAACTGAATTGTTTTAACTAGTGTTGAATATACAAGTAGCACTACATAAAAATGATGGAGCAGACATTAATAAACCATGGTATAAGCTAAAATCACTCTGTCCATAATAGCTAACAATCAAAGGTTTAGTAAAGTAAATTAGGTTTGTAGAGATATGAGATCCTTTATCCAGAAAGCTCTGAATTGCGGAAAGGCAGTCTGCATTTTATCCACATTATTATAAATGATTTCCTTTTTCACTGTAATAATAAAACAGTACCTGGTACTTGATACAAACTAAGGTATAATAAATCCATATCAGAGGCAAAACCATCCTATTGGGTTTATTAATTTTAAATAATATTCTAGTAGACTTTAGGTATGAAGATCCAAACTATGGAAAGATCCATCATACAGAAAACCCCTGGTCCAGAGAATTCTGGATTACAAGTCCCATACCTGTATTACAATGAGAGGAACCACTTAAAATGAAATCATCACCATTCGACTTTTAATAAATTTTGTCTTTATTAAATCTGAATAATGATTGTTGTAATGGAGATTTTAAGGAAGTTCTAAAAGTCACATAAATTCTGAGTCCAGTGCACAAAACAAATTGTGGTCCGCACAGAACATTCTGCGTGAAAACACAGGATTTGGAACTTATTTTGTCTCAGCCACTTCTAGGTACTCAGTATTTTAAAGTATTCACAAGGTTTAAAAAAGTGCACACACAAGATAATTTGTACATACAGCCAAAAACTATTTAGAGGGGACATAAATAATAATAAGTACCTAAGTGAAAATATATAAAGCATGCAATACTGATGCCTATTAAAATAAACTATAGTCAGAGAGTTAAGGGAGAGCTGGTAGGTTTACAAAGATGTTTAAAGGTCAATCAGATTACATTTCCAAACAAAAGAGAAAAATCCTATAATAGATAATTAAATGCATTCCACATTTATGAAAATGCAGGGACGCCTGCTCATTTATAGCAAGATATTTCTTTATCAGAATTGTTGTACTCCACTAAAGACAGAAATGGAGCTCAGAGTATTTCAAACCAAGTCATGGAGAAAAACATGGCTAACATACACTTTCTTGCACTGATATTTACTGCAACTGGAACAGTTGTAGTTTTTATGTCAGAAGGGGCTCTTAATGTTTGCCCTTATAAGGTAAAAACAGGAAAAGGAGCCGTAAATATTTGAAGCAGCTATATGGTGTTCACAAATTACTTTCTAGGTTTTAGCTTCTATCAGACTCACCAGATGTTTTTTCATGCCATTAAACACTTTGGCTGAAGAAACAAACTAAACTGGTAAAGGGCAAACGATTTCTTTCTTTTAATGGAACACAGCAGGCTGTATGTAGAGGCTCGGTCCAATTGATTTTTTGTCTGGTATAGGCACATTAAGCTTAAGTGAGTATTTTGCATATGTTAACCCCCCATAAGTCAAGCAATATTCCTGTAAAAATATTATTGTGCATAGTCCAGAACTGTACACTCCCCCTAATTTGATCGAATAACTCAATAATGTATGAATTTAGCCTCATGGTGTATATAAGAAGTGAACTGGATCTTCCTCATGAGCATCATAAAGAAAGTAGGCCTGAGTCACAGGCAAAATGCACATTGGACGTTGAAAGATTTGGGACTCTGAAAACAATAACAAGATTTGCTGAGAAACCGCAGAGAATGTATGTCCTGTCTGCATTTTCGATCGATTTTCAAAAGAGCCGCGCCTTGTGTGAATAGGCGCAGGCGACTTTACACTTTAGCGGGCGCAAGAATGGGGGAAGAGATTCAGGGAGATTTGTTGCCCCAAACACGCAGCGATTTGTCATAGGCAACAAATCTCCCTGCAATCTCCTCGTCTGGAAGAGCCCTTAACCTAGAGATGTGCTCTGACATTACTGTTTGCTCTAATATAGAATTATGATTGGGTATAGCTTGTAACCTCAAATGAAGCCCCAACCCTTTGTGATAAGGTTTTTTTCACATGTTGTAGTGTGTGTGTGTGTGTCCTTGTTTTTTTTTACAGTATTAATGAATTTCTGATATGGAATAAATAATGCATATATTTTGTACATCTGGAAGCTGTTGCTTTGGTAGAGATCCAATTTTTGTAAAATAGCAAATCATGGCGGGAGAAATGATCAGTGATGCGGTAAGTGGGGGGTTCAGCATACAAGGGCATTGTAACAATACACAAGGGGATCTTTGTATCTTTTGGCACAATTATTGCACAAGAGATTTAACAGCCTATGACAGATTTTTAGACAACTTAAACAGCAGCAAGTTGTGGTGATTAGTACTGGTAATAGTAAGATACATATGTAGATTGCTGGCCATTTTCATTAAGTCTTTTCAAAAAACATGTCTATACTCGTATATTTTTAATTGTATATTTTTAATCATTAAATAGTTACATAAATACGTTGGGTTGAAAAAAGACCAAAGTCCATCAAGTTCAAACCTACCAAATGAAACCAAGCACAAATACCTACACACGCTCACACTGACCACTCCATATACTCACATACGTTGCATATATCAATATCAATAGATTTCAGTATCACAACAGACTGATTTTATGCTCTCTGAAGTCCCCACACATACCTTTCTTCAGGATGCCGGCTCACATCTTTAAGTGTTGTCACTTGCATGTCCAGACTGGCATATGTGCACCAGGCATCTGAAGATCAGGGCAGTGCTCCGTGCATGCACATATCTTTATACTTAATGTAGAATGCAGTCACCATCATAAAAACCAAGACGGTAAGCAGAAGTTCAAAAGAGCATTACTTTCTCCTGTATTCAACTGCTTTCCATGAGAATCACCCCAGCAATCCGAAACATTGCAGGTCACACACTAAATCTATACTGACCAAGGACTTTACGTACTGAACTAACTAAAGGCTCATTCTAACAAGAGGTTAGAGGACTCGCCCTTTTACCAGTTAATTATGGATGACTACACATTTCCTTACAAAGATTTGTAATCATTTAGGGAGGTTATTTACTTAATTACAGCTTCCATATAAACACCCTTTTCATAAACATGGGTGTCCAAATAAACAGTGGGGCAGAGAAAATAAAACTTTTCCTTGCCTGTTTATTTGTATTGTTTTCCCTATTGTATAAATGAACTGGGCAGATTAAGAATTTTAGCATTGATTCTAACATATTTAGAATCAAACCTTAAAATGGATTAAAAACTTGAGATACTTATTTGAGAAGTACTACAGATAAACTACTTATTGGAGAATGCCAAAACATTCTGGCCAAAATAATATGAAATGAATGGGTAATTAAACTCGTGCTGGTTCAGGCCAACCTCGGCACATTTGTGACCTTACACTGCTGGCTTCCTGTTTTATAGTTGTGCCCCTTTTGTGGCATAAACAATGGAGTGGTCTATAAATGGAGGGGAGAAGATGTGTGCGGGCAGGTTGGGGTTGGTTGCGGGTGGGTTCAGATAGAGTTTTTCTTGACCTGCACATCACTAGTTCATGCCACTTAAAGGAGAAGGAAAGCTACAGAGGCATTTTACCACCAATAGATTAGCCACAATAGTGCAAGCTTTATTCTGTAGAATGTTTTACCATACCTGAGCTCTAGAAGCTCTGATTGTTTAGGATAGCAGCTGCCGTATTCGTTTGATGTGACATCACTTCCTGTCTGAGTCTCTCCCCACTCACTTATAGCTCTGGGCTCAGATTACAGCAAAGAAGGTGGGGGTGAGCAAACTGAGCATGCTCACGCCTGGGGCAAGGAGGTTTAAGTGGATGGCAGGAAGTCTGATATAGAAGCCCAAGTGTACTCAATAAAAGGAAAGAAATGCAGTGTTTCTTTGGACAGAGGACTCAGAGCAGCATTACTTTGAGGGTTTACTTGTATATTTGGGTGGACCTTTTTGATAAGGCTTACTTAGTCTTAACCTTTCCTTCTCCTTTAATAAGGACCAGGAAACCATTAAGATCATGCTTAAATTAGATCCCAACAGCAAGATTGGCCATACTGGCCAATTAGTCAGCTGTAGTCATACAAAAACAAAATGAAATATAAGGCTTATTATTTACACTAGTAGTTGTCAAATATTTTCAGTTCAAGTCACACTTGTAGGTCCAACCCTTAACCAAGGACTCCTTTGAAGGTCCAACTCAGTCAGGACTCCCCATAGCTCATGGACTATCAAATCAGGCAGGCATACTTCTAAGAATATCTAAGACAGCAAATACAAATTCACCCAAACTGACCTTCAAGCTGGACGTTCAGTTGTATCTAGGAGAGCCATTCTATCCCCCGTTCTCACCCTAACTGACCCCCCTGTTCCTGAGCAACACATATATATATATATATGCAGATTCCATTTAAACTCCTTGTTCTTCCCACCATTTACATTGTGATGTTTATGGAATTGGCACATGGAACTGACAAGTGATGCACCTCCCTCCCACTTTGTTGAAATCAGTTAACTTTTATTAGCTTTGATTAGATTTGTGTCATCTGTAAGCTTATGACAACTAATTCATAAGAGGTTAGGACTTTCGCTGCACTATTTCTTACAAACCAGATATGTGGGAATTCCATTAGAACTGTACCTTATGGTTGTCCCTTGAAGTCGATCAATCTTTTTATTTAGTTCAGCTATAATGCTGTGAAGCTCTGTTATTCGCTCCTCATAACGTAATGTTGTCCTCTCCTGAACATCTTCATGTTCCCTCATTAAATGTGCCTGCTCACACTAAAAAGTGGAAAAACAAGAAGAAAAGGCAATTATAGAGTAAAACAGGGTAAAACCACAGGGTTCTTAAATGAAATCACAAAACCAATATGACATCAACATTTACATTAAGAAGTATTATTAAAACACTAATAGGGGAATGTAATATACGTCGGTAACGCAAAAACTATTTGCAATGTGAAAAGTTAAGCCTTTGCGCGAGTGCAATATACCTTTTGCGAACCCGGAAACTGTTTAGCGACCACTTCTGCCAGTGGAAGGCTGTTTGCGAATTTCATACTTTGCGCTAATGCACTGTCAATGTAATAAAACTTCTTACTGATAAAGTCCCAATGTTTGCTCCAAAAGATTACGACACCTTCAAGCACTTCTTAAGAGTGTGCAATTATAATCCGAAATGCACAATAACGGTTCGCAATGCAATAACCGTTTAAGAAACAATATTAGATTGTGAGATGTGGATTTTAACTCTTATTGGTGCACAATGTTTTTCTCTTTGCGACTTTAATTACATTCCCCCATTTTTACATGCTTTGGACCTTCATACCTTAAGTCTAGTTTAAAATAAACCCAATGTGCTGGTTTTGCTTCCAATAAGGATTAACTAAATCTTAGTTGGGATGAAGTACAAGATACTATTTTATACAGAAAAAAAGGAAATCGTTCTTAAAAATTTGGATTCTTTGGATAAAATGGAGTCTAGGGGAGACAGCCTTGCAGAAAGTCTGAGCTTTCTGGATAAGTTTCCAGAGAACAGATCCTATACCTGTAATGGTAATATGAGATTTTTTTAAAGAAGTGCTAACATGTTTTAGCATGCCATATAAATAGATGATAAAGCCAGGACAAACTCACAGTTCAGTAACAAATACTTCAGGCAAGAAGAACTTTGAAAATCGGAACTTTTTACAGCAGACTGTTTATGCTATACTTTGGCAAAAATAGCATTATACATTTACTAGTACTACCTAGCTTCATGTTATTGAAGCAACAATCTCTTGACAGGCTGTGCCAAATTGGTATACAGTGGTGTGAAAAACTATTTGCCCCCTTCTTGATTTCTTATTCTTTTGCATGTTTGTCACACAAAATGTTTCTGATCATCAAACACATTTAACTATTAGTCAAAGATAACACAAGTAAACACAAGTAAACACAAAATGCAGTTTTTAAATGAGGGTTTTTATTATTTAGGGAGAAACAAAATCCAAACCTGTGTGAAAAAGTAATTGCCCCCTGAACCTAATAACTGGTTGGGCCACCCTTAGCAGCAATAACTGCAATCAAGCATTTGCGATAACTTGCAACGAGTCTTTTACAGCGCTCTGGAGGAATTTTGGCCCACTCATCTTTGCAGAATTGTTGTAATTCAGCTTTATTTGAGGGTTTTCTAGCATGAACCGCCTTTTTAAGGTCATGCCACAACATCTCAATAGGATTCAGGTCAGGACTATGACTAGGCCACTCCAAAGTCTTCATTTTGTTTTTCTTCAGCCATTCAGAGGTGGATTTGCTGGTGTGTTTTGGGTCATTGTCCTGCTGCAGCACCCAAGATCGCTTCAGCTTGAGTTGACGAACAGATGGCCGGACATTCTCCTTCAGGATTTTTTGGTAGACAGTAGAATTGATGATTCCATCTATCACAGCAAGCCTTCCAGGTCCTGAAGCAGCAAAACAACCCCAGACCATCACACTACCACCAACATATTTTACTGTTGGTATGATGATTGGTCGGCCGGCCACTCCTGGGAAGGTTCACCACTGTTCCATGTTTTTGCCATTTGTGGATAATGGCTCTCACTGTGGTTCGCTGGAGTCCCAAAGCTTTAGAAATGGCTTTATAACCTTTACCAGACTGATAGATCTCAATTACTTTTGTTCTTAGTTATTTTTAACAAGGGGGGCAATTACTTTTCCACACAGGCCCATGTAGATTTGGAGTTTTTTTTCTCCCTTAATAAAGTAAACCTTCATTTAAAAACTGCATTTTGTGTTCAATTATGTTATCTTTGACTAATAGTTAACGGTTTTTGATGAGCAGAAACATTTAAGTGTGACAAACATGCAAAAGAATAAGAAATCAGGAAGGGGGCAAATAGTTTTTCACACCACTGTATATGTATTCATACCACAGTTAGCCATCATTCCAAGATATATGCCTTTCAAATTCCAGTACATCTTGCCCTTGCAGTTCCTATCTAGAAAGCCTAAGGCCAGTACCTGAAGGTGCCCAGCAATAACCCAGAGACTCCTTTCTTCCCACTGTCAGTTTTGTGTGGCATTTTCTACAGTTGGAGTTTAAAATATATTTCTATATCTTTGCCTCTTACTCCATAGAGTAACTTCAAATGTTCAAGGCAAAGTTGTTTACCCCTAACTAACTATAAAATTAAAATAAAGGGAAATCATAAGAGAATGGCACAGATTAAATGATGACTACTCTTTCATATACTGTATGCAAACTATGTTGCCATATATTTTGTAGAATCTATCTGGTCCACTCCATCTCTGGTTCCCAAGTAGCCAACCCACCCCTCCCCCTTGAGATATTCTCTCACTTTACAGACATTGCATTTATTAAAATTTAAAAGGAACCTTTTTGCTATCCTGTGTTTTGTGAAATATGCCTTATTAAAAAGGCAGAACTTTAATCTACTTGGCAGCTGTAAAAATTACTACCTGGGATTCAGCCGAATTCCCCAAATCCTTCTAGAAACTGCGCATGCAAGTTAGGGACGGGAAGGAAAAAGTGTAAAAACATTTTTTTGTTTGTGACAAAAATTTATTGTATTGTATAATTTTATTTGTTAAACACTGTTAAGGAGCCGCAGTGCTGTACAGTCCATAAAAGTTATATATATGTATATATATGTTTACATGGGGGAGACAAATTACATAATAAATATATAAAGAATCATAAGAGCTTAAGTGCTATGTGGTAAGAGACATAGGGGTAGATTCCGCCACTAGAGGGAAATTCCACAGCTCTCAATTCATTTCTATGGGATTTTGCAAGGCGTATTCATCAATGGGTGAAGTGAAAGTTCACCCTTTGATGAATATGCCTTTAAAAATCCCATAGAAATGAATTGAGAGCTGTGGAATTTCCCTCTAGTGGCGGAACTTCACTCTTAACTTCACTCTTTGATGAATCTACCCCATAGTGGGAAGGAGAAGGAAAAAAGTGGAAAAACTATTTTTTTTTGTGACAAAAAGTTAGTTGGCGGGCTCTGAGCAGCTGTTGAGAAGCTAAGCTTAGGGGTTGTCACTAATTATCAAGCACAAAATGAGGTTGGCCTGTCATATAAGCTGATGCTACAGGGCTGATTATTAAATTCTGATGCTAATTGCACTGGTTTCTGTGCTGCCATGTAGTAATTATCTGTATTAATGACTAATCAGCCTTATACTGTGACATTTCTATTCTATATGTACTGTATATTGTGAGTGGGTCCCTAAGCTCAGTAAGTGAAAGCAGCACAGAGCATGTGAATCAGTGAATCAGCAGAAAAGAAGATGGGGAGCTACTGGGGCATCTTTGGAGACACAGATCTTTACTGCTAAAGAGCTGTGGTTGCCTTGGGCTGTTACGGAAGCACAAAACATAATATACAACATTTCTAACCTACTTCTTTTGTTTAACTTTCCATTTGCTTTAAGGTTAAATCCCAGCCCTAAACGTATGCTTAATTTTGAAAGGCAGTCCAACTGCTGCTGAAAAATAAATTTGAGTAGGCAGGCTTTCTTATTTTTTTCCCTTAACACCAAAATACCAATGCCTAATGGTTACTGTGTAGATAAAACATACTGTCTTAGAAGGTGCTATACTCTGCCATGGCTAAAGCACACTATGTAGATGTTGAATGAAGCAAACTAACTGTTTATGAGCACTCAGTAGTCAACAGTGCAGAAAATAACTCTCAATAAAACATTATTCCGCTAATTATAAATGACATATATAGATTTGTTCGGTTCACCCGACAAGACTTTGGAGTACGTAACTGCTCACTTTTAAAATATATAGAACCATCAGTGATTGCTTTGCAGAAAGTCAATTCCCAATAATTGCACACAATTATTTACTAGTAATCAACCTAAACCCCATGATTTACAAATATTTTTGTTTTGCCTTTTTTTGTAACAATGCTGCAGCAACTATGTTGATTGCAAAAATAAAATTATTTTCCAATATAGGCAAAAATGTAATGTATAAAGGCTGGAGTGACTGGATGTCTAACATAATAGCCAGAACACTACTTCCTGCTTTGCAGCTGTCTTGGTTTCCACCGGTTACCAGGCAGTAACCAATCATTGACTTGAGGGGGGGCACAAAGTCATAAGTGTTGCTAAGCTGAATGCTGAGGATCAATGGCAAACTCACTGAACAGTTATGTTCCATGTGGCCCCCCTTCAAGTCTCTGACTGACTCAGAGATAAAGAATTGAAAAGCAGGAAGTAGTGTTCTGGCTATTATGTTACACATCCAGTCACTCCAGCCTTTATACATTACATTTTTGGCTAACTAACTATATCAGAAATTTTTTTTATTTTGCACAGGCTATCTATTTACCCAGTTTTTATTTTTACACTGAACTGTTCCTTTAAGGGAGTTGTTCACTTTCAAACACCTAGGGGCAGATTTATCAAGGGTCCCATTTCGAGGTTAAAAAAACTATGAAATTTTACCATCAAATTTTTTTTGATCTAAAACGGACCGTTTTCAATTGTATAGGTCCGTTTTAGATTGCATACGAACAATTTTCACCAAACAATTTTGATTTTCAAAATTTTTCAAAACACTACTTAAAGGTTCTAGGAGGTCCCCCATAGGCTAAAACAGCAATTTAGCCGGTTTGAGGGTCGAATTTGAAATTTGTAAAGAGACAGTACTTCAATTTTCAAATGGTTTAATTTTTCAAATCAAATTTTTTTCAATTTGAATCAAATTTTGGCCTATTCGGTTGTCGAAGTTTTTTAAATTCGAATTTTCACTTGGACCCTTGATAAATCTGCCCCCTATTTGTTTTCAGATAGATCACCAGAAATAACAATTGTTTCCAATGACTTTCTATTTTCTATATGTGATCTTTTTTTCCCAATGAAAAAAAAAATTAAGCAGCAGAAGACCACAGTGTCCAACATCAGCCTGTCAGAATACAATATAAAGCAAATATGGTGATGCTGAGAGGCCCAGCTATGGAACCATAGGATATGCAGGTATACTACACAAAAGCCTTCAGCCTTGTACTTTTATATGGTCATGAAACTCCTTAGTAACTTATATAGTGAATAAAGTACCCCCTATTGTAAAACATAAGGATATTATAATAATAATATAAAGGTGCTTATGATCCACTATCATTAAAACTTTCCCCCCCATCCTATAAAAGAAATTTGGTGTCCTTGGTGCACCAACGAGTACAAACAGATTTGGATCTGTTGCAATACTTCTATTAAACATCTACTGCCATATGCATAATTATAGTGCATGATTGTTCTTTTGTAAACAGTGTAAACTCTGGTGGAGGTTAAAACTTTAAACAATGGAAAAATATAGGAGGGGATTGTATTACTTATCTACATACTGAGTAAATCTGTCATTGTGATATATATCTTGTACTACACTTGCAGTGACTAATCAGTGATGCAAACTGATTATTGCTAGGGGTGTGAGCTCCACCTCTCCTATTTTTGATACTGATAATAAAGTCATGTATTTATAATGGAAACTTTGGTTATCATTTAGCAATGACCATTGGGGGAAAGTAGGGATGCACCGAATCCAGTATTCGGTTTGGGATTCGGCCAGGATCTGGCCTTTTTCAGCAGGATTCGGATTCGGACGAATCCTTCTGCCTGGCTGAACCGAATCCGAATTTGCATATGCAAAATGGGAAATCACATGACTTTTTGGCACAAAACAAGGAAGTAAAAAAATGTTTTCCCCTTCCCACCCATAATTTGCATATGCAAATTAGGGTTCGGATTCGGTTCTGTATTCGGCCGAATCTTACGGGGAGGATTGGGGGGTTCGGCCCAAATCCAAAATAGTGGATTTGGTGCATCCCTAGGGGAAAGTGCTTATTTTTATGCTCAGTTAGCATTCATGGAGATTTAACTCATTCTTTGCCCACTGAGTTCTAGTGATTTAAGATTTTCTGACCAGAGTACCCCTGTTATATATTTATACAGTCGATAGTACCCCCATGAAATAATCTGATGCTTTCTCCCAAGAAGAGAAGTCAACTACTGCACTTACAGTATATACAGAGTATAAAAAGTCCAGAGGCCACAAAAGCTCTGCTCACAATTTCTTATTAAACTCCTGAAAGGACACCACCAGGGTATTAAATGCAGATTGAATTTTCCTCCATAAAGCAGGAGATATCCAACTAAGGGATTGGATGACTACAAACAGAGCAGTACTGCAGTAAATAAACAACTCACTGTAGCCTGTGTCCCCATAATAATTTATTGAAGGAATGTCTGGAGGCTCCTAACATGAAAGTCAGCATAAAAATAACAAAGTACGTATAAACCTAAATCCCATCATTTCTACTCGGGACTCATGCTAATAGCTTTGCTTTAAAAACCCTGTGTAATCAAGAAATATTAGAGCGAGGCTTCAGATTTATTACTGGATTTATATATACAAGCTGATGATTAGACAAGATAACCCGCAATCAGAATATGTTAATGGAAAAGCCATCCATAAACATTAATGAGAAGCTCTTGATTTTACAAGAGACTAAAGCACCAGGCGGTTATTTGAGGGATAAAAGCAAATCTGGCTTAAACAGAACTGGAACACAGATTCGGGCAGCCTGACTCTGCAGTTTCTTTTATGAGACAACTGAACTTTTCATGACATTGCTTTTGTTTATTGGGCCAAGAAATAATCATAGGTATGACATGACAATGCATTTCCAACAAGATATTGTTACCTTTAGGACAAAAGATTAAGAACACATAGCCAGATCGAGGAATTGTTACAGAGCTGAATGGGGCAGATTTAATCAAGGAACAATAAAAAGTGGAAATGAAAAGTTGGAATGCCACTAAGTTATAAGCACTACATAGGACACTCCCAAGTAGCTATGCCCCCAATCAGTCACTCGACTGGCACGATTACATGAATTAAAAAAAAAAACAATAGAGGGAAATCGGGAAAGAGAAACTTGGATTGACATATTTTACAACTCTACAAAGAAGCATATTAAACCGCATTTTAAAATATTCAATTTCATATTTTTCAAAATTATAACAGAGAGCCAGTGGCAAAACTAGATATTACTGGGTCAACAGCAATATAATTTTAGAACCCCCACACACAAAAATAAACACTGGGAATAGGTAGGATATTCTTCATAAACATATATTGGCCCAGCCTGGCCTCCTATAGCTCACATCCCCCAGTTGTGTGTTTTAGGAGGCACCCAGTAACAGCAGTGTGCAGATTCAGAATTACTACATAAAATAAAGGGAAGCATATCTCTTAAAGTTACTAGTGTCGGCTTATAGCACAGCTGTGGAGTTGGAGTCATGTAGTCGGGAGCATATTTGCTCATGGAGTCAGAGTTGCCAAAAATGTTCCGACTTCCAATAACTTTAAATACAAGCACTGAAAATAATCAAATCAGATTTAACAGCCTCTATGAAGGAGTATATGGGAGAAGCTACGGAGGCAACCATTTAAGCTGGAAAAAAAATACAATGGTGTTTTATCTGTTATGTGCTGGGGGTATGTATACATGGAATAGCCCCTGTGCCATCCTACAATACATTTTGGGGGCATTTATATATGGAATTGCACTGTGCCATCCTACTATGAATTCTGGGGGCATTTATACAAGTAACTGACCTTGTGCCATCCTACTATGAATTTTGGGGCATTTATACATGGAACTGTCCCTGTGCCATCCTACTATGATTTATGGGGGCATTTATACATGGAATTACCCTTGTGCCATTCTACTATGAATACTGGGGTATTTATACATGGAACTGCTATTGTGTTCATCCTTCAGTTTTCATAGTTTTTCATTTATTTGCCTTTTCCTTCTGCCCTGGCTTCCAAATAAGGGTCACAGGTCTCTTGGTAGGTTCATTTAGACCCTAGCAACAAGATTGCTAAAATTGCAAACTGGAGAGCTGCTGAATAAAAAAGCTAAATAATTAAAAACCGCAAATAATAAAAAATGAAAACCAATTGCAAATTGTCTCTGAATATCACTTTCAACATCATGCTAACAGTTATTTTAAAGGTGAACAACCCCTTTTATAAACAGGGGAGTTCCACTTTCCCCAGTTTCACTACATAATCAGATTAATGTTTGCATCTCTCTTGGCTCTGCCTTATTGCCAATCTGCCACAAGCACAGACAATGTCGCACAGACTTTCTGCTCATTGGCCATGTTTTAGTGATCTTACTTGCTTGTCTGGGATCAGTGTATGCTCATTGGCCATTTCTACAGTGACTATACTACAACAGATAGGGTTAACATGCTAATTATCTATTTTTTTAGTATATGTAGTATACAGTCAGATCTGTGCTTAATATTATGATACTGGCATGATTGAATAATGTTTTGTTAAATGGGTGTGGTATTTGGAGAGTGTGACAAAAAATTGTGCGAGGCTAGCCAAAAAATTTGTGGCGCCATAAGTGCGCTGGGGTATAGGGTCCCACCACTTAGCTCTTTGCCCAGGACTCCCCAATGCCTTAAAATGACACTGCCCACCCTTTAGCTGCACTTGTATCTGGCTATTCTAGAGCCTGGGAATACATCCCTTCTCAGCTTAGTGTGGTTGCAGATATAGTGTTTTGTGACGTGGAAAATCTTCGTTCCAGTGGACAACACAGCACTTAAAAATACCAGGTGTAAATGCCCAGATTAACAAACCATGTTCCCAAAATTTTGCTGGTGCAAAGTCTTTAACATGCAGTGATTCCCATTGCTCTTGACATCATAGAATTATCGGGCATTTTGTTGCCCATGGTAGAGACTTATTCCTATGGGTAAGAAGCATCCTGTCTGCCAACAACCATGACCATTAAAATTATGACTGAAAATTCTAGCTGCTTGGGAAACATCTTTCAGAAGCATTCAGATGAGTTGTATATGAGAGAAAAAAACAAAAGGCTAACTCATTAACAAGACTGATTAGAACTAATTTGCACAATGAGCCTTTATTATTGGCTTTATACATGTGAGTTACATGTCAGCTTATAATTATTATAAATATTCCTGCAAGCACTGTTGGGTGTGAACTCCGTGGGAAAGACCCAAAGCAGGTTTTGCTGGAAATCAGAGGCCTGATGTCACAGAAGCAACCAATCCCTTCTAGTAATATTTCCTAATTTATGTCAGGCATAATAAATATACTGCTTGTGGGATAATTCCATTCTGTGAATCACTGTGCTGAGCTGTCCCTAGCACTATTATTCCATTGCTTACCTGTGACTTGGCAAGCTTCTTCTCTAGCATGTCTCTCTCCCGCTCCGTCTGCTGAAGGCGCTTGTTTAGCTCCACTATGTCTCCCCTTAAAGAAGCCAGGGCTGCTAAATGGAGCTGAAAGAAAGAGAATGATCACTGTAGGTGCAGCCACTTCATTACTCTTATAAAATAGTAGAAGATTCAAAGTCAGATTACATAGCTACGATTTAGAGGATAGGTCAGGGTGAGCTGAGCTAAAAGCAACTGAAACACCTACCACTGTATAATAAATGGCAATATGATCAAGACAGGAGGAAGTATAGAGGCACTGTTTCAACAACACTTCCTCACCAAGACCTGACCGACATGTAGCACCAGCAGATTACTTTTTCTAACCTGCTCCGGAAATTAACAATATCCATTGTACATAGATATTGGTCAGGCTCAGCAGTGTACCATACATGTACCAATAATAATATTAAATTAAATTGTATGACTGGCTTAAAGGGGTTGTTCACCTTTAAATTGACTTTTAGGGGCAGATTCAGTAAAGCGCGAAGCGTCTAACGCTAGCACTAATTTGCCAGTGTGACATCATTTCGCAACTTCACTAACACGGACTCTGGCGAATTTTCGCTAGCGAAGTAGATAGACTTGCGCAACATCGCACCCTTACGCCAGGTGAAGTTACGCACTGACGAAGGATCGTAACTTCGCAAATTCAAGATGAACATTTTGCTCAACCTTAGCACTTACGCTAGACGTTACTTCGCCTGGTCAGACCAGGCGAAGTTCAATACAATAGATAGGAGGTTGAAAAAAAAAATGTCAATTTTTTTTCTAAGTCCCAAAAAATTGCCGGCGTATTTTAGCAAAGGAGGGTGATAGTCTGAAAAAGATTGTTAATTTTTTTGGGGGGGTTACCCTTCTTCCCCCCTACATTTCCTAACATATGGCAACACAACTATACAGGGGCACATGTAGGGCAATAGGACAACTTTATTTAATTTATTAAAGGTTTACTGGGCTTGTGTAGTGGAATGCAGTGGCTGTAACATATACTTCTATTATAAGTTAAAGTTCCCGCCGTATGCAAATTAGGCATCGCTAGCGTAATTGTGCTCTGCCTAGTGAAGTAACACTAGCGCAAGTACCCTACCGTTCACCGACCTGAGCTAAATTCGCACTTTAATTCACCTGGCAAAGTGCAGCGAACGCTAGTGAAGCCTACGCTGGCAAATTTTCGGATCTTAGTGAATCTGCCCCCATGTATGATGTAGACTGATATTCTGAGAGAATTTGCAATGGTTTTTTATTTTTTATTATTTGTGGTTTTTGAGTTATTTAGCTTTTTATTCAGCAGCTCTCCAGTTTGTAATTTCACCAATCTAGTTGGTAGGATTCAATGAGGATCTGAATAGAAAACACAGGCCTATAAAAGCTGCCGACAAACCGAGTCAGCAGCTTATTGGCCCATGTGTGGGGCCATCCGACGGGCTTCCCCGATCGATATCTGGTCAAAAGTCATCCAGATCTCGATCAGGCAGGTTAAAAAATCCAGTCGGCTCGCGGGTGCATCTCTACGTGTATGTGGTCCGACCACCCGTATCGCCTCCATTATGATCTGATCCATTGGGCCATAGGGCCCACGATCAGATCAGTCCGATATTGCCCACCTCAATGTGGGCATGTCAGGTAGAGATCCACTTGTTTGGTGTTATCACCAAACGAGCGAATCTCCCTGTCTGTGGCCACCTTAATACAAATAGCAATAACAAAATTGTAGCCTTACAAAGCTAAAAAGAGTCAGAAAGTTGGAAAGAGTCATACAAAGGTGGCAAATAATTTAAAAACTATAAAAAATTAAACAGTGACCACCAATTGAAAAGCTGCTTAGAATTGGCATTTCTATGACATACTGAAAGATAACTTAAAGATGAACCACCCCTTTAAGATGGAAACTGTTCCAGTATACAGGAGAGTTATTCAGAACTACATTTTATTTAATTATGCATAAAGATATAGTTCTTTCATTCTCTGGATGGATATCCGTTTTAAATGCTGGAGATTTTGCCTATTTCTCTTTTCTCCAAAATAGAATGCAAACGGCTTGGTGGCTTCTGGGAAAGCCAGAAAGCAAAGTCAATGTGAAGCTTCACTTTCTTTTTAATCAGGCCTTTTCTTCTTCAATTTGTATTTTGACAAACAATGGCCTGGTTGCTAAACGAGGTATGCCAGCAGCCCCATAAGATCTCAAATGATAGGACAGAACTCTGCATACTGACCTAACGTTAAGGATGCACCAGGGTTCTGTGCAGGCTTCGGCCAGGATTCAGGCAAATCCTCATGCCTCGCCAAACCAAATCCTAATCCTAAATTAGACACACACAAATATGTCTACCTTTGCAAAAATATACGCTATACAGGTTTGTTCCAGATGCAATTGATTACAGAAATCCCAAGGAGTGACTCCCTAGCTTATATGGATAATTTCTACAGGCCTTTATGCAACCCAAGGTGATTTTCCTTTTCACTTATCTGGATAAAAATTGGTTATGTTGGGATGAGGACAATGATAAAAAAATCAGTGATGCTTACTTATCTTAAAGTATCCATGTGCAGCTATCACAAATACATTTACTTGGATTCCCCCCCTTATTGTGGAGGCCAGATCTCATATATTTACAAGATCTGGCTCAGCAGGAGAAAGTCTTGCTGTGCAGCTGAACCCAGCTGTACTGTACAAAGTGCACATCAATGCAGTACAAACCTACAACACACGGATGAATTTTCAATATCAGCTCAGAAATGGCAACCCTAAAAGACAAACCTTTTGAACACGTGAGCAAAATTCAGAAGAAAAAGGAGTTTGGGAGCAAGCAGCCACACAAAAATAATCTTGGGTAGCAAATAAGTGCTGTGATTAGTCATTTGGTAGCCCCTATGTGGACTGTCAACCTACATTGAGGCTCTGTTTGGCAGTACACCTGGTTTTTAAACTTGCCTCCAAGCCCAGAATGCAAAAATAAGCTCCTGCTTTGGGGCCACCAGTCCTTATAAAAACATCTTAAAACCTACATTACAGAGCATTATTTCCAATGTTTGATTTGATTTGCTTCACATATAGCAAAAAATGCAATTTCTTTATACCAAAAACAAGCTGAGCCTGGGATTTGAATTTTGGCTCTAGATTTAGGATCCTTATACTTCCATGTCAATGCAAAAACTGGTGAAGTGGAAACTAAAGACTATGCGGCTTTAAACAGGTGACGATTCGCCAGCGTTACTGCCCACAGGGACTTTGCCGGTTTATGGGTGCATTCGTCACTTCGCTAGCAAAGGAGACAGACAGTAGCAGTGATTTGCACTCTATCACCACGTGAATATGGTGAATGGACGTTACTCCACAAAGTCACTAAGATGCGAATTTTACTGAATGTTACCTCTTTCGCCAGACTTGCCTTCACCTGGCGAAGTGCAATGGAGTGCATAGAACTTCCTCAATCTTCAGTTATTTACATCATATTTTTGAGTGGAAAAACTTCTTAGTTAAAAAAACACTGCCAACTTCTCTTTTTCAGGGTGATAGGCTGCAAAAGTCCTAAAATATATTTTTGTGTAACCAGTTTCCCCCATTCATTTTCTAACATGGAAAATTAACTGTGGGCTCGTGTCTAGGGACTTATAACAACTCTATTGACTTTATTTAGGTTCCCTTGGCATGTAATTGGCTCATGTGACCTTACATGTATGGTTTGTTTGGTATGTTTGTGTGCACCGTGAATCATACGATCCCAGGGAGCTTCCTTTATTTTTTTAAATATAAGTTTTCTATTTATGAGTACCCAATGGCACAGACTACTAAAAAAATATTATTATTAAAATGTTTTATTTACAGGAATTAGAGTTTTACATATGAGCTGTTTTATTCAATATATTTTTATAGAAACCTACATTGTTTGAGGGGTATAGTTTTCCTTTAACATATATGTAAAATATAATAGGAGTAACTGGACAGTTAATAAACTGGCTGAAAGAATATTGTACTTGTAACAGATTCCTTGTCATTTTTAAACAAATCCATGCACAGTTCTTTTTTACCACCTTTAAAAGGACAAAGGTTTGTTATTCTAGCACAGTTCTTCAGAACCTCAGAATAGAAGACTATGCAGGCGAGGATTTCACACTGTGATGGTGTAAATGCTCCAATGACACGCGCTCAAGGTGACTGAAAGCAGGCCCGCATATTAAATTTCCTGGTTCACAGCTCCGAGACATATCCGATGGCATCTCTGCTCTTTTTGTGCAATCAAAATATCACCAGGCATGTTAAGTGCTTTCTTTAACTTGGTGGATTTTCAAAAATAATAATGCTGACTGCCACACAAACATAAAAAAGAGCTGGAGGCAGAAATGTCAGTGTAGAGTACAGAGCTGTCCAAGCTGCAGTTCAGAAAAGAATCTGATATTTCAGTGCTATTTTAATTAATAGGCCACAGTAATTGCTAATGATAACCCTAACCCAATTGTCAGAAGTTCCACGGGAAGGAAAATAATTACAGAATAAGGTGCCAAATCTATTTGGGATTCAGCTGAATCCCCGAATCCTTCATGAAAGATTCGGCCAAACCCCACATAGGCTGTCACAGATATATCAAGGGTACCGTGACATGTGTTTCAAATGCAATGCTGATAGTGGCACCTACATGCATTTTTTTTTGGGAATGTCCCAAAATTCAACAATACTGGACTGCAATTCTAGCGTTCATTAATGCCTCTTTGGGACTCCCAGCTATACGGACACCAGAATTTTTTCTTTTGGGTCATATTGAGGGTCTTACTCTCGTAGCTAGTGACAGACTGTGTCTATCCTATATTAAATACCTTGGAATTAACATTATGACAACCTATACAACACAATATAAAAACTACCTAACTAATTAAGAAATAAATCAAAGATCTGGAAGAGTGGTCGAGATATGCCATTTCGTGGTTTGGGAAAATTCATGCAGTCAAAATGACCCTAGTACCATGAATATTGTATACATTCCGCACGCCGTTTAAACAAAATAGTTTACCTCCAAAACAAAATACACAAATTTATTTGGTCAAACAAACTTCCACGCATAAGTAAACACACTATGTATAGACCTTCCCCCCTGTGAATGGGGGATAGGATAACCAAACCTACAAATGTATTATAAGGCAGCAAGACTTTCCCAGACCACGCAGTGGCACCTACCACATTCTGAGAATCGATGGGTGCAACTAAAAGCACTGCTAGCACACCCTACGGATTTGACATCTTATCTATGGATGGATAAAATACAAATCAAATCCATTCCAATAGCCAGTTCAGTACTGAAGCACAATATAAAAATATGGCATGATAGCCTAAAGAAATTTCAATTGGCAGATACCAAAAGCACACTCATACCAATACATAACAATCCACTTTTCCTCCCTAGCTATGCAACGCCCGCATTTCAGTGGTGGAGAGATAATGGTTTCAAAAGAATACAAGATATGCTACTATCTACAGGCATTAAAACACTAAAGTACATGCAGTTAACAAAAAACTTACCGGAGAAGGAAATATACAGATACTTACAACTTAGTCATTTCATTAGATACCTCCTTTAAAAACAGACCGCGTACACTACTAGAAACATGCTCTCTGCAAGCAAGAAAAATTAAGGGAACTCTTTCCCTATTATATAGATACTTAGTATCATTTGGTAATGGTGACCCCCTGAAATATATGAAGGACTGGCAAACAGATTTAGGACACTCAATATCTCAACAAGAGTGGAATCTAATCTGGAACGCTGTCTCAAAATTTTCTCCAAGTGCTGCTATTAAAGAGTCAACATATAAGGTCATGATGCATTGGTATATTACCCCAGCTAGGAAAAAATCCTACAAAAGTTCCTGCTTTCGAGGGTGCACAGAAACTGGGGACTATAAACATATATGGTGGACATGTCGGATAGCAGTGATATATTGGAAAGAGGTCTTTCAAGTAATAGGGAGTAAGTATTAAATAAACTGATTTCTCCTGAAGTTAGAACAGTGCTTCTGGCCCTTCCATCCAAAGAACTTACGAAAACACAAAATGTATTAATGGGTCAAATCCTAGCTGTAACAAGGATCAACCTAGCCAAACATTGGTTACAAGTGACCATAGACACTCATGGTATAGTGGAAAAAAAATAATCTGACACAGAATTTGTTATATCTACCTGCTTTATTGACAGGCAAAGTAGACAAACATGTTGAAATCTGGACTCATTTGAGCACATACAAAAGGAGACCGAAGAAATAATTACATCAGATGTAATAGACAACAGTACTAGCAAGAATTATACAATATGGAAATATGTTGTTTTCCCATACTAACATCCCCCTCCCCTTAATGGATAATATGCACAAAATATTGAATGCTTTGTAATTGCATACCCTTTTGAAAAAGAAAATAAGAGATTCCCACCCCTAATTTGCATTTGCAAATTCTGATTCAGTTTGACCAGGTACGAGAATCCGGCCAAATCTGAATCCTGCTGAAGAAGGCCAAATCCCAAACCAAATACAGGATTCAGTGCATTCCTATACAGAATACATTAAAGCACAAGTCAGGGGTTCTCAACCTTTTTCCACTAAGGTCCCACATGCTTATCAGAGCCAACACCCAGGCACCACCCACCTGCAATAATACATCAGCAATACATAATGTGTTTTTACATTGCCTCTACTGAAAAAACATTTAATAAAGAACTTAAATGATGCGTTTTATCTTATACTGAGTAAAGTTGGTGGACACTGCATTCTAGTATCATTTTTAAACATTTTACTTATTTAATTAAAATGGAGTCTTTGGGAGATGGCCCATAATTCAGAGCTTTATGGATAACTGTTTTCTGGATAACAGATCCCATACCCGTAGTCCAATGTTGTTATCATTTTAAATGTAAAAGCACATCAGGGACACACTGCTGTTATGAAAGTTAGAAAAATAAATGCATCAAGTTGAGCCTTTTCTCTGTTTGCATGTTATCTGAAATCCATGAATATTCTATTTCTTCTAATAACTTGTAGATGCCGTAGAATAACAATGGACTCTATAGCAGCATGAGTGTATGTTACAAGCAGGAGGCTGCTCTGCTGAGTGAATAATACACAATGTGAGTCTGCTGATGCAGCTGCAATGTATTCCTTCAGTACATGCATTTTAAAAGATTTACAACTTTATTTCACCCACCACCAAAACTTTATATAGTAGCAATTTGTTTTATAGATATAACTTTACTTAAAAGTGGTTTGTTAGTTTGTTTTGATGTAGTCACTATCTAGCACAACTGTTTCTTTGCTTTTCATTTGAAATAAAAATTAAATTACCCAGCCTTTGAATAAAGTGTAAACACTGCAGGACTACAGAGGCATCTAAATAGCATCTAGAGAAATGAGACTTGCCTGGGTCCATTTCATATCTGAAGCTTTATTGCTTTATCTCATGCTTAGGGAAAACAAAATTTTCTAGATGAAGATGTGAAATGTAGTGTTGCAAGCCATTTTACTGACAGCTGTGGGAATTATGTATATTTCAGTTGCAGTCATCTTGTAAATCAGTGCGGTACAGGGTCGGACTGGGGGGCAGGGCCCCACCGGGGCTACTGCTCCAGGCCCAGTCTGACCCTGGTTCAGTACAACTTCTGTGGTAGCAAGGGCTGGAAATTTTCTGGCCTACATGGTGGAGGGACGATAAAAGAAGCCAGTGTTAACCAATCCCCCTTTTAAAACCACACCCATGTTATCACAAGAAACACAAGATAATATCCATATTAATGCTGGTAGCATACAAAGAACCAAATGGTTGGTGGTCACTGCAAGGATATCACTCATCACTTATTTGTGAAAAAGTTTATGTCATATGTAGACATACCCTTACATCCATATGCCCCTCCTCCCCTATGGATAACATAGCACCCCCAGCACGACTAAACACCTTAGGGGCCCCTAACAACAATTTCCAAATCCTAACAAACCCCCAAAACAAATCCTTACCAGGCTCACGTCCCACAAGCAGAGTAGGACAGGCAGATTATGGCATACAACAGGGAGCATATGGCAGGCAGAGTATGGGACACACGGGTAGGCAGAGTATGGCACACATAGGGAGCATAGAGAAGGCAGAATATGGCACACATAGGGAGCATAGAGAAGGCAGAATATGGCACACATAGGGAGCATAGAACAGACAGAGTATAGCACAGACAGGGAACATAAGGAAGGCAAAATATGGCACACACAGACAAAATACAGCAGGGAAACCTATCAGGACCATTTTAGAATGAACAGTTCATACTGTGCTACATACAGTGACACAGTGCTGGTGCCTGTCTAGCAGTTTGTATGAGGGTGAACAGGTGAACAATGTGGGGCACTTTCAGTCTGGGTCTGAGATGTGAACAGAACAAGGCTTTAGGAGTGTGAACAATAGAGGTATGAATAGAGGTGTGAACAATGCAGGGGGGGGTTACTTTCTAAATTCAATGCAGAGGTCAGTTAATCTCATATTTTATACCTTTTAAATCTTACACAAGGTAAGCAGTCACAGCTTCCAGACATTCATGAGGGAAACCACAAGAGTAAGGGCCACTGTTACAGTTCAACAGATCTGGGAAGGATAAGATGCCAGGCAGGTAGGAGTTGCTCTATTGCAGTGACATGTTAGAAACAGGCTCTTTGCACTGGCCTTTTTCATTGCATTAGGGAAAAATAATAAAACAATCGTTCGATAATACGATTCTGGCGAATAGTCGAAAATGCTCTCAAAACTGACAAATATTTTATTCGATTTTGGCAAATATTTATTCGCCAAACATTCGCCAGTCGAATTCGAGGGCTAAGAGCCCTCAACAATCCGATCCTTAGTAAATCTGCCCCTTAATCTTCCACTTCTAAATCTGTGTGGCTGTGTTATAATCTACACAAGGAACACAAAAATATGCAACTATGTCTGGAGGAAGCATAAATCACAATCTCTGACATCATTGTCACTGCTAAAACTCAACATCTGTTTGATTCAAGCAGCGCACGCAAACATATCACCCCATGCACACGGGATTATGCTCAAAAACCCAAAAATAATATGAAAGAAACTATAACTCTATGAAACTTCCAAAATATGAAATTAGAATATGAAATTTCGAAAAATAAAATTCAGAAGTTGCTTCTGCAAGTAGAATCTGCCCCTTGCCCCCCTCTGCAGTGGTGGTTTGCACTGATTAACAAACTTGTTTAAAGGCATTGTAAAAAATAGATTTAATTCATGAGTCAAAACCAGGAGTGCAGAAACAGAAATACAACAATTAAAATACATTTACTTTAATAAACCAATTTTTATTATTATTATTATTAGTAGTAGTATTATTAATAATAATAATAATAATAACAACCAGTATTTATAAGCACAAACATATTCCAGTTTATATTCCCTTAAACTGTTGGGTGTGGGAGGTATAAGATTTTAATACAAGTGAAACCGTGGCAACTAGTTTATCACAGAAACATGAAAAAAACGGACTGTTCCACCTTCACATCATTGTGGAGCCATGGATTCCATTAACTACATCCCCATTTCTACCAGCTCGGCAGTATCTACCAATGTTTTAATGACTTCCGCAGCATAATGCTGACACAGGCAAGGGAAACTACTTTATGCAGTTCTTCCCTTTAAGCATATTTTATACATTAAGCATATTTTTTTAAATGAAGATATATTTTGTACATTAGTTACCCAATGCTGGGGAATCAGCAGATATATTTGGGGGGTGGTCAAAGAGTAGCAACCACTCCAAACTGGACAGTGGAAAGGAGTACCATCAGTCTAGAAAAAGTCAGAAACGCCTTATATCAGAGTTCTCCAATCAAAAGTATGGAGACACAGGCGAGTGGAGAATAGTGTAAACTGTAGTACTATTACAGCTGGAGAGCTGCAGGCTGGATTATAAATCACAGAGGGTCATGTTGATTCCATCACCAGAACAACTAATGACAGCTCTGTATGTTTTTATCAATCAAACGACATGCCCAGCAAGGCAGAGTTGACTGAAAATGATGTAGGGACATATAAACAATGACCTCATTTTCCCCTAATACATAAAAAAGAACAAGTCCTATATAAAAGCTGGATGTGAATATTAAAACATCACTTACTATTTCATGATGCAACAGTAAGTCATTTCTACTTCTCTCATTTCTACTTCTCTTGAAGGCTGTTAAATGCCTGCTCTGTACATATACTAGCTTTGCTCCTACTCCTGTTCTTTGGCAGGTAGGATATTAACATCACATTGGTAGAAACTTTCTGGAGCTTGGATCCTACAGAATCCCATAAACCCACTGTAAATGCCTGCAGGTAGTATATCTGGAATTCCATGATGCCACATGATAACAAAGTTGGAAACTTCGGGCGACTTCGGAAAAGCGCCGCAAATGCCATACTGCTGCCAACTTTTAATTCAGGCCAGCGGTATGGCACGGGAAGGCAGTTCAGGGAGATAGTTGCCAGGCGACTAAATCTCCCCAAATCTGCCTGTGTGTCATTACCCTAAAGCAGTTCGGGGGAGGGGGGTCACCGACCCTGTGAACTGTTCTAAATTGATACATTTTTATACATTCTTTGCCCCTGCTGAGCAGAATCCTTGGAATTCATTACAGGCAGTTGTTAGAATTGATACAATAGTTGCTAATACTCCAGAGATGCTGTTGAGAAATGTATCAACTAAATGTTGCAAAATTGTAACAGTTTAGAGTCTGCACCTGAATTACTGAGCTGCCAGACTCAAACACCAGAGATACCAACATACCAACATTCAACTTTAAAGGGGTGGTTCACCTTAAAGTTAACTTTTAGTATATTGTAGAAGGGCCAATTCGAAGAAACTTTTCAATTGGTCTTCATTATTTATTTTTCATAGTTTTTTAATGATTTGCAATTTTCTTCTATTTCTTTGCAGCTTTCAAATGGGGGTCACTGACACCATCTAAAAACAAATGCGCTGTAAGGCTACAAATGTATTGTTATTGTCACTTTTTATTACTTATCATTCTATTCAGTCCCTCTCCTATTCATATTCCAGTCTCTTATTCAAATTAATGCAGGGTTGCTAGGGTAATTTGTACCCTAGAAACCAAATTGCTGACACTGCAAACTAGAGAGCTGCTGAATAAAAAGCTAAATAACTAGATAACCACAAATAATAAAAAATGAAAACCAATTGCAGTTTGTCTCAGAATGTCACTCTCTACATTATACTAAAAGTTAACTCAAAGGTGAACAACCCCTTTAAACTTAGATTTTGGAAAAACAGTAAAAAATAAATAATGGAAAGTAATTGAAAAAAAACTTTATTTCTGGGGAACAATCAAACTATTTGGAAGGTGAACAACCCCCTTAAAGAGATACTGACACCAGAAAATAACCTTTTTTATATCTATTATACAATTGTCTTTGCATACTATTTATAATTTTGCCCAAGTATTTGCCCAATGCTTTTACAGTACTTTTCTTACCCCCATGTTCCTGTATGAGGGGGCTGCCATATTTGTGCAGCAGGAATCCGTTAGCATTAGAAACTCAAACTGACCGACTGAGATGGGACAGGTTGGCAAACAGTAACGGTGGCCATACACGGAGAGATCCGCTCATTTGGCTTTGTTGCCAAACGAGCAAATCTCTACCAGATATGCCCACCTTGAGGTGGGCGATATTGGGCTGACCCGATCGTGGGCCCTAGGCTGGGATCCGACGTGGCTGCGATCCGACAGGATTTTAAGTCCCGTCCGATCAACATCTGCCCTGCTTTTGGGCAGATTTCGATCGGGGAAGCCTGTCGGAGGGTTCCATACACGGGCCAATAAGCTGCCAACTGTCTGTTAGCAGCTTTTATCGTCCCATGTATGGCCACCTTAAGATTAAGGAACTTCAAGTAACAATTACAAAATCTCCTCTTTTATGCATAGAAAAAGATATCTTTTAAATGGCCTCCACCTCCAACTGTAAAACAGTAGACAAAACTGGTTAATAGCAGGCTCCAGATGATAAAACTAACATACCAAGCAAGGCACTGTCTCCAAAAGTTTGAAAAGATCTGGGAACCATGGCTGGAGGCCTGCCCTGAAGCAAAACCTAAACCTAAAGGTGGCCATACACTGAGAGATCCGCTTGTTTGGCAATGTCGCCAAACGAGCTGATCTCTAGCCGATATGACCACCTTGAGGTGGGCGATACAGGGCTGATCCCCAGGGCCCACCATCAGGATTTTATTTTTTAAGTTTCTTCGATTGCCTACTTCGGCAGATTGGACCTACCGAATTGCAATAGAAGCCTATGGGAGCAGTCCTGATCGAATAGAATTCCTACAATCGAAGTGTTCGATCGTTCGAATTGTAAGAATCATTTGAACGATTGAATGATTTCTTTGTTCAGTCGAATTATTTATTCGACTGATCGAATAGTTTTGTATTCGATCGACGAATGATCGAATATCGAATAAAAGGTAGCCTAGAACTTTTCGATTAACCTTCGAAAATCGAATGCTAATCGAATAGAAACAAATTATTTTTGAGGAAAAATAGTAAATTTGCCCCTAAGTCCTGATCGAATAGGATTCCTACGATCGAAGTGTTCGATCGTACGAATCGTACGAGTCATTCGAACGATCGAATGATTTATTCGTTCAGTCAAATGATTTATTCGACTGATTGAATAGATTTGTATTCGATCGTCGAAATGATCGAATATCGAATAAAAGGTAGCCTAGAACTATTCGATTAACATTCGAAAATCGAATGCTAATCCAATATCGAATAGAAACAAATTTTTTGGGGGAATAATAATAAATTTGCCCCTAAGTGTTCAGGTGTAGTACTGTGGAAGCATTTTTTAATTTTTTTTATTTTCAATTTTGAAATCTGACATGGGGTTAGACATATTTTCAGTTTCCCAGCTGCCCCCAGTCATGGGACTTGTGCTCTGATAAACTTCAGTCACTCAACCTGCCAGCAAGCATCCTAAAGCGCTGGCTCTTTCTGAAAGCACATGACCAGGCAGAATGACCTGAGATGGCTGCCTACACACCAATATTACCACTAAAAATAAATACACTTGCTGGTTCAGGAATTATTTGCAGTGTAAACAGTGTAATTTAGAAATAAAAATGACATCATAAAAATTATGACAGAATCCGGGTTAAAAACCCTGGACACACAATTGCCTTACAAATGACTTACTTACACTAGTGAAACATGAAAAACTACCACGTTTCCTGGATAACACACCCACACTGAAGAAATCATTATTCAGGCAGTGATTTAGAAGGAATGGTGTAAAAATTATGACCAAAGAGCACTCTAAAGTAGTTAAAAGAGTATTACAAATGCATCATTTAGGAAAACTGTATAATATCCAAGGGTATGGATAATCCAGTGAGCACTGGTGGTTTAATTTCAGGAAGTGGAAGCAACATCAATCCACCCAGACACGGACTAGTACTGGTCATCCATCAAAACCCTCTGCGGAGACAAGGAGATTTGTGAGAAAAGCCACAGAGAGGCCAATAATCACTTTGAAGGAGCTGTCGAGTTCAGTAGCTGAGACTGGATTTCAGGTGCACTAGTCAAACGTGTTACTGATGCTGGCTATATGAATATGTGACAGAAGAGATGTTATTACCATGTGAAAGTATGCCAGGAGTATTCCCAAAGGCATTAGAGAGTGACCCAGTTTAAAGCAATCTGTGTGGTACAAATTTAATTTTGAACACACCTTACAAAAACACCCTACCTACAGTAACATGACATATGGTAATGGCTGTATCATGCTGAGAGGTTGCATCAGCTGGGACTGGCCATCTTGTTAAAATTGAATGAAAAATTGATGTTGCAAAATACTAGGAAATACTCAAAGTAAACCTGTATCAGTCATCTATCAACTATAGGAGAATGTGGTGCCATACACAAAGGCCAAATTAGAGCTGAAGTGGCTCAAGAATCAAAAGGTAAATGTTGTATAATGCCCGAAACTCAATAAAACTGAGGTTATGGCACTGACTGAGGAGCACAAATGTCATCTGAATAATAAGAAGACCACGGAGCTGGCAAATTCTTCCCCCAAAAGACATCTGCAATAGTTGGTCCTAAAATATAATACCAGCCTATTTATTTTTGATCATATTATTCATTTCGTATTATTCATTATTCATTTAGTATATTTATATATTATAATATTATTATTTTTACATAAAACAGGGTCATGCAGAGTTTAGTAACCTATGCACATGTGTCATTCCAGAATTATGCCTGCCTAATGATAAAAGGGATCAGTAAATCCACATTTGCCTTGTAAGTTCATATCAGTCTGATCTATGTTATGTTAGTTGTCTCCAGTGTCTGTAGACCTGGGTGACTATAGATGTTTAGGGTAGTGACATACGGGCAGATTCGGGGAGATTTAGTCGCCTGACAAGTAATCGCCTGTTCTTCTGGGCGACAATCTTCGCGTGTCTTCCCTTCCTGTATAATGAAGAGTCGCCTGCGCAAAGTACACGCGGCACTTAGTTTTCTGAAGTCGCACGAAGTTGCCTCACTAAATCTCCCCGAATCTGCCAGTATGTCACAACCTTTACTGGATATGTGGAAATGCTTATCTGTGTATAGAGAAGAAAGAAGGGCTTGTTCCCATGAAATGTTGAACTTTACAGCACAAGTCAGTCTGTGACTAGTGATGGGTGAATCTTTCCCATTTCGCCGAAAAATTTGCAAATTTCCAGAGAAATTCAGGAAATTGGCGAAAAATTTGCTAAACGAGTCACATCATTTTTCTTGACACGCCACGTTTTTGGTGCGTGTCGTGCCATTTTCACATTGTTTTGACGCGCGTGACTTTTTTTTTACGCCATTTCAAAGCTGGACTCAGACGAAGAAGGCAAATAATGCAAAAACTATAGAAAATAAATAAAGACCAATTTCAAAGTTGTTTACAATTGGCCATTCTGTATCATACTAAATGTTAACTTAAAGGTGAACCACTGCTTTAACATGAGTTCTGTTACAATTTTTTCATATTAAATGCAGAACACTGTGTAATGAAAACAGTAGAGGGCATTTTACTTGTACAGAATGCCAAGTGGGGGGGTGGAGAAAAAAAAATCTGTTTCCTCTGAGCTTAACAAAATTGACAGCAACATTATTTTACATGAACCCAAAATCTTTTCTAAGCAATTTGATATATAAAGTGAACAGGCACAATACCAAAAAGACACTAAGAATAATTTTTTGGCTGTATACATTTTTCTTTTTCTATAATTATAACCACTCTAGTATGTTTACCCTTGAGTTTCACGACTCTTTCCTTTTACTTCAACAAATCCAATTTCCTAAATCTAAAAGACAAAAATCTGTAAAAAGAGTTGCAGAGGGGTGGGGGTGCTTCAGATTAGCGCTTTAGATGCCCCACAAGCTCCTGCTGGTAGTTATTTGAAAACTATCACAAAAAGTTAATTAGGTAGGAGCAGCATATTTCCTGTCATTAAAACACAGCAACTATAATTTAAAAGAACTCCCATTGCAAGTAATAATTACATTTTAATCAGATTTTCATTAAAATAATTCCAATGTTATGCTTGCAAAAGCTATTTTAGGACAAAGGTAGTGATTCACAAGTTCTTCTGTGCAGTTAATAGCTTCATGAGCAGGCAACACTATGGCATACCAAACTAAAGCAACACAATAGACCCAGATTTCATAATGAAGGTAGCCAAAATATTTGTGTCCCAATATAAAAAGAAACTTAACCTTCATATCAGTGCAGCGCTTTTGTCCTGGAAGGTTTCTTTATTTTGTGCCTTTGGAATCATCAGAGTGTAAATCCTGTTTGTATTTTGTATTAGTATCTGTATGGGCTGGACCAATGTAATGTCCATGATGACTGCTTTGGATAGTGCTTCAGAAGGACTTCAGATAAATCCCTTCCGGGCTAGTCCCATCTGCTAAATGGGCACAGGTAGCCAAGCCAAGCTCGGAGGCAGCACTTTGGGCTTCTATAATTATCTACTCATTTATCACGCTTAACAGATGTGCCAGTCACTTGTTTATTGTAGGGATGCACCGAATCCACTTACCCGAATCCTTGTGTGAAAATTTTTCAATTTCATGTTTTGTGATGAAAAGTCACTTGATTTCCCTCCCCGCCACTTATTTACATATGCAAATTAGGATTCGGATTTGGTTTGGCCAGACACAAGGATTCAGCCGAATCTGAATCCTGCTGAAAAAAAAACAAGTCCTGGCTGAATGCCGAACCGAATCCTGGATTCGGTGCATCCCTAGTTTATTTATCCTTAAACTGAGTTCTGTAGTGTATTATCATACAACACAATTTACATTTTTTACACATTTTATTTCCCTTTGAAAACTATTTTTTTTTTAAAAAATCTAGATGTCCAAAACTGCAAGTTGCTTCTCTAAATACAATACAAGCGTTCAATGACAATATATTGTGAACTGCATTGCTAATTATATTACAAACCTCCCAACATTTTGGAAACAAAAAGAGGGACAAAAAAGTTGGTGCTCGTAACGCAGATACATTTTTTCACCATGCCCATTTTTGTGGCCACACCCCCTAATTACCATGTACATTTTTCAAAATTTTACAGGTTATGAAAGTTTGAACATATTTCTGTAGTTTTTTTTAGTTATTACAGTTTTGCTAATGAAGGTGAATTGCTCTTTAAGCTGTGAGTTTAACGTTTCCCAAGGGACTTTTTATCTTATATTGTTACAATTACTTATTTACTTAGCTAGAATTTGTTACAAAAGTTGTGGCTATTCTGGGCTCTCTGCCAAAAGCCAATTAAGTTAGAAACCTTGTTTCTTTTTGTGGCTGTTCAGTGCAGAGAAAAACTGCATTTTCCAGTACAAATGAGGGACTGTGGGTTGAGCTGTCAAAAAAGGGACTGTCCCTCTAAAAATTGGACAGTTGGGAGGTATGATATTATGACAGGGATTCATAGCCTAAGGGTCAGGATCCAATGAAGGGCCCCAATACTGTTTACCAAGGAAACTCACGACCCCTTGTCTAGTGAATATACTGTTTTATGAGCACAGATAAAATTGTACTATTGTAGTGGCCTGTTGATCCTGATTTATATCAATGTACTGTGGATATTGGTTGGTTCAGGGATCAAGCGGGTTTAAAAATTTCCTCTGCCAATGCAATGACATGGCCATGTTAGTTAAAAGAATATCTAGATTAACATATAAATTTGTTGCCCAAAATCTTACCAAAGAATCATTGTGTAATGCATATTAAACAAAAACTGAACAAAAGTAACTTGATGTTGCAAGCCCATTACGGACCAGCAGCACTTTCAATGAAGGCAGATCTGCCACTAGGGTTGCCACCTTTTGGAAAAGATTTTACCGGCTGGTGGGGGGGCGAGAACAAAAGGGGGCGTTCTGTGCTGCTAAAGAAGTGGAGCCAATCAGTGTGCCACAAAAGGGGGTGGGGCCACATTGAGCGATGATAAGAAGGCTGAAAAAACAGTAAAGTACTTAGCAACTTGAGGGCAGGCCAAGGGCTTTTTTTTTAAAGAGTATTACACATTTACTGGCTGCTACATTGCTGGTAAATTTGTAATACCGGGTATTACCGGCCCCAGCAGGTATTTTACCGGGTAGGCCAGTAAAATACCGGCTGGGTGGCAACCATATCCCCCACGAGTCTGTGCTCACGCTGGCTGCAACCAAGCTGCAAAATGTGGTGTTCAGATAGATAGATAGGTAGAGAGACAGAGAGATAGATACAGTAGATGGATACCACCTCCTCCCCGAGGATTTCAAATCCTTTGATAATCAGGTAATTCATGGATTTACACAGTTCTAGGTGCCAAAAAAAATGGGGAAAAAATGATACTGACCACAGGGTGAATTGTTGAAAGAATGTATACTGCATAAAAACACACTGCTTTAAAAGATAAAAACAAATGTTTTTACCATTTCCTATGTCAGTGATCACAACCATATGGAACACAGTATGTTTTGGATTCCTAGATTCCTCTCAGGACAAACTAGGATGATCTCAACTCCTTTCACTGTCAATAGCAAGCAGCTACATCACATTATTTTAATAGGAAACAGCTGCCTTATGGCACACTGCACTGCCATTATTATTATTATTGGGGTATGGCTTATGAATGCTTTCTTTTGTTTTCCCCAGTACTAAGAAGTGTACAGGTCACAAGGCAGCCATTCCCAATCATTTACAGAAGAGTGGCTACAAGCATGGACAATGTGCAGAGAAAAGTGGTTCACCAGAAAACACAACATTTTGCATGACATTGCCCACGCGGCTCACCGTGGCTTTTTACAGAACATTGCACTTCAAAGATATTCTTACTGTATCCCTCCACTGTTGATGCATGTGGCTCATTCTCATCGCTGCTAAATATCATGTTGATTTAAAGGGGAACTATTGCAAAAATGGACATTTAATGTAAGTTTCTAAATACAATCAAGTGAAATGCTGTTCTGTTTGTGAAATAATCAAGTTTATCTTCACTATTCCTCTCTCAGCATCTGCTTCTCTTCTTAATTTAGGAGTTTCAGATGAATGATCCAGTATATCTTATAGGGGGGCTCCTTTTGCTCCTTAGAAGATGTACCAGAGCTCACTCTATTAAAATCATTAGACATCTGTCTCTCTATATGCAGAATTTGTGCAAAAGGCACTTAATTTTGTTAGATTTGGTTTGAACTGGAATCAGTTATTTGAATGAAGTCTAATACATCTGCTCGGAAACAGAGCCCTATAAGATATATTGGATCATTCATCTGACACAACTGCTGCATGAAGACAGAATGAAGAGAACCTGATGCTAAGAGATGAATAGTGAATTAGGGATGCACCAAATCCGGGATTCGGTTCGGGATTTGGCCTTTTTAAGCAGGATTTGGATTCGGCTGAATCCTTCTACCCGCCCGAACTGAATTTGCAAATGCAAATTAGGGGCGGGGAGGGAAATTGCAGGACTTTTTGTTACAAAACAAGGAAGTAACATTGTTTTTCCCTTCCCACGCCTAATTTGCATATGCAAATCAGGATTCTGTTTCGGTTCAGTATTCAGGCGAATCTTTTGCAAAGGGTTTGGGGGTTCAGCAGAATCCAAAATAGTGGTTTCGGTGCATCCCTATAGTGAATATAAACTTGATTATTTCAGAAACAATGTAGAATATTTAATTGATTGTATTTAGAAAACATATTTCAGTATGAGGAACTTGTATTTAATTTAAATTATTGTGATAATTCCACTAGTGCCCCCATAAAAGCCTATTCAATTAGATATCATCGAGCCAGCGGGCATCTGATGTGATTCTTGCCTGAACCGAGTGCTGATGCCAGATCACCCATGGCAGAAACGAGTCAGAGGCAGGTAGCATTATATTGATCACAAAGTCAAATGACAAATTTCATAGAATATTTTTCACTGGTGCATGTCAGTCACAAACAGAAGAGCTTGGCATAAACCAAAGGCAGGTGTGTCTCCCCCTCATGAGAAATTAGGCGCTCTCTCCTTGCCCCAGGATAACTATCATTAAACACATAAACGCTGCTTGTTGGAATTTAAAACATTTATAAAATGTAGCAAATTACAGCAATCAAAACACTCTTTATGCCACCACCCTATAGTCCGCATATGTGGATAACTACTTTGTATTACAAGGTTTCTGCTTCTATAAAATGGGTAGATAACAGAATACAGGTATGGCATCCGTTATCCGGAATTACAGAAAGGTTGTCTCCCATAGACTTCATTTTATCCGAATAATCAACATGATTTCCTTTTTCTCTGTAATAATAAAACAGTACCTTGTACTTGATCCAGAATAGGATACATTTCATTCTTATTAGAGGCAAACCCAGGCTTTTGGGGTTATTTAATGTTTACAATGTTTTTCGAGTAGATTTAAGTTATGAAGATCAAATTACGTAAAGATCTGTTATCCAGAAAGCCCCAGGTCCAAACATTCTGGTTAAAAGGTCACATACCTGTATAACGTATAATTCACTAAAATATGTACAAATCCAAATCAAAGTTATTCAGGTTTATAAATTCATTAAAGGGCACCTATCATGCAAAACAGTTACCCCCAACCAAATGTGCAGGCAAACAGTAAACTCCCACCTCCACTGGGCTACATCTGGGTTGCAAAAATCCTTATTACCAACATATTGCTCTGTTTGCTTCGTGTGACTGATTCTGCTCATGCCCACAGGGTAGTGATTACTAGCAGGGATCAAGCCGGTATTATAGGCACTGATATCTATTGCTAGAGACACACCAGTCTGCACATGAATCACTGCAGGCCATAGCTAGTGCACCTGCTTGGAGATTAAATATGTTTGCCCAAAGATGACTTCTACACAACAGGGAGAAATTTATTAAGCCAAGTGGCTTCCACAGAGAACAATTTATGGAATTCATTACCCCTGTATTTGTCTGATGTAAATTTCCACTCAATACAACCGCTCTGTGCAGCAGACTTTATGTAGCCAAGCAATCTAATATATAATACCCAAGTTATAAAAGTATCTACCACTGGAGCCATTTACTGACAATGATGTCCTGTGGCCCTCCAGTTGTTGATGAAAGAAAATTGCATGCATATAGCCAAAGGCTTGAGTTTTACAGCTGCAACTTTGCAATACAAAACAAAAGGCCCGCCTGCCATTTGTGCTGCCTGCCAGGGAAAGGCAAAAGATGAAATGTAACAAAGGATATTATGCCGCTGAGTGAAGATCTCCAGTGTTCAATGGTTTTTAGAAAAAGAAGTGTATTAGAGAAAATAGTGCAAATTAGCAGTGGGAACGGTGAAACCATTACATGTTCGCTATGAAAAAGCAATTATTTGCTTTCTTTTTTAGAAAATCACCCAAATGAATCTGCCACGAGAGCGGAAATAGCTGGGAGTGATGCATTAACAAAACCATAAACAGAACCACAACTTTTCAACCCCCAAAATATTTTTTTTCCTAGTAAAAAAAACCCACAGTTCTAAGCAACTTTCCCATATACAGTCATTAGAAATGTTCAGTTGTTTTTAAGTTATTTGTATATGCATTGCTATTGTAAGCAGTGATTACCTGTCCATTTCTATTATCTGGCCTGGTGGCTCTGACTATTAATGCAATGTTGCAAAAAAGTCTTAAAGGGGAATTCAATCCCTCGTGCGCTAACCTCCCTCCCACACGCCATAGGCCCCCTCCCTCTCCCCTGCCCACCTACCTCTCCCCTCGGGCAAATGCCCCTAAGTGACTACTTACCCCCTCTGTGCAAGTCCCCTCCATGCTGGTTGCGGGCGCCATCTCAACGACTTCTTCCTGGATCCGTCGGCGCATTTGCCGGTTTGTACTGCTGCGCATGTGCCAAAAGCTCACAATGTTGCTGAATTTCGTGGACTTTCTGCGCAGTAGCACAAACCGGCAAATGTGTCCTACTGCACATGCACCACCAAGCGCCGACGGATCCAGGAAGAAGTCGTTGCTGAAGAAGATGGCACCTGGGAACCTGCACGGAGGGGAGAGTAGCCATTTAGGGGCATTTGCCCGCGGGGAGAAGTAGGCCGGGGGGGGATAAGGGCCTACATGGGGGTGGGGGGGAGGAGGTTAGCGCCCGAGGAATTGAATTCCCCTTTAATTCCCCAGCAAAGTCAGGTCTATTACTCAGCTGCCTTGTCTTCCATTGTATCAACAGTCTGAACCAACAGGGCAGAGAATAGAAAGGGACAGACAACTGGATAAGCAACTGAAAAAATGAAATGCTCATGAAGAAGCTTGACCAGGAAGCCGTTTTTATTATAGGACACATACTCAGAAGCAAAACAAAATTCAAAAACCTGTTGTTCCAGCATAACGTTAAATAATGATGATTTATTGAAGTGAACCACTCTGAAGCTTTAAAAAAAATTATATAAAAAGGGACAGACAAACATTGCTTTCAATAGCAATATATAAACAACTAACCTAAAAAACATAGAAAATTTGTAATGAATGGGACAGGTGCTCAGAATTTCTTAGATTTCATTTATTAGGCAAAAATCATTTTTGGGGTTGACTTATAATTTAAAAAAAGTCAAAGCAGACGCAACTGTCAAATTCAGGGTACTCAATATACACTCCCATTTATTAATATGTTGTATAAAAAACATTTTGGAAAGTTCACATCATAGGAGAGGGTAGGGACTGCAATGTGTAGCACTTTTTTCTGTTACTGGTCTATAATTCTAAGTTCAGCAAGATTATACTTCTGATATGGAAACTGCTTCCTTGGGCTGGAAGTATATAGGCTCTATATATAGTTCCAATATGTCCAAATAGCACTCACATGACACTGCAATGTGCAATCAATCTTTAGTTTGATTCAAGATCCAAACTATACATTGATTACATGTTATATTCGGATATGCGTAAATACTACCTCCATTATCAGTGGAGTTACCAAATAAACCCTACATTAGTTGTACATGCTTCATCAGTTTAGTTCTATATATATTTCAATTATCAAGCCATGCAATGGGGGCTCAATGGTAGATCATTCTGGGTCCTGTCTCTATCATTTGTGTCTGTTCTAGCACTTTGCACTGGCATTCCTAGTGTGCCCTATAATGCCCCTTTAAGATAAGATGCGGCAGCCACATTGGATTTATTATGCTCACAGCATGATCCAAAAAGTGTCAGTTGTTATTTCCACCATAGAGCTGTAAATGACACCTACAGTCTACTCTATATAGCACCTATATGTCACTTATTACAATGACAGTTTCTCAGCTGGCCCTCAGGCAGCACAGTCTAAGCCAGGCATAGATTAGTTTCTACAGCAGCTCACAACTTAGAAGCCCCGATTCCATTCTAAAATTGAAGAATGAAAAACAACAATTTTTTCATTCTGTCCCTGGAAACCATTTACAAATATTTTTCTTGCTTAAGATTTAAAGTCATAGTGAACAGTAATTTACAGGAAAGCACATGTATAATAGCTGAGAAGAGTTTGCAGCTGAGAGTGCGAGCCAGCACAGATATTGCTAGCAATTCCTCACTAGGCATTTATACACTGTAACACACATTGCTTGCCTACTAACTGCTGCTGTTTGCCATTCTGCAGCTCCCGTTGTTTTCATTTCCACAGCTTCTTGTGCCTGCAGGCAGTGGGAACCTTCTGGTAATAGCCTGCTTTTTTGTTACAAGTCCCTGTGGTGATATGAAGGGAAAATAGATAACGGAAGGGAGCCCACTGCACAATGAGCAGGGCGTCTGGGGCCAGCAAATAAGCTTATTGAATATCAATCAACATGGCAGTCAAATACATAAAACAGAATTACTGCCTAAAATGGCACATCCGTAAAGGCAAACAGTAGGACAGATTTGAATACAAAGCCTTTAATTTAAAAAAAGCAAATTAAAAAATATTACAAGTGCAAATACTTTTCAATACTGCAAACTTTTAAAACACGGATAAAATACCTATTGGCACTTTAAATACCTACACAGCGAGGAACATGCAATGTAACAAGACCAGCTGCCCATAGAGCAGAAACTATAGTCACAGTCTGTGCTATAGGTATGGAATCAGTTATCCAAAAACCGGTTATCTAGAAAGCTCTGAATTACGATGTCTCCCATGTCGCCATTTCATCAGAATCTAAGTTTGTAAAAATGATTTCCTTCTTCTGGGTAGTAATAAAAAAGTGGATTTTACTTGATCCAAACTGAGAAATAATGAATCCTTATTGGAATAAAAACAATTCTATTGGGTTTAATATTTACATGATTTTCTAGTAGACTTAAGCTGGCCATAGACGCAAAGATCCGATCGTAAGATGATTCCACGATCGGATCTTTGCATCTCCCGACCTGTCACTAACCTTCAGATCAACTATAAGTAGTAAAAAGCACAGACAGCTGACGTTCTGCCCCTGACAAGGATCGTACGAAAGTTGTACGATTAAAAACCTAGTGACGGTCTCCCACTGAAAATCGTACGATCTGCAATAGACGCAAAGATATTATTGCCAGCTGACAAAAATTTTCTAACCTGGCCGATCGACCAAACGACCGATCGGCATGGCACGACAAATGTCGGAGCACTCCACACACGATCCGAAAGTCGTACGATAGTTGTACGAATCCTCGATTCGTACGACCAAGTCGTTGCGTCTATGGCCAGCTTTAAGGCAGGGGTCCCCAACCTTTTTTTACCCATGAGCCACATTCAAATGTTAAAAGAGATGGGGAACAACAAAAGCATGAAAAAATCCCTTGGGGAGCCAAATATGGGCTGTAATTGGTTATTTGGTAGCCCCTATGTGGACTGGCAGCCTACAGGAGACTCTACCTGGCACTATATTTCTTATACAATTAAAACTTACTTCCAAGCTTGGTATTCAAAAATACATCCAAGGGGTTGCTCACAAGCAACTGTTTGGGGATCACTGACTTAAGGTATGAAGATCCAAATTGCAGATCTGTTATCTGAAAAACCCCAGGTCCTGAGCATTCTGTAAAACCAGTTCCATACAAATTACCACAAATGGTCAGGTGACAGTTTGGAACTCAGTGGATGTGGGGCAGAATAAGGAGTACTGAAAGCTTCAGGAGTGCTAATAAGATTCTACCCTGCTCATTGTGTGTATTTATAACTTTAATTATATAGTGCTAGTAAGATAGGCAGTGAGGTATAGTTGTACTATAAAGAAAGGTATACACAGGGGGGACCAATACTGTAATAAATAAGTATAAATAGACAGAGATTAAGAGCCATGCTATAAGAGATACAGAGGAAAGAAGGTCCCTGTCCTGTACAGCTTACAATCTTCAGTGCATTATTACACTGATGGCTTAGAGAGAATATGCTCAGCGCAAGGCTCGCTGATGACATTCCTAAGCAGATATAAGAAAGTGATTAAACCTTACACACATGAACAGTATTACTCAAGAGTCTGGTACAGGCTAACGCTGTCTTCAACACATGCTGTCTTAAATGCTTCTGTGCACATTTTGTGAACATAGGGTTTCATCATCTGCTGCTTGGGTGCATTTATCCATTTCGATATGCTAAATTTCCTTTAAGATAGGGTTCAAGGTTGTGGATAACATGAATGTAGAAGCTTTATCTATAAACCTTGTCATACTAGGAATCACTGGCTGGTAAGCAACATAAATTCAGCAAAAGGCTCATGAAAATTAGGATTGTACAATTTTGATTCAGGGGGAATGTTAATTATTTAATATTTTAGGACACTTGGAGAACAACCTAGTCCTAGTGTCTCTGAAGGTCCTAGAAACAGAGATAGTTTGCAAGTATAAATATACACTCATTCTAAACTTATCTTGATTAAGACTGGAGGCTTGGGAGTGCTGTAGAGATATATAAGTACCGTTAGCAGTTTTGTTAAAGGAGAACTAAAGCCTAACTAAGGTAGTAGGGTAGAAACGCTTTACATGATGTTTTGTGCTTGTGTACCAGCCCAAGGCAACCACAGCCCTTTAGCAGTAAAGATCTGTGTCTCCCCAGTAGATGCCCCAGTAGCTCCCCATCTTCTTTTCTGCTGATTCACTGATTCACATGCTCTGTGCTGCTGTCACTTACTGAGCTTAGGGACCCACCCACAATATACTGTACACATAGAATAGAAATGTAACACAACCAGACCAAGCACCCCCCAGGAGTCATTTGACTAACAGGTTGTTAATCTCATACCCACAAAGTACTTTACAGGGTTAAAGATATCATGTCTTATGAAACAAATACTGAGAGTTGTAAGTTATTATAAAAGTTATAATTTTTATTACCATCTGCATGTAAATACCTAAACATGCATAATGACAAATTGTACCCATGACAAATTGACTGTTATATTGTTACAAAAATTAATAAAAACAAGTTTAAAAAAAAAAAAAAAAAATAGAAATGTAACAATAGCATGATTAGTAATAATACAGATAATTACTACATGGCAGCACAGAAACCAGTACCAGCATCAGAATTAAATAATTAGCCTTGTAGCATCAGCTTATATTACAGACCAACCTAATTTTCTGCTGGATAATTAGTGACAACCCCTAAGCTTAACTTCTCAACAGCTGCTCAGAGTCCACTGAGCATGTGAGTGTCACTTTCCGAGATGGTGACCCCCTGTGACAAGTTTGAAGTCCTGGAGCATTGCTGCTATTGACAAGCTGAAACTTTAGGCTGATGCAATAAGTTTGGTATATAAAAGTTGGCACTTTAAGCCATATTAATTTTTAGGGTTTATTTCTCCTTTAAGCTATGTGATCTCACAACTCGATTGGTTTCTAATTTAGGAAAAAACTAGAATGGAAAAAACTTGAATCAAATTGATTGAGTTTTCGGGGGGAAAAAACTAGAATTCCTCAAATTTATTGAGTTTTTGAGCAAAACCCTGAAAAAAACCTGAACATCATGAAGGCTATGAACATCTTGAAAAGGTTCAAGGGACCTCTGCCATTGACTCCTACATGACCACGACAGGTTTTAGATGGTGTATTTTCCCTGGTTGAGATATTATAAATTTTGAAAAAAAAAAAGTTTTTATGAATCTACCCTTAAATGTTCTGGTTATAAATAATGCCTCACAAACAGCTTTGAAACAGTGACTGTCACTTTTCCCATTTGTCAGGCTGTTATCCATTCTCAGTGAAAGTTTTACTTTTCTAGGTAACTTCGGCAGCTCACACATTCAGTCATGAAGTTTTCCACAGAGACTAATCTGATAACATATTCTCACTCTGACAATGGCCAATTCAAGTCAGAAAATCGTATCACCACCATTTGGCTGACCCCATCAAGCCGTGTGGGAAAATCCGCTGTAATGCAAAACATTCATAGACATAAATGGGTAGGTGTGCGTTCCCCATAAACTGCAGGAGTTTACTTAGGGCCTACAAGCTGCACACATTTCAACCCAAACAAGAAATGTCTCACACTGTGAATAGTCTGAAGCATTATTTACTGGCTAGGGCATTGGCACAATACAACAACTGCAAGGTACAGAAATACCAGTATGAAGACCACAAAATCTTATCTAAAATAAGAAATGTTAAATTAAGTTTCCAGACCTATGTGCAGCCTACTTAACAACATTTGGTAAGTTATGGAAAGTTTGAACACATTTCTGGAGGTTTTAGGGCCATTTTTTAAATAAGGGTAAGGTCACACCTGGCGATTCTGGGAGATTAGTCGCCTGGCAACTTATCGCCTCTTCTTTGGAGCAACTAATCTCACCGAACCACTTCCCCCCACCTTGCACAGACTATAACGCCAGGTGTGCCCTTACCCTAAGGGTTGGGCAGATGGGCAGATTCGGGGAGAGTTAAGCTGGCCATAGACGTAAAGATATTTGAAAGATCCAATGATTATCGTGAGACCACGATTGTCTCAAAACGATCTGATGTGTCCATCAACTAAAAAGACCATTTCAGGCGATATTGCCAGCAAAAACTGAAGGATCGCAGCCTGCTTGCGCTGCAAACATAGGTAGATTGCATGGGGAGCGATAAAGATTTTCTAACCTGGCCGATCAATCAACAGACCAATGTCGGATGAAAAATCGTGAGACGAACGATCGTTTGTATCCCACTAACCGCACGATAATTTGAAAGATTGGTCGGACTTCCCTTAGATCGGTCGTTCGGCAGGGAACGATCGTTGCGTCTATGGGGAGCTTTAGGGAGGCAGACGGAAGGCAGTTAGGGGAGATTTCGCCCTGCAGAAGAGTGATTAGTCGCCAGGCAACTAAAACTCCCCAAATCTGCCCATCTGCTCCAACCCTTAAGGTGAATTGCCCTTTAAACTGTTCTCCCAAGAGACTTGCTTTTCTTAAATAGTTTCAAACGTATCTTTGCTTATCTTAAATAATTACAAATGTATCAGTGCAGGCACTGAGTATTCTGAGCTATCTGCCAAAAAGCCTCTTGTTTAATTAAGTTTTAGAAACTTTGTATCTTTTTCTGGCATTAGTGCAAGAGATCAAAGAGAAATTTGGGACATTTCTGTAACGATCCAGGATTGCAGGCTGAGCTGTCAAAATCGAGACTGTCCCGTGAATAACGGCACAGTTGTGAGGTATGGTTTACCCTTATATCTGCATATTTGCAGCCAATGAGTTTAAGGGCTAGGCCAGACGGGGAGATTCGGGGGCATTTTGTCGCCTGGCGACTTCTCGCCACGACTTGTAGCCCCCGAACCTCCCCGAATAGCGAAGTACCCAAGCGCACCGGCGTTGCTTGAAAACGCCGGCGCGTATTCACACTGAGCGGAGCGATTTTTGAAATCGCTCCAAATTGCCTGGCGAGGCAATTTGGAGCGATTTCAAAAATCGTGCCGCTCCATATGGTTTGGTATTGTTGGTGCACTAATGCTAAATGCTAAACTAACATATTTTTTTTTAAAAAAAACTGATGTGCTATGAATTGTTTCAATGTCAAACAAACAACTCAAATCAAAATTTGATCATCATTAGTGGCGGCAAGCAAATCTCCCATGGGTGAAAAGGGAAAAAAACCCAAGTAGCTCGAGCCCTGAGATTGTTCTCCTGTAAATACACCAGTGCACAATTCTTGACGACAATTAACAGGTCCCAAGTTGATTACCAACAACAACAGGAAGTAGCATAATAGCTTGGGACCCATAACTGATGTCCTTCAACATGTAAAGCAGCCTATGAATTCAATTATAATGATAGAGACTGACTGCACATGTTAAATGTAATTCCCTTTTAATTAGTACTATACCACAATTTCTAGACAGTCCGAGACATGTAGACAATCATTTAATATTGAATTTTGGTAATTATCTCTGTACAGCACCAATGAATGTTGTGTAAGCGATTATCCATTTAACGGTCTGAATGTGTCTATTGGAATCTGCTTTGCATTTTTGCAGCAAAGGGCTATCAATCCTGCTAAGGGACTGTCCTGTCACTGCCTGTGCTGGCCCCAAAGCTCTCACATCTAATGCTGAAAAGGAAAACTTATACCATGTAATTCCACCTTTTCCTTTCATCAACAGAACAGAGTAGAGGGTAAAAGGCAGGCTGTGTAATGGGGAAGGCTGGCCAGATGCCACACATATACACCATATTCCATCCATCGTTAAAGCCAGAGTCACTATCACTATAAGATCAAATGAGATGACAGTTACATTTGCCATGCTTAAAACTGACCTACTTAGCAGCTTCAGTAAACCAGACAGATAACAATGAACACCTGCACATGCATTAGGCCATCTGCTCACTTTAAATAAATATGAGCTAGTTATGGCCCATGTATAAATGAGAAAATTTGCTCAGCATGAATGAATTGGTTAACTGGAAGAACACAAAGTGCAGACAGCATAAAGCATTCATTTGTATTATGTGCACTCCAGTAGGATGAATAAGAAATATAATTCATGATGTCAACTATTAAATGGCATGAACCCAGATGTTATCCAGACATTATTTTTTGCTCCCAATCTTGTGCCACCATGGGGCAAATTCACTAAAGCGCGAAGCGTCTAACGCTAGTGCTAATTCGCCAGCATGACGTCACTTCATAACTTCACTAACACAGACTAGGAAATTTTCGCTAGCGAAGTAGATAGACTTGCGCAACTTCACACCCTTACACCAGGTGAAGTTGCGCAGTGACGAAGGATCGTAATTATGCAAATTCACTAAGATGTCAATTTTCCTGAACATTACCACTTACGCTAGACTTTACTTCGCCAGGTCAGACCTGGCGAAGTTCAATACAATAGATAGGAGTTTGAAAAAAAAAAAATTGGAAATTTTTTTCTAAGTCCAAAAAAATGCTGGCGTCTTTTACCATTGTAGAGTGATAGTCTGAAAAAGATCGGATTTTTTTTTGGGGGGTTACCCTCCTTCCCATATAGAACTATTTTGACCGCACCTCCTAACACATCATATGTAACAAATTAATTAGTTT
>CM044431.1:190145801-190171827 GCA_024363595.1 Xenopus borealis | reverse complement strand
TCACCACCCCGTTTCAGAGGGGGGACATGGTCAATTATAATTGCCTGTAAGGTGGGTAACGGATGTTTGTATCCCAGAAAATGTCTGGCTAAAGGAGTGTCCTCTTTTCCAGTGGCCAGAGCAGCTTGTATCACAGAGCGGTGGTTGTTCATTCGCATTCGGAATGTTGTAACACATTTTTCAACGTAATATAGGCCACAAGGGCATATTATGCAATAGACAACAAAGTCAGAAGTACAAGTTAGTCTATGACGAATGTAATAACGTTTACCACTACAGGGATGTGAGAAAGTCTCACCCGTCAACAGACAACTACAGGTTTTACATCCTATACATCGGTAGCACCCATTCTTGTAAGTCCTCAGCCATGAGCCCACATGAACATCCCTCACATCAGTTTTCACCAAGAGATCCCTCAGCGATCGACCCCTACGATGTGCACAAATTGGGGGTTCCATGTCTAAAAAGGGTAAATTAGTATCCAATTGGAGTATCGGCCAATGTTTTTTAACCACTGAATTAATCTTTTGGCTCGCAGGTGTATAGTTAGAAACAAAAACCATCTTCTCCTTTTCTAGAGATTTTCTGTCCCCTGTCCTCAGTGAGTGAGGAAGTTGGCAAGATGAATTCTATCCTTATATATATATATATATATATAATGGATAGAATTCATCTTGTCACCTTCTTCACTCACTGATTCAAAATTTTTCCCACCCGGAACTTCTTGCATGTGACAAAGGAATCCTCAACCCAGAAGATTTCCCCATTGGTGCAAACAGATGCACTTATTGCCCTCTCACAGCAAAACATTGACTATACATCATCAGACCCTGAGCTGCAGACTGAACAGTTTGATATTTTTTCATTAAGGCATCTACACACATGAAATAATGAAAGAATCAACAGATCAGACATCTTGTCCAGACAAATGCATCTAGAGTAACTCCTACTAAAAGTGTCCATACACAAGTCAACCGGTATAGTATTCTGACAGGCTCATCAGAGGATAAATAACAATTTGGCAATACACATGTATGGTCTTGTTTGTACTGTTCCTTTCATTTAGCTGACCACCCCATAGAACTGTAAGACGATGTTATATAAATAAACCTCCAAAAATATATAATTAATGCCACAAATGTCCAACCTTGTGAGACACATGAGAGGCAAAGTTAGTTTGAAGCAGCAACTGGGTTGTTTATAATTCCATACACAAAGGTTTATATCAGTAATAACGAGACAAACGATTTAATAAAATATCTAATATCTCAATCATTCATTATTTAGCACTCTCAATTACCTAAGAACGCATGTCTGGGATTGCTGTCTGCATTGTTTCCATGGGGTATTTCTGAATTCCATATGGTGATCCTTGGGATAAATACCCAAAACAGTCACCCTGTACAACTACATTAAAAATATATAACCAATGAAAGCCTAAATGATTTTTAAAAAGCAGACATTTAAACAGGACTCTGGTAAAAGTGAAAATGTTTTTCAGATACCTGCATCAGTCTGAATCAAGCCACAATGTCTGTAATTTGTTTAAACCAAGCCAAATGTGGTATCGGTCTTATAGCTAAATAAAACCTATTAGGAGGTAAAAGTGCTCATTAGCCTTTATTTATATCTGGTGTTCATGCGTATTTTCTAAAAAGTCTTCATATTTGCTGGAGCCCCTACTGAGCAGTGACCTTGCAGCAAGCTAGGTTACAGCTAACATCATGAAAAAGTCTCTACAGCCAAGAAATATATATTCTATTATAATATAATTCTTTCTTGGTAAATGCTGAATAGGAACATATGTAATATATGCTGACCGGTGCAAAGCTATCCCATTAAAAGCCAATGAGCAAGAGTGGCTCTCCATGTCAATGTTGTTAGCCTCAACCTGCCTGAGCCCTTATGATTTCAACAAGTTCCAAATGGGAAATATGTGAATAAAAGAGTTCGCTGCACTTAGCAAGCTGCACTACTTCAGGGTTTGTAACCTGTGGGTCACCATTCTGTCACCTTTTCATACTTAACATACTATATACAGGTATGGGACCTATTATCCAGAATGTTTGGAATCTCAGGTTTTCCGGATAACTGATCTTTCGGTAAATTGGATCTTCATACTTTAACTCTACTAGAAAATTATGTAAATATTAAATAAACCCAATAGGCTGGGTTTGCTTCCAATAAGGATTAATTATCTATCAGTTGGGGTCAAATACAAGCTACTTTTATTATTACAGAGAAAAAGGAAATCAGTAATAAAAATTGGTTTATTTGGATAAATTGAGTCTGTGGGAGATAGCAATCCTGTAATTCAGAGATTTATGGTTAATGGGCTTCCCATACAATTTATGTACAAAAAAGGGCTGCATAAAGCAAATGATGCCTCCATTGTGGCTCTAGAGCGATACACCAATTAATTGGATCAAATACAGTAACTTGAAGGCTGATCAATAATGTCTGCTGTAAAAGGCAAAGCAGAATGATGGATAGAGATTAACTTAAAGCCCAGCCACTGAAAGAAAGGCAGGGAAACTGAGTGTAATTAACTCCACAATACCGATTACCAATCTGTGAGCAGATTTAAACCACTTTGCAGCTAAGGGACTTACAACACCAGGGTACACTCATTGCCATCATAAGGACAAACATAGCATTTGATTTAAACAGCCCTGTCTAGAACAGAATATGCACCAGTATAATAATGTAATCAGCCTGACAGCGCCATTAGTCTGAATTGGCTACAATTCCAGATACAGAAAACAATAACAAATTATTACAGCTCTTGATTCATGTTTCTTCTTGGTCAACTAACAGTGACCTCTGCTCTCCTGCAGGCACTTTTATTGCCTTGAAGGGCTCTGAGGGCAGCTCCCATAGGGAACAGATTTGGGAGCAGCTTGCCGTCTTCTATTGAGACAAAAACAGGATGTTTGAGAGCGAATGTAAATTGCTATAGGGTTCTCATATCATAATGAAGTGTAGAGCTCAAAAAGTCATCATATTCCCAAATATATTCCATGTTTTTAATTTTTATAGTGAAACAAAATTCAAGAAGGTACAAACGCATACTCTTCTTCATTTATATTGAACTAACATATTCCACAATGCAATTATCATTCACATCAGTCCCTGACCTAGTGGAGCTTACAGGTTAAAGGTCTCTATTGCATTCATACACATGCAACTTCAGGGAAAGCATACAAATTCCTTGCATATAAATGTCCTGGAATCAAACCTAGAACTCCAGACCTGCAGCTGCATATGTATCCAAAGAAGGGTTGGTATCCCAAGAGGATGCCAGATCCTAATACTTAGGATCATATTTATAAAACGAAAAAAATACAGTGTAGGCTACAATTTACACTAGAACTTTAATGGCATGGTACACTGGGTAAAATCACTATACAAAGCAAATATAAGATTCTAATAGTCTGTCAATACAAAGACACCTCATAGCACATACGCCATATTCTCTGCTGGTTAAGAAACCTTTATCATTAATTAGCTGTCAAAAGCGATGACAGACAGATTTTGCCTAAAAAATGTGAGCAGGATTTGGGTGCTTCCCCGCCAGCTAAAAAAATATAGGCCACAACCTGTATAGATACACTAATGTGTTATGTTTAATGAACAGGGTGTTATTTTACACAATAAGAACACAATAAAATTCTCTGTATATGTCTTTTTAAACACTTTTACATCTTCCTGTTGTATAATATATTTACACACCAATATAAACAAAATGTAAATGGTTGCATTTTTTTTAAAACCCCAGCATTCCTCCATTTCTACTAACAATAGATACACTTACCTTTGGCTTCAGGTATTATAGCTATATTCCTTACATCTCTAGAGGATTCTGCCTGCATCAAGGTTAATTCAAGACATTGCCGTGATTCCCTGTTAAGTCACCCATCAGACATTGAATATGTGAAGATATTGAGCGTGGTGTTGCTCAGCTGGTTCCAGCAGTATATAATATCTTTTTAGGGAAGCTAGAGGAAAACACTTTTGAAAAACAGATACGCCCTCCAGTTGACTTCCTAAAAGGAAATCCGAGACTCTCCCACCCAACAGCCTATATGTCCTTCTGGCATATGGGTCATCAGTTTCAGGTTTCTGTAGAGCAACTGACAGTGTCAGCTCAGCACTGGCAACTTAATCCATCTTATTTCTATCAGAGAAAAATGTAATATTACCAAGAGACATGCCATAGACACGCCTGCAGCTTGAAGTCACAAATAATGCTACAATTTACAAAAATAAAAAGCTCTAACTGGCAAGGTCTGCTTTACCTCTGATAGAAATAAGATGGATTAAGTTGCCAGTGCTGAGCTCTGCACCGGGTTGGGTACCCACGGAATACCTGCAAAGTGGTTGGGTTTTGGGCAAAAACTTATAGTTTTTCTGGAAAAAGTTGGAGCAAAAAAGGCACGACAATATGGTGCATAAATTCATATTGTATGATTGATGCTTCAAAACTCAACTTTTTGGAATTGTTGCTACAAAACAACTTCAGGGACTTCTACATGATCTCAGCAGGTTAGAGATGGAGTATTTTCGGATTCAGATTTTTAGCTGCTTTGGGGTACAATAAATTTGAGGTTTTCTTCCCCTTGAAATATTTGCATTTTCCCCTTTAAAAATGAGACCAGATAAAGTTAAGGTTTAATAAAATGCCCCTGTGTCTGTGCCTCAGCATATAAAATATGCATAGCATATTGTAGCATGAAACACTTTATTTTATAACTGTATATTTGGGGCATGTTCCCACATTCAGTTGTTCTCCTGTACGGTCGAACTTTAAACCAACTTCACCTATCAAGTATGGTTATAACAAAAACCCATTATCTAGAAATGGAATATAGCATTGTCATTTTCTATAGAGTCCTAGTGAAACACACTGTTCATCTTACAGATTTAATTTTTTTCCTTATCAAAGTAACCCTTGTTTCTTAACAAAAGATCAGTGTCACTACAATGAGAGATCAATAATTGCTGCTTGTAGCCCAAGCAGGCCGCTGAAAATTGGGCAGATATCAGTTGGGTCTCCATAGGCCTTTTAAGGTCTGATAGGTGGCCCAGCCTATTGGACTTGAACAAATGAGTGTATTTTACTATTTATACCTAGTTTTAAGCAGATGCTACTGATCGTGGGACATATGAGTTTAGGGTGATAGTACACAGGGAAATTTGTCACCCAGGGGAGATCTGAGATATCCATGAATTACAAATATCCTGAAACTACTTTAAGAAAACTATACCCCTCAAATAATGCAGGTCTCTATAAAGAGATATTTCATAAAACAGCTCATATGTAAATCCATGCTTCATGTTAATAAACCATTTTAATAATAATATACTTTATTAGTAGTATGTGCCATTGGTTATTCATAAATACAAAATTGCAGTTTTAAAAAGTAATGGCCGCCCCCCTGGGATCGTATGATTCAAGGGGCACACAAAAATACCAAACAAACTATACGTTAGGTCATATGAGCCACTTAAAGGAGAAATCAACCCCTTCGGGCCTAACATCCCTCCCCTGTGCTGCCCTCCCCTCCCTCCTCCCCCCCTGGGCAAATGTCCCTAAGTTGCTACTTACCCCGCGGCGCAGGTCCTGTCCACGGAGTTCACAGGCGCCATCTTCTCCCATGCGGTCTTCTTCCTGAATACATCTGTGTCTTTTGGTGCATGCGCAGTAGGAGGCATTTGCCAGTTCAGCTCTACTGTGCATCAGCTGAAAGTCACAAAGTTTTCTAATTTCTTTTTTTAGAAACTTTGCGACTTTCAGCGCATGCACAGTAGAGCTGAACCTGCAAATGCTCCTACTATGCATGCGCCAGAAGATGCCGATGGATCCAGGAAGAAGACCGCATGGGAGAAGATGGCGCCTGTGAACTCCATGGACAGGACCTGCGCAGAGCGGTAATTAGCAACTTTGGGGCATTTGCCGGGGGGGGGGAGAGGGGGGCAACATAGGGGACGGGGGAGGGATTTTAGCGCTGAAGGGGTTGACTTCTTAACAGACAGAGTTATGTCCTTTGCTCACAGTTCTTCCTGTTACAGTTAGAATTGTAGTATTTCTGGTCAGGTGATCTCTGAGGCAGCACACAGATCATCATGAAATGGTGGTTCAAGGCAAGGGATATAAAAGGACAATATTTACTTAAATATATATGAGTTTGATAAAATTCTTTAATATGCCACTTATTTTGATATAAACGATCTGTTGCTCAAGTATTCATTTTGGGGGGTATAGTTTTCCTTTAAGCATAAAATATACCAATGCCAGAAACTTCCTTCTCCTACATTTTCTGGATGTTATGCATTTCAAATGTTTTTCCATTGGCGATTCACCCTGACACAAGATATTTTCAGGTGAGTTGTGTCTTGCGTGTAGTGCAGATTTATTTTGGCCGACAAATCTCCTCATCTGCCATTAACCTAAGCAGACTCTCAAGAGGCTACTGATCTCCCTGTGAGGCAAACAATTTAAGCAGGAGCTCAAGTGGCTATTGATCTCCCTGTGGGGGCAAACAATTTAAGCAGGAGCTCAAGAAGTTACTGATCTTCTCCTTGTGGGGTGTGAGATTTAAGCAGAAGCCCAAGAGCTACTGATTCCCAATGAGACATTCCGGACCCCATACTTTTTCATACAGGGTTTTAGCATTAGTCTAGAATCTCTGAGTTAAATCTCTGGCTACAGGACAAGAAAAATCTTACAATAGTAACTCTGGACAAAGCAGCATTCCTGGTATTTCCTGGTTTACTTTCTTCTTCCTTGGCACAACTGCTGTTAAAAGAATGTCAAGGAAAGGAAAAGGCTTTTTTAACTCTGAGTGCAGCTTATAAGAAAACATGATTTGTGTGCTATGGCATTTCCTTCATATAAAACATGCCACCAGAAGAATGAAAGAGAGTAATTTATGGTCTTGAATTTCACACAAATGTATTGAGGCAGTATGAAACTAGGGATGCACCAAATCCAGGATTCAGTTCGGGATTTGACCTTTTTTTGGCTACAATTTTATTGTTTTTGTTTTGTTTGTTACTTTTTATGAACCAATATCCCATACATGGAGTTTGCTTTCTGTTCATGTATTTATATGGTGGTAGATTGCCTTGCTCCTTATCAAAGTGGTAGCTATATGTGAATATTAGGTCATCAACCAACTTTATCATCTACCAACTTTATCAACTAGTGATATCATATAACAGGACAGCCTGCATTTCAGCTTCTACCAGCCTGCACTTCAAATAACATCCTTTCCTAGAAATGACCATCCTGCATCCAACCAATTCACATGCAAAAAAAACATTTAGTTTATTTTCTTGTGCACATTTAAGTAAGGAACTGTGTGAATATATTGTCTTTTTATAAAAAGTTGACTTTCATACCACTGCCACCAGTCCAACTCCAACTGTTTTTTAAAGTGCTCTGAATGTTTTCCATGTGAACATGAATTTTGCTTAATCCATATAATAACCCTTACATACAATTCAGGGTTAATGCATAACTTCAACAATTTCCAGGGAATTAGGCAGCACAGAGAAAAGCAGAGAGAAAAGCATACTGATTGGAAAACACTTTCTGCATGTGTAATGAAAGGAATTGTTGCCAGCAATATGCATCATGCAGAACAAGCAAGGGGAGGTTTTACCAATTCAACTAAAGAAAACAAAAGACAATTACATATTTACTCACAAAGTAGTAATTTTTGAAAGGCTTGTGCCCTTTTACAACTCTTGTGAATTATTTGCATGCATTTTTTGTCCTCTTTTGACAATGCAGATGAACTACAGTCTTAGCCTTAAGGTGGCCATACACAGAGAGATCCGCTCGTTTTGGCGATGTTGCCAAACGAACAGATCTCTCCCTGATATGCCCACCTTGAGGTGGGTGATATCGGGGTGATACCCTAGGCCCAACGATCGTATCACAATACAAAAGATACGGTCGGTCGGATTGCGGGACCGCATCAACAAACAGATGCTGCTGTGATCCAATGGGATTTTTAGTTGACTTTCAGCCAGATATCGATTGGTTAAGCCTGTCGGAGGGCCTCATACACGGGCCAATAAGCTGCTGACCTGGTCTGTTGCCAGCTTTTATTGGCCCTTGTATGGCTGCCTTTATTTTATTCACAGTAGGGCCAATGAAGTGATGCTAACGAGTGTGATGGTTTTGATCCTGAATGCTATGACTATCACATTAAATGCCTCACATAGACACTGTGAAATCAACATTTTCTTACTGCTATTCATTTGTGAAAATAAACTATGCCTGGGAAAGCTATGACAAGGCTATTCAGGGTCTCAGTTTCCTACCCTGGATTTAAAGCAAATCAATTAATCAATTTTAGGTGGCGCCAAGGGAGCAGGGGAAAGAATCATTTTTTCAAATCTGAATTATGTAGAATACCCTCTAAGTGCAACCTGCATTCACATGGATATTCTATTTTCATCTTTCAAAGAGACCAGCAATAAAATACAATTTTCTAATGGTCCTTCTAAAGGCAAACTGGTTTAAAAACTGAACATTTTCTAAAAATCAATGGCACAAGTGACCGTTCAAATGCCAGAAATGTCCATGGGGAAAATAACAGTGATCCAATTGTGTACTTTTATAAGAGGAATTGCTACTAGCAACTTGCAGCTTACTCGCAGGGAGCATAAACAAATAAATAGCACTCAAGTGCAAGCATGGGTGGTAGGGAGCCCTGAAGCTACTGCCTTTCCATGGTATTCCATGAATAGGCCCAACTTTACCCTGGACCCTTTAGCAAACTGTTAAACCCAATGTTGTTAATCTTCATGCCTCCAATCAAAAAATATTGGCAGGTACACAAAATATAAATAGTAAATACTTACACTTCATCTGTAGTATTAAAATAGGTTTACATAACACATTATCGCTAATAAGTCAAATAAAATTGACTACAAGTGCAAGCCCAATCCTATTGCCTTGCCAGATACATAAAAGCCTTCATACAGCTAATTATATGGGTGACTGATTGCTGTACAGTAAGTGGGTAACTCATAGAATGAGTCAGTCAATAAACATGTTCAGCTGTAAACCAAAGACACTATTGAATGTTAGTTTCCAAGTGCAGGAATGGGTTTGCCTCCTGCATCTGCCTCATTAGCAATGGACCAAATCCATAAGCTTTTCATTTGGTAAAATATCAAATACTTTACAAAACATTTCAGCAATTAGTGATTTGGATCTGAAACCTAATTTACATGTTCAGATGAAATACATTTTAAAAATTGTAAAAAAAAAACTGTGCACAAAATAATCGCCATGTTAGTTTATCCAGTGCTTTCAAATCACATGACATGGACATACTGCTTTAAAGAGTAAGTTCACCTGTAACTTATCTTTTATAAAATTATAGAGAACTAGCCTAAGCAACATTTTAAATGGTATGTATTTATTTATTAATTATCATTTCTATTCCAAACTGCTGCATGGTTACTAGAGTAATGAAGCCCTAGCATCAGAAGGCAGATGAAATTCAAAAGATGTAAGTCGCAACAAAATGAAGATTAATGGCAAATCGTCTTATGAAACGGTTGTCTACATCATACTAAAAGTTCATCTTAAAGTGAAGTACCCCAGAAGCCCTAGTAAATTACACTTCTTCACTCTATTGCAACCTCTATTTTTCAACTGTTTTTGAGAAAGAGAAAGTCTTTAAAGTCCTTTTTTGCTATGACAGCATCAGCAGTGATAGAAGATTGCTCTGGGAGCCAGAAAGTAAATCCCTGGCATGGGCATAAGCCTTTCTGTATAGTAGGCCCCACACACAATGCTGTGGTATCTTAAACCCATGTCCTGTCAGTGACTTAAGAGGAACGTGATACAGACACTGCATGTATCATAAAACCTGTGATAAAAGAAAAAAAAATATTCATGCAGCATCTAGAACTATATTTCATATTATGAACCCAGGGAAAGCATCTGTGGGTTTGGAGGGGGCTGTTGAAAAAAAGTAACTGCACAGAAACCCTAGGCATTTAGGCTTATGGAATATTTTGATCACTAACACACATTTGTTGTTTATCATAACCATCATTTATTTATATTTATGTGTAGCATTAGTTGCCTTCAAAAAGTAAATCAAGTAACTAAGCCCTCGTTGACTATAAAGACATTATTTTCAGTCTCCTGTATATTTCTTTTATACTGTCTCTTCTCTCCTTGAACCATGGAAGTCTGTTTAATGGGGTCTCTGCACACACCCCCTTGATAAAAATCCCGGAATGGCCATTCCACCAAGCCATTTGCGGGGTAATCAGTCAGACTGGAGCAGCACATCCTTGGCTGTAAGCAGAGAACAAGGTCAATCTCTGTCCCAAAATGCAGTTTTTAGATGACAGCCTCGCTGCCTACAGAAAATATATCTGAGAAAGAATTAGATTAAGTGCACTTACTTAAAACGAAAGCTGCACATTATGGATTGGATGGGCTTCCATTAGGGCCATAAACTAGAAATCAGAACCTAGATTTCAATCTACATCACCTGAACAGTAAGAGTGTTGCTTTGGTGGAAGACCGTGAAACACAGTTCCTCCTTTTTTCTTTTAACTGAGAACTGAAATGAAACGAATCATAGAAAGAAAAAAATTTATTTTATAGAAAGAGGGTAATAAGGTTAAGTCATTTGGTAGACAGTTCTTCAAACAATGTATGTGGGCCTTAATTACTTGAATGGGAACCTTAATGTTTCATACCAGAATCAGTCAAGATATATAAACATTGTGGGTGGCAGAGTTTAAATGGAATGCAGAGAAGAACAGGGATATTTTAAACAACCAATAAACTGCCACAGGAGTACAAATCCCCTCCTGACAACCTGTACAGGTTAATTTAACTTTATTCCAATTTTTTGTATAATAATAACATATATTTTAAAGTTAGCTGTCTCATAGCATTCATAAGTCAAAAAAATTACCAGCACAAGTGATCTCTCCTAATAAAATGAAAATACATTGATGTCAGGGATTTTGGCTGCTGTAAAAGAACACAAAAATCAGATCTGTATGAATGCTTCAAACAGTTAACAAGTACTTAGCCAACATACTAATTTAACCAGTCTGGCCCTCAAATGGTTATGCATATGCAGCATATAAGCTAAAGGATGGCTTTATTATCTATAGCTCCAAGCATGCTTCAATCGGGGTTGTATAGAAAAGGCTATGCAATCTTCAAAGCTCATGATTGCCAGGTCAATCCCTGATCCCATTTTGAAGAGAGGAGATGGCCAAACATCTCTGCACAGGTTGTGAATGTATTCATGACTTCCATATCAGAGAACAGTTTCATCTATGCTGGCAGATTGAGTTTAAAAAAAAGAAGAAGAAAGAAGCACTTTCATCGACCGTCAACACAGTGCTGAATGCCAAACTCCGTTTTATATAAGACAAGTTCTTCCAGGAATGTGACATACTTCATGTGCCTTATAGCCCCCATCAGAGTTGTAGGTTTCCCTCATTTGGATAGAGTCCAGGTACTTCTCTTTCCTGTGTGCACAAAAGGAAGTTCTGGACAAGGTCCAGTAGCAAATTTGACTGCCCAGTGAGAGAGATGACATATCATTAAAGAGGAAGAGATGTTTCATATGGAGGTTTTATGGCAGAAAATACAGAGGAATGCAACTGCCTGGAACATGAATTGTCTCAGGTTGCACCTTCATCACCTCTCCATACTGTATATTACTCACTTATTCTTGGAAAAGGAAAAATAAAGTATCCACAGGAAAACAGTGGGAAAGATAAAATGACAATTATACTTTGTATATATAGTTTGTAATCAGTGTGTCACAATACAAAATCTATTGGATTGGATTCATATTCCACTCATTGAGCCTAGCTACAAGATAACAGTTTCAATCTCAAACTAGAAGAGCACAAAAAATGGAAGTCTGATTGGTTGCCCAGTGTTAAGGTGGCCATAGACGCATAGATAATATCGTACGAAACAAATTTTCGTACGATATTGGTGCGTGTATGGTGGGAAATGAGCCGACCGATATCGTCAGAAGATTAAGATAACGGTCGGCTGGTTGATCGGGTTGGACTGAAAATTTTGATCGGATGCCTTTGAAAGCACCTTGAACATCGGCCATTGTTAGTGCTGAATCGTCAGATACAAGTAGAATTCTATTGTTTCTACCTGTATATTTGATGATTCAGCTCTACACGTGTGTGTTGAAACGAATGATCTTTCTTGGAAAGATCTTTTCCGAGAAAGATCGTAATTGTTACGTCTATGGCCAGCTTTAGTAGCTAAGACTGACTCTGAGACATGTACAGGTGTCTAATAAGAGGACAGACAAGACCCTTTGATGGCACGGAAATAAAAATAACTGAAGAGCTTTGTTCACTCAAGAAAGTGACAAAATGAAAACTGTATATAACACGTATAACAAGCTGTCAGACAGGTTTCAGTTTGGCTTTTTCAAACAAAAAGTGTAATAAAAAAATAAACCCTTGAACAAAATATTTAAAAAAAGAATGAGAACATTTATACTATCAATTCACTTAATACAAAATGTTTATTGGCTTCAATAACTTGAGGTTAAGCAGCACCACAGGAGGTAAGAATTATGAGATCTGCAAAGTCATGTGCAAAGATTCCACTAATCTTCATTACAACTTTGCTACTTGAGGGCCCTGCTTCAGTGAATATATTTTCAGATAGGGTTTTCCCAAATTGAGGGTCTGACCCCTGGCCCCTAGGGCAGAAACCCCAAACAGTAGGGCATTCATCCCTGTTGGCCTGGAACAGTGACAGGGGAAATCACTGGGAGAGTGAAAAGTTAGGCAACCCTTAGTGATTGTATTTCCCTTCTTGATACCAGGGCCAGAGCTCCTACATAAACTTTACTAAATACACAGGTCTACTAAATATATTTAGTTATGTGCTTCACAATGTATATTGTATATTCCAAGAATATGAAATAAATACCACATATTTATACAACGCAAACAGATTCAGCAGTTCAGTACAGTAGAAAGGTGTATATATCAAACACTACACACAAATTCTGGTTGATACTGAAAGTGAGAAAGCCATGCATAATAGAGCTTCAATCAAATAGATTCTCAGTCACTGCATGCTGCACCAACAAACAATTGGATACCTTTTTGGATACCATTTTGGAGAGTCCCTGTACATAGCTTTTGGATTGTAAATACTATCATTATAACAAGTATACGTAGCACAAGTACTTTGCAATGTATTATTATTATCAAGTATGTATATAAATGCTTGGTAATAATAATAATAATAATAATAATAATAATGAGCAGTGCAAAGGAGTCTTGGAAAGTGTGGGAAGACTCACCCTGGTTTGGGAATATTGTTTTCCATCAAGTTATTCACCTCTGCCATTCACTTTTTGACATTCATACAGCACAGACAAGGGAAGCAAAAATAATCCCATTAAAGTAATTAAGTTATGAGCTGGAACTTGTTTCACAGGTGTGGCCCATTTAAGTCAAGCATAGAAATTTTATGGCAATGGAATGGCATGTTGTTAAAGCAGCAAAACAGTCAGTAATAGAATACAAGGAGGTGCACCTCTCAGTTCATTGCAAGCTAACTGATTTGTTTTTTTTTTGTTTTGCTATAAGAAGGAAAATAAAACTGGAGGTTAAAAAGGAAATAAAGATGCAATAAATGTCAGGCAGAATGTGAGGAACATGCAATAAAGACAGATAAAAGGCCAATAAGCATTTATTATATAACCTTCAGTATTTAGTACAACGCCAGGTTTTTTTTTCTTAAAGGAAGAGCTGCACAAACCCATGACCAAAGATTAGCGATTGTTTTACTAGATGATGCCCAACAAGTTTCACGCTTTGTTTTATAAGATATTTAAAGGGAAAGTGACAGGTTCTAGGTTTTAATAGGAACTTGTAACTATGCCTATATAAATCCCAGTGTTGCTCATTCTTTCTAATGGGGGTGGCCCTCCCACTTCCCCACAGCCCTTACTATGTTGATCTCCATGATGGCTTGAAGGAGAGTAGCTTTAAGAGTTACATTTGTCCTCCAGCCAATAAGAACATTGGCAGAGGGAGAGCATCAGCTCAGCAGCAACACAGATATGTCCAGCTATTTACAGCTGCCAATTTTAACCAAATGCTGATAAATTAACCAGAAACATCTGTACAAACATTATTCATTTAGTTTAGATATATTTCTTATCTTTGTCTCTGCTGAGCAGAATCTCTGGGTTTCATTACATTTACATTTCATTACAGGCAGCTGTTAGAATTGATACAATAATTACGAATACTCCAGAGATGCTGCTGAGAAATGTATCAACTAAATGTTGCAAAAATGTAAATGTTCAGAATCTGCACCTGAATTAATGAGCTGCCAGACTCAAACACCAGAGACATGAGCATTCAACTTTAAACTGAGATTTTAGGAAAACAGTAAAAAATAAATAATGGAACGTAATTGACAAAAGTCTTTATTTCTGGGGAACAATTTGAAAACAATTGAACTGAAAAAAGTGTTCTTTTGAGGGAATGTAATAAGTCGTTAACAGAAAAACTATTCGCAATGTGAAAAGTTATGCCTCTGCACAAAAATTTTTGCTTTGTGCGAATTTAATATTGCTTTTGCGAACTCGGAAACTGTTTGGCGCCCACTTCCGACAGTGGAAGAGAGTTTGCGCTTGTGCCAATGCTCAGTCAATGTAATAAAACTTCTTACTGAAAAAGTTGTTATGTTTGCTCCAAAAGATTACGACACCTTCAAGCACTTCTTAAGAGTGTGCAATTAAAATTCACAATGCGCAATTAAAATTCGCAATACAATAACAGTTTAAGGAACAATATTACATTGCGAGATGTGGATTTTTAATCTTATTGATGTGTATTCTTTTGCTCTTTGTGAATTTAATTACATCCCCCCCTTTAACTTTTAGTATGTTATAGAATGGCTAATTCTAAGCAACTTTTCAGTTGGCCTTCATTTTTTCTTTTTTTTTAATAGTTTTTAGGGATGCCCCGAATCCACTATTTGGGATTTTGCTGAAAGATTCAGGCAAATACCGAACCAAATCTTAATTTGCATATGTAAATTAGAGACAGGAAGATAAAATGTGGAAAAAACATTTTTTACTTCCTTGTTTTGTGACAAAAAGTTGCATGATTTCCCTTCCAGACCCTAATTTACATATGCAAATTAGGATTAGGATTAGTTTCATCCAGGCACAGGGATTCTGCCGAATCCTAATCCTACTAAAAAGGCAGAATCCCGAACCGAATGTTGGATTATGCATTCCTAATAGTTTTTTTCTTCTCTTTCCAGTTCTCTGAGCCGATCTTAAATCAAATGCTCTGTAAGGCTACAAATGTATTGTTATTTTTACTTTTTATTACTTATTTTTAATCAGGCCTCTCCTATTCCTTTTCCAGTCTCTGGATGGTTGCTGTGGTAATGTGGACCCTAAATTGAACACTAGAGAGCTGTGGAACAAAAAAATGTAAATCAATTCTCTTAGAATACTAAAGTTAATTTAAGGGTGAAGGCACACAGAGCTACTAGTAGCAGCTACTTTTTGTGGCTACAAAATACCCTGCCATAGACAATACTGAGAATTGCCTCTGCTATAACACGTAGTCGTGTTGTGTATATTCAAATTCTGAAGAAAAAAAAAAAAAAAGGTGTAAAAAGCTGTGTAAAATAAATGGCAAATTTATCAAGGTGTTACGCCACCTGACGTGTTTCACCTTTTAGACTTTTTTAAAGTATATTATCCCACCACTTATTTAAACCACATAATAAATAAGCCCTGTAGTGTCTTAGCAAAGCCAAATATCACTATTGTCTATTTTGTAGCTGTCACAAATAACTGCTACTAGTAGCCCTGTGTGTCTTTGCCCTAAAGGTGAACAAACCCTTTAAAATGGATCAAAACCAAACAGTTAAATACATTTTCTTTTGTTATTGGTTTCTGAAATAGCATTGTTAGACAGTTTTGATTGGTTTATAGCTGTCTTTCCATTCAACAGCTCTCTTTGAAGTGCCCTCAGCCCTAACTTCCCAGTATACACTTCCTGTTAAAAAGTTCACTTTTAACTAAAAAAGTATGTGTTTAGTTCTCCTTTAACGTATCGGTTTAGTTCTCCTTTAACCTTTAGACTGTTATAGGATGTCCCATTCTTAAAAAACTTTTCGATGGGTTGTTATTTTTTGTTTCATATGGTTTTTTAGTCTTCTGCTTTATAAAAAGAGGTTGCTTACCCCAGCAACCAAAAAACTATTGGCTCTGCATGACTACAATTTTATTATTACTTTTTATAACTCATCTTTCTACTCAGGCCCTTTTTATTCATATACCAGTCTCTCACTTTTTGGTTGCTGGGTGAAGTGAAACCTATAACCAAATAGCTTCAGAAATTACAAACACATATAAAACAAAAGACCAGTTGTAAATTGTTGCATTGTTCTACAGCATACCAAATAAGGTTAATTCAAAGGTGAACTTACCCCTCATCAGCAGTCTAAAATGCAAATATCTCAGAAACTGATAAAATAGAAAATGTTAATGTAAAGCTCAGAGAAGCATTCTAAGTAAGTTTGTTGAAAATATGTTTTTCAGTTTAGATTAATTTGATGGATAAGGAAACTGAAATTCACTTGGAGCCAACCATGTCATTTTAAGGAGAACTAAACCCTAACAACGAATAGGGCTAAAACTGACATGTTTTATGTACTTATTGCACCAGCCTAAAGTTTCATCTTCTCAATAGCAGCAATTAGCCAGGACTTAAAACTTGTCACAGGGGGGTCACCATCTTGGAAAGTGTCTTCAACACTCACATAGTGGGCTCTGAGCAGCTGTTGAGAAGCTAAGCTTAGAAAATGAGGTTTGCCTGTAATATAAACTGATGCTACAGGGATGATTATTAAATTCTGGTGCTAGCTGCATGTAGTAATTATCTGTATTTAGTATTAATCAGCCTTATATTGTGGCATTTCTATTCTATGTGTACTGTATATTGTGAGTGGGACCCTAAGCTCAGTAAGTGACAGCAGCACAGAGCATGTGAATCAGTGAATCAGCAGAAAAGAAGATGGGGAGCTACTGGGGCATCTACTGGGGAGACACAGATCTTTACTGCTAAAAGGCTGTGGTTGCCTTGGGCTGGTACACAAGCACAAAACATACTGTAATGTACAACATTTCTAGCTATTTCTTTAGTGTAACTTCCTTGTCCTTTAAAGGTAATACATTATTTACCGCTGAATGTCCCCTAAATATGATCAGGACCTTACAGAAACCAAACACACTGATTTTGCAGTCCTGCTTAGATTTCATGTGGAAGTTCAAGCCCAGCACTGACACATACAAACACTACTATGTCATACTTGCGCTTGTAGGGGCTCTTAAGACTACAAAGTGCAGTTCTTGTAAACACACATGATACTTCTAATTTAGAGACACTTAAAGTAGTCACAATGTTATTATGTTTGGATACTGATACAGAGTCCTATATTTAGACCTATGGATGCAGCTCTGGAGTAAGAAGACATTCACAATACTAAAAGAAACAGCAACAAATTAGTCATACATTTAGAATGTCTTTTAAAATGTGGCTTTTAAACCATTCCAATTACAATGTAAAACTTTAGTCTCTCTAATGTTTTCCTGTTCTACGCTGTTAGCAGTTGGCACTCTGCACTCCTCCTAAGGGTCAATACCCCCCTGCCCCTAAATAGGGCATACAACTAATAAAAGGCTGTGTTTGAGATCACACAAAGCAGAGTGAGATTAAGGGGGCAGATTAACTAAGGGTCGAATTTTGAATGGCATAAAAAATTCGAAATTCAACCAGGGAATAGTGGGGGAATAGTGGGGAATTAAAAAAATTCTAATTTCGAATTCGATTTTCGATTTTTTTTTTAGCGCAGTTCGATTCGATCAAATGATCGAATAGGGAAATTCGATCGAATTTGATTTGAATCGAATTTTCGAACGATTTTTAACCGATTTTTAAACGATCGATCGAATTTTCCTAATTCGATTTTAGGGAATGATCCCCATTTCGGTAGGTTTAATCTGGCGAAGTAGGTGATCGAATTTAAATTTAAAGGGGAAGTATTCGACCATCGAATTTTCAAATATTCTAATAAAATTACATTTGAATATTCAAATCATTTGAATTCGAATATTCGATGGTCGAATTTGCCTAGTTTGCATATTCAAAATTGGAATCTTTCTGAAAATTTGATCGAATATTCAAATAGTTCATGTGAATACATGTGAACTTAGTAAATCTGCCCCTAGGTGTGACTATATATTCTAGTATTTACCTGTTCTCCTGAGTCACTATAAACCTGCTCTGTTTCTGCATCCCACTCATAACATCTAGTGCACATGAACAGAGAAGGTAATTACTGTCACCTACTTGTCTCTCACAGTTTCTCATTCATGTTTGTAGTCATTCTCATATACAAATTGAGGGCCACGCAGATACGGCTGTAAGCACAGTGCCTAGCAGAGCCAGAGACTATAGTTTATCCCCAGTATCCGCATAAAATAACCAATATAAGTAGCCACAGTACAATATCAATATAAACAGCACCAATGGCTCCCAAACGGTCTACTGTTTTGCCACCTATATATAATGGCTAATCCTAAAAAACTTTTCAATTAGTTTTATTTATTTTTTATAGATTTTGAGTTATTTATATTCTTCTTCTGACTCTGTCCAGCTTTCAAATTCAGGTCACTGACCCTAATTAAAAAAAACAAATGCTCTGTAAGGCTACATATTTGTTATTATTGCTACTTATTACTCATCTTTTTATTCAGCCCTTCTCCTATTTATATTCCAGTCTCTCATTCAAATTAATCTACTGTTGCTAGGGTAATCTGGACCCTACCAACCAAGTGCTAAAATGGCAAATTAGAGAGCTGCTGAATAAAAAGCTAATTAACTCAAAAACCACAAATAATGAAAAACAATTGTGAATTATTATGGAATATCACTCTCTACATCATACATTTAAAGGTAAACAATCCTTTTAACTTTTACCAGCTCTGATTCCATACAATGAAACAGTATATCTGCTCTACAGCAATCTAGAGAATAGGACCTTAAAGGGATACTGTCGTGGGAATTTTAACTTGCAGTACAGCAGTTAGGGATGCACCAAATCCAGGATTCGGTTCGGTATTCGGCCAGGATTCAGCCATCTTCAGCAGGATTCGGATTCGGCCGAATCCTTGTGCCTGGCCGAACCGAATCCGAAAAATCATGTGACTTTTCGTCACAAAACAAGGAAGTAAAACATTTTTGGCACTATTTTACCCTTCCCCTCGCTAATTTGCATATGCAAATTAGGGTTCAGATTTGGTTCGGTATTTGGCCGAATCGTTCACAATGGATTTGGGGGTTCTGCCGAATCCAAAATTGTGGATTCGGTGCATCCCTAACAGCAGTAAAGAGTGATTGAAGTTTATCAGAGAGCACAAGTCACATAATTTGGGGCAGCTGGGAAATTGACAATATGTCTAGCCCCATGTCAGATTTCAAAAGAAAAATTTTTGTTTGTCTTTTTGAGAAATTGATTTCAATGCAGAATTCTGCTGGAACAGCACCATTAACGGACGCATTTTTAAAAATGACAGTGTCCTCCCTTTAACTAGTTAGACAACTAGTAAAAGTATAATAAATATATTTTTCAGAAATGGAACTATGGATAACAATATTTAGACGAGGGATGCACCGAATCCAGGATTCGGTTCGGGATTCAGCCTTTTTCAGCAGGATTCGGCCGAATCCTTCTGCCTGGCAAAACCGAACCCAAATCCTAATTTGCATATGCAAATTAGGGCCAGGGAGAGAAATCACAAAACTTTTTGGCACAAAACAAGGAAGTAAAAAATGTTTTCCCCTTCCCACCCATAATTTGCATATGCAAAATAGGGTTTGGATTCGGTTCAGTATTCGGCCGAATCTTTCTGGAAGGATTCGGGGGTAGGCCAAATCCAAAACAGTGCATTCGGTGCATCTCTAATTTAGACCTAAACATGCCACAACAGCGACCAAGCATATACACTGTGGCAATCAATAAAACTAAATGGGAAAATCAAACAAACAGCATGTATTGAAATAAGTCTCTACCCAATAGAGCTTATAGTGTAAGATCCCTAGCAAAGCCTTTCACTGGGGTTTTTGCTGACTCAAACCATTTGGTTTTTGGGAGAAAACTTACTGAAAAATGATGGAAAGACATTCAATTCCAGCAAATGTATCCCACTAGCTTTTAATAGAACAGCACCAAATACTGTTTTTTGCTGTACTTAATTTAGATGAGTTCTACAACATGAAAAATGGATGTTTCCCTTTAAACGTGAAAAAAAACACCCACAATTACACAATATCTTTTGCTGAAGATCACTACAACCAGGCAGCATGAAAAAATTTAAGTACAGGGTATAAGGAATATAAACGTTTTTAATAATCAGCCAATGTTTGATATTTGCGAAATTATGTAAAACTTGAACTTCTCTTTTAGGGCCGGTACACACGGGCGTTTTGGACCTGCGCTCCCCTGCGTTGCGTTTGGCTGCGCTCAGACGCAGGGGAGCGCAGGTCTAGACGCACCTCATTTTGTTCAATGAGGTTGTACCCACGAGACGCGTGTAAGCGCCAAATGCAGATTCAGACGCAACATGCTGCATTTTTCCTGCGTTTGGTGCCTACATGCATTAGTGTGAGTACAGACCCATTGAAAATAATTGAGTGCGTCTATACCTGCGCTCCCCTGCGGCTGAACGCAGCAAAACGGAACGCAGAGGAGCGCAGGTAAAAACGCCCGTGTGTAAGGGCCCTTAAGAGGTTATTTCCTATACTAGCTGATTTTTTTTATATATTACTTTGCTCTAGGGTTACATTGTGTTTCACAGTTCACAAGCTGCATTGTCAGACATTATCTACATTTCAAAAAAACCTGATGCAATGTCTTTTTTCCCTTATGAAGGATTCCTCATGCAGAAATTTTCTGTAAATGGCTTCAGCTGCATTCAAAATGCAGATTGTAATCACAGACTGAATTCCAATGACACATAATCAGATGATGCCCCCAAGAGATTTGTCGTTTTCTATATTTAATGTCCTTCTAAATGTTATTCTCATGATAAAAATCTACATTTTAAAGCAACAGCATTGCTTCATCTTTATACCAAGCTACTCTCACTTGCAAGGAATTTAGCGTAAATCACTCACAGTGACTTAAAGGCATACTGTCATCACCGAATTACTGCCATTTATCATAACACCATTACATGTGTTTCAACAATGCTCTGTTTCTGTACGTTAGAGGATCACATTTCACATATTTTGATATAATTTCAGTGTATCGGATTACTTTGTTTCATCAAATTCTCCTATTCTCTTTCACTCTCACTGTTAAGCCAGGCACAGACATTGTAAGCAGCAGTGTTAATAAGTACAGTATAATTGATCCAGCTTGTGAGACAATAAGAATGAACAAAAAACCTAAATAAAAGTTTTTTTCTTTTGAAAAAAAGACTGAAAGGGGATGGGGGGCTGTCGGCAAAAGTTGTATTGTAAGCTGGCATGTGGCCTGAAACATGTTCACTGTTAACACTTCCATAGAGTTTCAATAAATCATTATAAAAGCTTTAAACCTATATCACAAGGAGATAATTGCAGGCCTATAGCCATCACAGTGTGCTCCATAGTCATCACACTGTTCTTAAAGAAATAGCCCATAACATAAGCAGCTGAACCAATATAGATGTCATAGCAAAAATTGGGCAGCCAGTGAGGGATATGTTGGTTGGAAGTCACACTGGGGAGGTATAGTCTTTCTCTACTCCCTCTCTTTTGAACCAAAGAAAAAGTGGGAAGATGTAGGTATGCATTGGGTGTAGGTCCTACAATTTTGCAAATTTTTTGTGGGATTATAGTTGGGTCTAGTTTTTCCTGATGAGCACATAATTACTGCGAGTGCTCCCCCAACCTGCACCCAGCCCATACTAACGTTTTCCTACTTCTACTCCTGCACGTGGTTCCAACCCACCCAGCTGCTCTCCTCTGCATTAACACTGAGTTTAGAGTTGTAATCACTATTGGGCAGACATTTATAGAGAAGGCAAGAAAAGTTGTACATGGTATTGTGTTGTATGGAATTTTAAGTGCACTTTCCCAGTTCAACCTGCACCCAATCCGAACCCACCATGGTCACCCAAATTTTGAGCCGAAGCTGCCCAACCTGCAGGGGCCCAATTCAAACCACACATCACTACTCGGAACCTCCAGTAGTTCAGCATAGCAGTAGAATATAATTTTCTTTACTATAATGCCTTAAGGTAGCCATACATTATACAGTACTTCCCCAGAAGGCAGATCGATATCTGACTAATCTGATCATTCGGCCCTAGGGCCAAACGCTCGGATTACAATGATGGGAATAGGCACTGACAGGACTAGGACCACATCAACTAGCCTTTTCGGTTCTCAATCTCAGGGGTAAATCAAACCTCAGATCAATCTCAATCTGTCGGGGAGGCCCGTCGGAATGCCCCAAGCACAGCTAGGGTTGCCACCTTTTCTTGGAAAAAATACTGGCCTTCCTATATATTTAGCTTTTTTTCCTATTAATAACATTGGCATCAACCATCAAAAATACCGGCCAGGCCGGTAAAACACTGGCAAGGTGGCAACCCTAAACACAGCAGATTTGGTCTAAAGGACCCAAATCGGCAGTTTAAATCTACCCATGTATGGCCATTCACTGCGGGTACCTGTACAGTATAGTGTAAGATAGAGTGAAAGTAGAATGTTAAAATTTAAAATTCAGCCGACACCACCTCTGCCTCTATTCTCACTAAAATACAAGTGAGCAAACATGATGTCAGGATCACATGCAAACATTTGCATTTGGATAGAAACTTTCAAGCTCCCACTATCTGGGGGCTGTAGATTTGCACATGCTGCAGTGCTCGGGGGGTACGTGCAGCTGATGTTTAGAGCATCTGTAATCTCGGTAGGGAAAGAAATGTTCCTGTTCCCATGGTCTTTTGCGTATTTACACTATAGAGAGCTGTCTTTGGCTGATAAAGAGAAAGAATGCAGTATCAGGTTTCAAACTTCCATGATCCAGGGGAACCTTTCACATTCATATCCGATACAGATAAGATAAAGCAAAGTCTGTAATCAGAAGATCCCCATTAATTTAGATGAGATGGCTTTTGGGTACATTCTTTCTAGCTATTTTTGCGGCTGGATCATTCATGCCAATGGGGATTGACTCTTCCACATGGTTACTGGAAGTTAATTAAATGGATGCCCTGGCACACATGTTGAGCATTCTTTAATCAAAGTAGACTTTTAGTTTTATCCTGGTGCTTGGATTAGTAGCTGCTGTCACACTGCTCCCTATGCTACAGACCCCAAGCGGGAGCCCCGTCCTATGGCTGTACACTAATTCTACTGATCACTCTCCTTCCCACAGCAGTCAGAGCAAACGTAAAGACAGAGCTGAACACACAATTGTATCCAGACACATTCTAGATCATTTTTAAAACTGTGATTTAGAAGCTAAGACTTATAAACAAAGCAACACTTTTGTCCTTACTGGAGGTGGGTGGTGCATTATTTAGAACCATATCTGCAGCTCTCCAGCCATTCATGGACTACAACTCCCAGAAGCCGCAGAAACCTTTGGAGTTGTAATTTAAAAACAGAGGAAATGATTAATGCAGAGTCCCAAAGAATGCTAAGTATGAACGAGGCTGAAATAGCCAGGGAGGTACTTACCATACAACTATGTCTCTTAGATGCAGAATACACCAATGCTCTGCCTTTATTCTGCCTTCTCAGGGAAAGGGTTCCCTTAGCTGCTGCTTGACAGCTTCATTCCCAGCCGTCCTGTCAGTGAGTGGGGAATCTGAGAACATGACACCCCCCCTGCAGTTAGACATATACAAATATGCCCCGTGGTACTAATTTACTCTACAAGCTATAGCCATGTGAGATTTAACTCTGTATGAAGGAGTTGTGCAACTAAGAACCTATCCCAAGTGTTGCCCAACGGCAGCATTAACAAAGATCACCCTGTGTGTGAATGGGTGGTGAGCTTTTCCCTCTGCCAGTAAATTCCTGCTCAGCCTCCTAACACAGCCTCTCCCCTGGGCTCTGCTGATGAATGAATAGGGCACCAGCAACTCACTTCCCTGTGCTTTCGCCTGAGATGATCAATGTCACCTGACAATTCATAAAGGAAATAAAAAGATCCGGGATTCAGTCTTTTTCAGCAGGATTCGGCCGTATCCTTGTGTCTAGCTGAATCTGAATCCTAATTTGCATATGTAAATTTGGGGCAAGGAAGGAAATCACATGACTTTCATCACAAAACAAGGAAGTGAAAAATATGTTCACACTTTTTCCTTTCCCAACCCTAATTTGAATATGCAAACATAGGATTCAGATTTGGTTTGGTATTCAGCCGAATCTTTCACATAGGATTGAGGGATTTGGCTGAATCCCAAATAATGGATTCAGTGCATCCCTAATAATAATATTAATCCACAAGCTCCAATTCCACTGTTTTATACTGAACAAAAAAGTATTGTACAGCACTATAATGATGGAGAAAAGCATTTGAACTTCTAGAGAACTCCTTTTCCCAGTACTCTTCCGAATGTAATGTTGGAGGCAGGATCATGTTGGCATGTGTCCAAAAGTTGGACTTTTAGGGTAATGGTGGACTTGATCTTTTGACAGTGAGCTCTACTTGTTATCAAGCAGTGTATGCAGTAACAGGTGTAAAATGGAGATCTGGCGCAGCGTTCTGTGTCAGAGGGTGGTGGTACTCAATGGGGTGTTTCTTTGTCTGCTGCATCTAAATGTAAGCAGTGAAATACCCCATCGGCTCCCACTTGCTCCTTTCTCCTTTTTTCATTAACAGTACTGTGTCGGCCTGTGTGCATACAGGGTGTTAAATGTCAGAGTATGCCTTCTCACACCAAAATCAGCTCAATGTGTCTGCACACAAGTTGACACTATGCAGGCCTGGATTTGTAGCAAGGCCACAATATTTTAGGGGAGCATCCTAAACTGCATTAAAAACTCAGTTCCCCAGCGGTATCGTGTATGTGCGCATGGGGGGGAAGACTGCGCATGGCCAGCAGTGCTAGGACCCTGAGGCCTTGGGCGTATAGGATAAAAATCCAGCCCAGACACTGTGCCTGTTAATACAGAAGGAGGAGGCAGTGGATGGAAGCAGATGGGCTGTTTACAGCAGTTGCGCAGCACACTATGTTATATGCAGATAGGGAGCTTACTCCTTTATTGTGACCACTTGTGCATCAAAGTTTGTGCAGGAAGAGACAGTTGTGCCCCCAAAACGTTGATGCACAAGCGGTCACATAAAAGGGGTAAGATAAAACACAGCGTGCTGTGCAACTCTTTTAAGCTTTATCTATTGTTGATCTGCACCAGCAGAGAACTGAAGTGTATATAAGTGAGAGGTTCAGCATAACCCATTTTGGACCTGTTGACAGGACTACTTGTATGGCTCATGTCTGAAAGCATCTTCAAACCTGTTACAGATAATTTGGGAATCTAACATTAAGGGGGTTATTTAGTAAACATTTATTTATTCTAGTTGGGCTTTTTGGGGCAAAAACACATTTTCCATGGGGAAAAAAAATCTCAAGTTTTTTTGAGATTTATTATATCCTGATGATGCAAAAAGCCTGAATCCAAATACCCAGGGTTTAGTCTGTTAATCAGAAAAATGTGGAGGTTTTTGAGAGATAACCTGAAAAAAAAATCAAGCAATTCAGGAGTATAATCTAGTTTTCGATCAATTTCATTACGTTCTTTTCCCAACCTGACTTGTTCAAGTTATTTTATTGACAATTAAGGTAAACTTGTGGATGGGAATTTGGTCAAGCCCTAGGGCCCAACGATCAGATCAGAATGATGCGCAAATGGGTGGTCGGATCGTGGG
>CM044431.1:190093301-190140801 GCA_024363595.1 Xenopus borealis | reverse complement strand
CTTAATAGTTTGGGGGTAGTACTTTGTTAGGTACCACTCAGTCATTATTATTGGCTGAAAAATGCACCACCGACATAGGGTACAATTTTGCCATCTTGTCCAGTAAATGTGTGGCTGCTCTGGGAAGTGAGCTTGCGCAGTACAGTTAGGGGGTTATTTATCAACCTCTGAATTGATCTACATTTTTGCTGCTACAAAATCCAGGCATATCTGCTCAGGTTTTTTAGGCTTGTTTATTAGAACATTTTCCAGATTTTTTAGGATTTCTTATCCAAAAACTGCAAACTTTTCAGAATTTTAACTTTGATAATATAGTGGAATTGCATGAAACCCAGCGTACATAAAAAAGATCAATGGGACTTCTCCCATTGACTTATATGCAATCTCAGCATATTGAGATGCCGAATTTTAATAGACTGAATAAAATTGAATAAAATTCTTGCTTTTAAAAAAAGACTATTTTATAATAAAAAAAAACACAATTTTTTCGGATTTTTGGCAGTCGGGAGTTTGATAAATAACCCCCTTTATCAAACCAAACCCCCAAATTTTATCCCTCTTTATTTCCGGAAATGTTCGTGACTTGGCGCATGCGCAGTAGATTCGCACTTGGAAGATTACTCCAATTGAGCATGTGCCAAAAACACCAGTCACCACAGGAAGAAGACCAAAGGAGAGAAGATGGCTGCTGTAAACTCCACTGTAGGGTAAGTAGAAAGTTAGGGGCATTTGCCCAGGGTACCAGGAAGGACGGGGGGAAGGAGGGAGGGGGGGCCTATTTAGGTAGGGGGGAAGAGGGATACAAATTAGGGGGTTTGGTTCTCCTTTATAGTTTATATCTTACTTTCTAAGCCACAAGGGTTCCCTCAGATAAGAGACGAGATGGCAGCACACATCTCGATAGAATAGCATTCTGGGCTGGTGGATTTTCCAAGAAGAGCAATGCTGGACAGGGATCTAAAGGTAGCAGCCACAATCAGTTGAGGGTATCACAAAAGAATGGCAAAACCCAATGACTAACCTTTTTCTTATCCCAATGATAATTGCCTGGATTCTTCCACTACATTTAGGGGCCCATTTATTATATCTCAATTTTTTCAGTGTGGACCCTGTTTGAGAAATCTCTACTTAATAGGATAAGCAATTACTAAAAAAACTGGAGCCCACCCTAAGGTACAGTACTTTTGTTTGGAATTAAGTTTTCTTTTGGCTCTTCAATAACTATGTTGCAAAATGTTAGCAAAAAAATACTACAGGCTATGCTTATTCATCTTTGACTTGTTTTTCTAGCTGTACACAGGCCAGTAAAGTTCTGGCTGCCAAGCAGACCTAGACATACATTCAACATCCGAAGCTGAAAGGCCTTAAATAGCAAATGATAGTTTTGCCTGCATTTGCACAATATGTTTCATTGCTTATTATTCTGAACATGTATTTTAAGGGGACCTGTCACCCTACTAAATAATTCCAAATCCTATTTTATGTTAGTCGTGCAAAATTAACTTTAATTACACTTTATAAATTATTATAATCTTGTTTCCTTCGGTCTGGGAATTCAGAATTATAGCAAGCAGGCAAGAGCCATTTTGTGGACACTTATTAAGGCAAGCCTTGCATCATCTCAGAATCTTGTTTCTGCACCAGAATGGGGGATCTGATGTCCATCCCCATGCACTGGCTACACAATTAAATGGTGAAGAGAGAGGGGCAATGCGTGGAGTGCAGTGACATCTAGTAAGTGCTGAAGAATGGGGATTTCATTTTAAATTTGAAAAGGACTTTATTACACAACTTTTAGTTGTTTCTAAGGTGACAGGTCCCCTTTAAAAAGCACAAACATATTCTGCAACAATATACAATAGATGGGTAGATACAAAGAACATACAGATTTCATACAAAAGATAAATCAAAGAGGAGAGCCCTGCTTGATAGTGCTTATATACTAGGGATGCACCAAATCCAGGATTCGGTTCGGGATTTGGCAAGGATTCGGCCTTTTTCAGCAGGATTCGGATTCGGACGAATCCTTCTGCCTGGCCGAACTGAATCCGAATTTGCATATGCGAATTAGGGCCAGGGAGGGAAATCATGTGACAAAATAAGGAAGTAAAAAGTGTTTTCCCCTTCCCACCCATAATTTGCATATGCAAATTAGGGTTCGGATTCGGTTCGGTATTCGGACGAATTTCAGGAAGGATTCGGGGGTTCAGCCTAATCCAAAATAGTGGATTCGGTGCATCCCTATTATATACAGTAGAAGCAATGCTTACTTCTGCAAACATATTTTCATATTCATGCACACTTGTAAAAAGGGAAATACAGCCTAAGTATAAAAAGGGTTATAATTACTTTTTAACTGCTTTTTATGTAAATGTTCGCTGAAACATTTTGGTATCGGTTCAGCCCAAAATGCCTTGGTTATATAAACAGAAATCTGCAATATAATACAAACACACTGCTACTCTAAGGTCATTCAAACTGAGCTCAGTGAGTATGAACTCACTGACAATTCCTGGCACGGCATCTTTTCATCTGCAGTTTATCAGATTTGACTGAAAATGTAATTAAGTGGAAACATCACTTAATTTAGACCCATTGCTTTAAATAAATCCAATGCAGAAATATTTGTTAAATGACCCATAAATTGAGGCAAAGTAAATAAAACTTGGGAAACAAATAAACATTTTCATTAATGTGAAGTGCATTAGCATTTTTAGCAGATGCTGCACAAATCTGTTGTATAAATTTATTTCTGTATGCTATGACCATTATGTCATCAATAGAGCCTGGAGTTTTTAGGAACAGGGAGGTCCAACCTATAATACTACATCATAGTTGAAAAAAGACACACATCCATCAAGTTCAACCTTTCAAGTATTTTAACCTGAAAATCACGGAGATTTTCCTACAGCTATTCCTTTTTTCAGAAGATTATATGCCTGTCAGTTGGTAATATGGTATGTAAACTGAAAAAGACAAACAAGTAAATTGTAAGACAAGGCCTCATTGTAAAAAACATGCAATGAAAGTACGGCTACAGGTCAACTGTTTAGTTAGCCAAAAATGTAATGTATAAAGGCTGGAGTGATTGGATGCCTAACATAACAGAACAGAACACTACTTCCTGCTTTTCAGCTCTCTTGGTTTCCACCGATTGGTTACCAGGCAGTAACCAATCAGTGACTTGAGGGGCACATGGGTCATAACTGTTGCTTTTGAATCTGAGCTGGATGCTGAGGATCATTTGCAAATTCACTGAACAGCTATGTCCCATGTGGCCCCCCTTCAAGTCTTAGACTGAGTTAGAGAGCTGAAAAGCAAGAAGTAGTGTTTTATTAGACATTCAATCACTCCAGCCTTTACACGATACATTTTTGGCTAACAAACTATATTAGAAACATTTATTATTTTGCACAGCCTGTCTTTTTTCACAGTTTTTATATTTACACTGAACTGTTCTTTTAAGATGCCCATCCTGGACCTTCAGACTAATTCAGAAGCTAATCTGCCTGTGTATTGGGCCCTCGGACAGGTCCTTGGGACCAATATTTGGCTGAAAATTGGCTAGATGTCAATGGGGAAGGTTTCCATTTCCTGTTGGATAGTGGTCTGCATTTGTGTGGTGATATGGTCCTCGATCTGACTGCTGGCATAGAAGCAATTATGATCCAATAGTTGGCCCAAGAGCCAAATGATGGAATCAGCCCAATATTGTATAAGTATGGCCAGCTTTAGACTACCTTGAGTAAAAATGGCCATACATGGGCAAATCAGCTTGTTTGCAGAGGTCTCCAAATTAGTGGATCTTGCAATGATATGCCCACCTTGATTCTGGGATTCTTGGAGATTAGTTGCCTGGTGTCTAATCACCTCTTATTTTAGGCGACTAATCTCCCTGAATCGCTAACCCTTTACTTGCGCTGGCTAAAATGAAAAGTTGCCTGCGCTAATTCACACGCTGCGGTACGCTTTCCGAAATCGCCTGAAGTTGCCTCCCCTAACAGCTGATAATAGCAGCATTCCACAAAAATCATTCAACATATAGAGCAGATTTATGGAAACGTGAGATTAGAATTCACCCCAGAAAAACTCACCCACTTTCTAGTCATTCCTATGGGACATCGAGAAGTGTATTTATCAATGGGTGGAGTTCACCATTTGCTAAATCAGCTTTTAAAAATCCCATAGGAATGAATAGAAAATCTGCACCTAACAGATGGAAAGGTGTATTATTATAAGGCTGCAAAGTGATCCTCTATATCAATTATGGAAATTCAGTACAAACTATGACAAATCTTCCTAATAACACGGGACTTCATTATGGGAAAGCTTCGTTCTGGCAATTACGGAGGCACTTTTTCTCCATTCCCCCTTAACAAGAAAGGACAGAGTACACACAAATACTGACTGATATAGGTAGAAATCTCCCTCATTAGCCCTTACTCCTGTTTGCTATAGAATACATGGCTAGCTCCCTTACAATAATCTAGCATACAGATGTTTAGGTGTTAAAGTAAAAGTGTAATCACACAACAACATAGCTTTTTTTAACTCAGTTACAGAATATAAATAAAGAACAGCTTGAATTATTTTGTAAAAGGTATTCAACCCATGGCATGTCAAGGTAATTAGCATTATAGCATGCTCTCACCTTTAACTAATGTAAGCAAAATCACCAGGAGTACAAAGCATGTCACCAATTTCCCAGACTCTGAGCTGCATTCAGTTAGATGCCCAGTCACAAGTTGTTACCAGTAATTTACATCTCTGCCTATGAAACCCACTAGATGTTGATGGCTTTTCTTAATGAATCATATGAAAATTGAGCGTAGGACTGGCCAGATGTGGGATGACTTTGATGTAGTTGGCCAACTTAAATATATTGCAATATATGGATAGACAATCCCTGTTTAGTTTAAAGGGTAAGGCATTTTTGGTAGCTGTATGCACAGAATGTCTCAGTGTCTTAAATATATTGATAATGGTTTGAGTGCAGAGGACCTCTTGTATTTGTCTATATGTATTTTGTGGTCACAGCTTCATGGCACCCCTGCCTAAATTTAAAAAATTAGTGGTGAGCACAACTTTTCCTTGTTTGTTGTAGTTATACTGGAGCAGTGACCAGCTCCAAGTTGTAGCTCCCACCCTTCCCAGCTATAGTCAGGTGATCCCACTGGTGTCTAATAAAAGGGCAACCAAGATTGGGAGTTTTACTTTGAAAGCAGCAAGTAAGTTGCAGGTAAAACTTAGTCCCTTTGTAAAATGTATAATGAAGCAATAGGATTCTTAATGAATCAGATGAAAATTGATAGTAGGACTGGCCAGATGTGGGATGACTGACTCAGATTTAGAGAGCTGAAAATCAGGAAGTAGTGTTAGACATTCAGTCACTCCAGCCTTTATACATTACATTTTTGGCTAACTAACTATATTAGAAACATGTTTTTTATTTTGCACAGCCTATCTATTTATCCAGTTTTTATTTTTGAACTGTTCCTTTAAGTCATAATTAAAGCCATACAAATGCTTTCTTTATTTTTCTCAGATTCAAATGCCAACAATCTCTAGCATTTCTAACTTTAAGGGCTATAGCACACCTAGGGGCAAATTTACTATTATTCCCCAAAATTAGCTCGATCATATTCGAAATTCGATAAGCAGTCGAACATCGAATGCTTATCGAATTGTTTTAGGCTATAATTTTGTTCGATATTCGATGTCGTTCGATTTCACAAAAAAAACGTAAAATTTCATTTGAGCATCCGAAAAATTAGTACGATCAAACGCTTCAATCGTACGAATGGTATTCGAGCAGGACTTAGTCTCAGAAGCCTATGGGGGGCTTCCCATAGGCTTCTATTGCAATTCGGTAGGTTCAATCTGGCGAAGTAGACAGTCAAATAACTATAAAATTTTGATTCCGTCGATCAGCGAATGATCGAATTATCGAATATCTGATCATTCAATCTATTTGATAATTCGGTATTCGATGATCGAAGAGGCCAAAATTCACTTTACGATTTCACGAAAAATGTGTACGATCGTTATTCGATCGAATTCAATCGAATTCGATCGAACTTCGATCTATTTGCATGAATTTCGTAAATCTGCCCCTTAGTATTTTGATTGCTGCTAATTATGACACCAATGAAAACAACAACTTGCTCAGCACTCACTACTAACGATTACCAAACTGTAACTTACAACAGGGGGCATTTGAGGTGGTACCCATCATTCCAATATTCAGCCACAATTGTACTAGCAGCAGCTCACAATGGAAAGTGATTTTCATTTTTCATATTTTGTTACCACTAACATTCCAGCAATGCTCTTGTGTGACATCATAAATCATAGCCAAACACTGCTGATATTCCACCGACAATTGTCAGCCCAATGGATTTGCTGAGATTCGCTGCCTAGATGTAACTGAGCCAGTAATTCTTAAGAAATAAATGGAACATATTTAACTTACAGAGTCGGTATATCCATAAGATTTTCAAAATGATAAAGGTTTAACAGAAGGAAAGTAGAAACAATACACAGTTTCACAACATGATGCAACAAATGATATGCATCTATGGCCCTCCTGTAGGAACAAAAGATACTTGCTCTTGCACACCCAGGCCGTCCAATAACGTGAGCCCTGTTGCTCGGAGAACAGGGGCGAAGGCAACCTCCGAAACAATTGGGGAAGAAAGAATTCACCGGCACAACAGGTTCTTTCAAGTAGGGAAGCCCCTTACTCGTTTATTTGCGGATGCAACATTTCGGGGCGTTGACAAAGGGGTTACGCCCCGAAACGTTGCATCCGCAAATAAACAAGTAAGGGGCTTCCCTACTTGAAAGAACCTGTTGTGCCAGTGAATTCTTTCTTCCCCAATTATGGCCCTCCTGTGCCTCAACACTCTAGATAAGACAGTCAATTTGGCCAAGTATATGTCACATAAAAATATATGCAACAATTATTCAGATATTATAGTTACTGTGCTCTTACAGAAGTTTTTATTGTACATAGGCAGGGACTCTGGCTTCTGGAGATGAATTATATATTGGTTGGGTTTCTTAGCTAAAGTCAATACATAAAAACCACTACTGGTTGATTCAAAGATTTACTATATTGCCAGCTTTGGGGCTAGAACTTGTTTGTCACCCTTTGAGGTTAAATTAGCAAGGTTCTGCATCCAGCATAAATTTATGTCATGAGAATTCCAAACATAGCGTCAAACCTAAAGTGGCAGCTTTCTTGGCTGGCACATGTAACATTAACTCCAGCATTTCAGGGGGGGGGGAAGAATTGTCACTGCCGCAGTGTTAGAATTCGAACACACTTTTAACAGCTACTGAAACAGATGAAGACTGTTTTGTTCTGCACAAACAGTTCCTGACACACATTTAGACAGCAGACATCTGTATCATCGTTTGCCGTGTCTTCGGAGACCTTGTCTGGCACCATGTCCTCAGACTCCTAGGGGAACGCAAACATTAACAAGGTCTGTGTGGTACTGGAGAAACAGTAGGTTCATTAATCAGTCTGAGAACTCCCCCTTATGACCATTCACGGAAACACAAAGAGTACATTTCTAGTCAGGAGCAACTCACAGACAGTATATTTCCAAAACAAATGTGTGGCGCAGAGGCAGCATGCTGATCTGGACATCCTCCCACCTGTCACCCAAGATAAATGGACCCCAAGTTTTGCTGTGCTCAGCACTTACATTATCTACAAGTCCTGTAACATGTAAGCCTTGTCTAGCAACAACATAGGAAGCTGAAAAGACAGTTGGAATAAACTGTAGGTGTGCCAGCCCCGCTTTCTCATTGTTCTTTAACATTATAGGCTTTCCAGTCTGTCATGCTCTGGCAAATACATTTATACAGATGCATTTTCATGCAGTATGTCATCATCCTTATAGTATTTTCAATAATCACACAACGTCACAGATGATTGTGATTTACTAGATTCTGGACGGAATTACTAAATTTAAGGACAGAATAGAAAATTAAGGACAAGAACTCTGAAACGGCAACTAAAACTGGCCTCATTACTGGGCACCCACTTAGTACTCTAAGGGGCAGATTTACTAAATTCACATAAAGGATTCGAAGTTCGATCAAATTTTCAAATAGATTAGAATTTAATGTTTTTGAAGACCAATTCGATCAAACCGAATGATTCTAATAAAAATCTATTTGAATATTCAACAGTCGAAGTACTTCCCCTTTAAATTTTTATTCGACTGCCTAGTTCGCCAGATCAAAGCTACCGAATTGGGTTTAGTTATTTTTGATAGAATAAAAATATTCGATCAAATGGTTAAAATCGTTCGAATCAATTTTACGATTTTATCAATAGATCGAATATTTGCTATTTGATCGTTCGACCAATCGAATTGCGGTAAAGTCCTTCGAATTCGAAGGATTTTTATTCCCCAGCTATTCACATGGTCGAATTTGAGGGTTTTTTAACCCTCGAATTCGACCAATAGTAAATCTGCCCCTTAGTAACACCAGTGTATATGCAGATGGTAACTATGGTGGAACAAATGTTTGTAGAATACACAGCACCACAAACTAGAGGGGCACAGCAAATGCAGGGCCATTTTTGGGGAAAAGCTGTTGTACATAATTAGATAAAAGCAAATTTTCAGGGCAGTAATTTCTTTCAAGGAATGAGAGGTCTTTCAAGAATCTGTACAGATGCAGATATTTTTAATGCACTGCACAAATGCTCATTGGAATAGCAAAATGGGTACAGCAGCATGTTCCAGAAATCCCAAAAGAAACCTGCTTAAATCATCTTCAAGAAAAATAAAGGATCAATAATGTTTGAAAAACCATACACTTAAATAAACAAGTCTAAACTATAGTTGCCCCTTAATTGTGAGATCCAAGATATATGAATATATTTATCAGATCTCTGTGCCAGAGAAGCCATCCCAATCAATTAATTAAAAGTACAAAGGTCTGGGCTGTGCAAAATGATATTTTCTCATTATGCTGCGTCTGGGCCTTTCTCGGTCCTTTCAGAGCTCAATGTGGTTGCAAAAGGAAATTAGATACAGGATAATAGTAGAAATGTCTTATTAATATTAGTACTAGGCAGGTTTCCAAAATTAGCTGCATTGCAGCAGAATATAAATCTAAACCTCAATGGCAATGCCAAAATTGGGTCTGCACATGAGGTGCACTGTGGCACCCATGTAATATTCATTATCCTGGTAATTAAAAGAAACATTTGTATGATTTACACATCCATAGTGAGTTTTACTAACCATAAAATGCAGTGCTCATTGGCTTGTTTCACACTAACAAAACAAGGGCACAATAAATCATTAAGCTAATTAAAACTGTAATTTCTAGAACTTTGGTAACAAAGAATAAAGAGGCAGTAAGACCAGGATCTATATGCAATGAGGAACAGAAATGGGATGTGCGAGGTAAAATAAGCAATGAATATGTGTATATGTATATGTTTTTAAATTAATAATATAGCTATTATACATATACAATAAAAGACTGGCCAAACTGACCCTATTTGAAGCCTGGATTGGCCTTACTGGAAGGAATGGCAGGCCATTCATAACATGGAGTGCTTAATGTGGAGGTACTAGCTGGCGTTTAAAGTGATGGGGAAAAACACTATATACAATTTAGATCTAAAACTGCTGCTCTGCCATCCCCTGGACTATTATGGGAGCTACAGTAAGTCGAATGTTTTTCCAGACTTAATAAAAAGCAAAGTTGGGCTCCTGTGTGCTATATACTAAATAACAGAAAGTGAACCGATTTCTGTCTTCTAGGACGCAGTCATAAAAAACTCCTGAATTCTGGCAATGAGCCTGCTAAGGCATATCAACAGGAAAGCAAAATGTCAACGTTTTATCACAATTTAATTTAAGGAACAAAATCATCCCATTAAACTCCATATGTTAATACTAATCAAATGCAGAGTTGCTATACCCCCACAGCTTTTCAAGTCTCACAGTTATTAAGTGTTCAGCCTCTGATCAGTGAATTCCTATGTCAGAATGCATATTGTCACACACTAATCTACAGAACATGGGCTTGTGGGATCTCCTGTCTGTTCTTGTCCAATCAAACTCACATTCACATTACAGCACAGATATACTAGCCCTAACCCTATCCCTACAACTTCTGAGATTTGAGAGCTGAGCTAGGGTGCTGAGAATTGATGGAGAACTGGAGAAGGGGAACAAACGAATCATGGGTTATTATGAGGGAACATGGAAAACTTCTGGTACGCATATGTGCTAAAATGTATACCATATATATTGAATATTATTAATAAACTTCAGATGTTGCCATTAACTTCTCATGCACTGCAGACTAGAACAAAATATCCTTTAAAGGGAATATGTCCCCCACTGAACAACAGCAAGATATAAACATAATATACACTGAGAAGTATACCAGAGATAAACTATACAAGTAGCTACCTGCTGTTATGGTAAAGAAGATAAAAATGGCCATCTATGCTTAGCTAGAGGTGAGACGTCTCAAACAATTATTTAGGAAATTATTTACAGTTAGAGGACACATCCACAACAACAGCCTAGTCTAAAATAGCAGAACACTTTTGTCATCAATACATTGTATTATTTCCAAATGGAAAAATTGTCCCAGGGAATAGTGGGCTTCCTGAATAACACTGATATTTTAGCACTATTTGTTACAACTGTATCAGAACTTGACCAAGATATCACATTGAATGAAGTTAAAGTGGCAATAAGTAGCTCATCCACTGGAAAGTCCCCTGATCCTGACAGCATTCCATCAGAGTGGTATGAACTATACCTCTTCTAATCTATGCACATTGAATAAAAAAGTGACAATAACATCCCTGTGCCACATAATATAGTATAGTGGTAGCTCTTGACACAGAGAAGACATTTGATACCGTATATTGTCCTTATTCAAGGGAAGTTATTACTCCTAGGATTTCAGGGGCTCTCTATGTGTGGCCTAAAGACAGTTTTTTATAGAGGGGGTTGCTTTCATCTGGGAGACTTGGAAGTATATATATCTACATATACAGTATATATATATATATATATATATATATATATACACATTTATACAGTATATATATATATATATATATACATTTATACAGTATATATATATATACACATTTATACAGTATATATGTATATATATATATATATATACACATTTATACAGTATATATATATATATATATATATATACACATTTATACAGTATATATATATATATATACACATTTATACAGTGTATAATATATATATATATATATACACACACACACACACATATGTATATATACAGTATATACACACACATGTACATACATAACAGAATAGGTATCATTATTTGATACATTATTTTTAACGTTTTTCAGTCCAGGGGTTAATTTATCAAAGGTCGAATTTGTGAGGTTTTTGTGTACCTCGAATAAAGTCACAACTCGAATGTTTGCATGTTTATAAAAAAATAAAAAAATAAAAAAACGTGAATTAACGCAATTGGGGGAAAACTCCAATAGTCTAATTGATTGAGCTATTGGTGAAAAAAAAAAACGTGAATTGATCGAGTTTTCAAACATAAAGCACTAAAAAATATATAAAATCATGAAGGCTAAAAACTTCTTCAAATGGTTCAAGGGACCTCTGCCATTGACTTTTACATTGGCATGCACCGAATCCATTATTTGGGATTCAGCCGAATACTTGAATCCGTCATGAAATATTTGGCCGAAAATCGACCTGAATCCAAATCCTAATTTGCATATGCAAATTAGAGGCGGGAAATGAAAAAGTGGAAAAAATAATGTTTTACCTTGTTTTGAAATGAAAAGCCACTTGATTTCCATTTCCACACCTAATTTACATTTGCAAATAAGGATTTGGATTCGGCCACACAAAAGGATTCCTGGACAACTCCCGTACCGAATCCTGCATTCGGTGCATCACTACTTTTACAGAACCTCACAGGTTTTAGCTCGACTATTTTCAGATTCAAGATTTTTGCAGTTTCGGGATATAATAAATGGAGAGGTTTTTTTATACAGAAAAATTGTAATTTTACTGAAACCCTCGAAAAATTCAACGGGAAAAACACAACTCGACCTTTGATAAATAAGCCCCTTAAATATTCAGGAACCCAGATCCTCAAAGACCTAAAGCAGTATGAGCATAAAACTTTTTTTTCAATTTCGCAGGTACAGGTATGGGAACCGTTATCCAGGAAACCGTTATCCAGAAAGCTCCGAATTATGGAATGGCCATCTCCCATAGACTCCACTTTATCCAAATAATCAATTTAAAAAAAAAATGATTTAATTTACTTCTATTATATTTAAACAGTAGTTTGTACTTGATCCCAACTAAAATTGGCCATACATGGGGAGATCTGCTCACTTGGCGATGTTGCCAAATGAGCAGGACGGATCACAGGACCACATCAACAAACAGATGTGCCCATGATATGATGGGATTCTTTGTCCTGTCCGATCTACATCTGGCTGACTCTCGGCCAGATATCGATGGTGGAAGTCCGTCAGAGGGCCGCATACATGGGCCAGTAAGCTGCTGCCTCTGTCTGCCGGCAGCTTTTATCGGCCCGTGTATGGCCACCTTAGGATATAATTAATCCATATTGGAATTTATTTCATGTTTAAATCATTTTCTTGTAGACTTTAGGTATAAAGATCCAAATTACGGAAATATCCATTATCCAGTAAGCCCCAGGCCCCAAGCATTCTGGATAACAGGTCCCATACCTGTACAACTTTGTAGCCAGATTTGAAAGCTTCTAAAACTGCAAAATGAGGTGAAGTCACTAAGGGCCTCTAGTGCGGAAGACTAATCTCCTCCAAATGCTTTCTCAGCAGCTTACATGTGACTTAAGACTGGTGAAACATACGTAGCACAAAGTTATCACATCATTTATATTTTCTCAGTGGTAATTTGCATGTTAGCTGCTGGGAAAACTTTTGGAGGAAATTAGTCAGGGGGCAACTAATCTCTTCATGTACCATTGCCCTAAGGGTGCTAGAGAGGAGGTACGTACAATAAATTGGTGGCCAGATAGTTTACTGACCTGCTACAGTAAGCAAAGCCCCTTACTAGGCTTAGGCATGTAAATAGCATGTTGAATAGCTAAAATTCAAGCAACACCACTCAAAAATGCAGAATTTGAGTGACAACATTTGTGAAAGACAGACAAATTAAGCATAAAGGTTTACAATATGCAGTCTCCTCAAATCCCCAAAATTAATATACAGAAAGCATGAGCCCAAATCAAGGAAGCACTGGGCAGTCAGCAACAATGGAACACTGACAATATAAGAATCAACAAGCAGGGCTTATGCTGATACTGTCACTACGACAGAAGATTCCCCAGTCAAATTGAGTTTGATGCAACCCATATAATGGACTGCAATAAGAGCCATCTGTGAGAAACAACAGCAGTGCTGTTAATTCATGATAATTGGAATATAATAAAATTGGAAAATAATAAAATAAAATCTGATAACTGCAGTATAAACATGCAAAACTTACTGTGTTGGCAAGTTCTAGATAGCTTCCGCCCATATTATTGCTGGAACTGGAAGTTTGAGAAAGAAGTCTTTGCAGTGCTGCTTGAGTTGTAGCTTTGCTCCCAAATTCCATAAATTTCTGCATGATCGAATGGTTCTGTGGGTTGGGACTCTGAAGATCCCGTGCTCCGGAGTCATACTCCCAACTCTCCCTTGCCCCAGATAAAGCCCCTGTAAAGTTTTTACAACAGAATATAAAAGTGATTCAGATCAGAGCATTAACAAACACAAAAACATTAATTACAATGTATAGTGTATGGTTGATAGGGTTAGTGACCCCCATTTGGAAGCTGGAAAAGAGGCAGAAGAGGAAGACATAGGATTCATAAACTATAAAACAGAAAGCCTAATTGAACAACTGCTAAGAATATACCATTTTATAACATACAAGAATTAAGTTAAAGGGTAACTGCCCCTCTAAGAATAAGTCAGTGGCCTTGTGTGGCACAGATAAACTTGTCACAAGACAAATCTGACAGAATTTGGAAATTTCTATTTGTCAGCAATTCTCATCCAGACAGGTTAAAGGGTTGAGCAGATAAATGGTTAAAACAGATGCTAGCATGCGCTTATAGTCGAGACATGCCCTGAATGCATGCCAGAATAAAATGTAACCAGATGTTCTAAATTTCTGCCATTATTTTTATCTTTTGTGCTTTCATTTCCAATTTCTAAAATGGGCAAGTGATGTATTTCAGTAGCTGGAAAAACACAGTGTCTTCTTATTTTACCAACCTCTTTAAAGGACCTTCTTTTATCATGGTTTATCCTCTTGGGAAAATATTGCTATAATTATAACAATTTTATTGAATTAATTCAATGTATGTTACAAATACATTCAAACTTGCTGCCGATTACACCTCAAGTAAATGTACCATTGTGGAACTCATTCTATTTCTGGCATAGAGATCAGTCTGATCTAACACAGACTCCTGGGGTTAATTTACAAAGTCTATACTGCACCTACAACTGGGCAATAGTACTTTATTCTAAAGTGTATAATAAATACTGAGAAAAAGTAGCAAAGGGACTGCTCCTCAAAAGTGGTTTTAGACTGGCGAGCAAAATCTGATTCTGACAGAGACAGATTGCCAAGAGGGGGATACTGATAACTTGATTGTTTCAGAAACAGTACAAAATTTTTATCAATTATATGCATATACACAAAAGCTGTGCATTTCTTGTAAATTATATCCTTATAAACAGTGAGTTCTGATGTCATCAGTTAAAAACGGTGAGTTCTGATCTCATCAGTTATAAACAGAAAGTTCTGATGTCATTTCTGTCCCATGACTCTTCAGTAACTTATAATATTGTTATATTTTACAAAAGGGAATACTTTATTCACTATATAATGTCTTATTTTCATAAGATAAAGCTTGTAAATATTCATTTGAGAACTTTTCCTTTCCTAAGCACTGTGCATTAGTGAATGCATAATCCCCCTTTGTTTTATTAGTAATTTATTTTGTGCAAATTTCAAAATTCTCATCCTTCTCACATACTATACATCACAAACAAAATAAACTTAATACTGTAAGCTCTACAGGACAGGGACCTCCTTCCTCATGCATCTTTAACATACCTACAAACATTTTGGAAATAAAAAGTGGGACAAAAAAGTTGCCGGGCGTAGCAATTCTTTGACCACGCCAAATTTTTGTCGCCAAAGTCCCTAATTATCATGTTCATTTTACAACATGCAGGTTCGAAAGTTTGAACATATTTCTGTTTTGTTTTTTTTTCCAGTTATTACAGATTAGCTAAGGAAGGTGAATTGCCCTTTAAGCTGTGAGTCTAACTTTTCTATAAATTGTTAAAAAAACTACCTTATCTGTTGCTGGTGCTATTCTGGACTCTCTGCCAAAAGCCATGCTGTTTCTTTATCTGGTTGTTCAATGCAGAGAACAACTGGACATTACAGTACAAATGAGGGATTGCAGGTTGAGCTCTCAAAAGAGGGACTGTCCCTCTAAAAACGGGAGAGTTGGGAGCTATATCTTTAACAATACTTAGCTTTTAGGGGGCTATGTCATAAATGGAACCAAGTCACGGATGAGATTCAATTTAAGGAGAAAAAACTTTCTCCAAATTCATTCCATGTTTTTCCCTTAGACTTCAATAGTGTTTTCATGTGATAAACAGTGAGATTTTTTTTTTTCTGAATTGAATTGCATCTCAAATTGAATCTTGTCCGTGACTTTTCAAGTGATAAACTTTTTTCACACTGATAAATCTGGCCCAAAGTTTGCTAAGGGCTACTGCTCCTGGGCAAACTTAGTGCCTTATATTATATATGGGGGTTAATCTTTATTGTAACTGTATGTTACTGCAATTACCCCTGTTCTATTAATTTATTATTCTACTGTAAAGTGATACGTATAGAAGTAACTCTATATAGATAAAAATATACATACATTCATACATACATGTAGGTTACTAATAAAAAACAAATGACTAATTATAAAGCCAGCTAGGCATGGATACAATGGAAGCACCAACCTATGCTGTTTTCACTTCCAGTTGGCCATGAGGTGATTCTGCCCCGGAGTTTTTTATTTTTGCAGGAATCATCGGATAGATCAACTTCTTCCTTCTGGATTTCCTGAACGAGCTGCATGCGACAGCGAATGAAATCTTGAAAAGAAATCTTCCCACTCTCATCTGCCCCAAGCTGGTGCATAATCTCAGCAACAGATCCCTCCATGTTAAGCTGGCGACACACCATCATCAAATCGTTTCTAGAAAATAGTTTATATTTGGCACTGTTGTTGCTTTTGCATCAGGTATTTTTGGTGCAGGTAGATCTTGACCTGAAAATAGGCATTTAAGCATTTTCAGGCAAAGAACTACCCAAAATCAAACTCTTGTTTCAAACTATAGCACAAAAGCAACAATGAATAACCAGTAAAAATGTCTACAAATTGCTAGAGTGCAAAGGGAACAGCAACATTTATACCATAATAAGAGGGAAATAAGCAAAAACAAGAGAAAGCAAGAGCAAAACTTTGCAAATACAAATTCACCTGTCGTAATGTAATATTCTCTGTTATGCTTTTATTGCATTGCTTAGCCTAATTTCGCATTGTGAAACTTTAACACCTGCTCTGGAGTTTCTTTAAATAATTTTGTCGCAAAAAATGGTTTACGGCTGCAAAATCTTATTAAACACACTGCGAATGTTCGCAAAAGCAATTTAGTTGCAAACTTTGGGAGGAAGTAGTTGAGGTGTTTAATCAGAAAATAACATCGCAAACGTGATCACTAACGTTCGCAAGCATCTTTGCGAATGCCCTTAACATATCTAGGGCATTAGAGGAGCTTTTATGTCTTTATTTAGTTCCCCTGGACATTTGTAATAAAAAATTGCCACTTCAAGCCTTTGCACCAACATCTCTAAAAAAAGACATTGTATCCTTCCCTGTTCAAATTGACTTAAGCGTAAGACTAGTAGCAAATTTTCACTAGGCACAAATCAACACTATGAAATGTTCGTACTGGTGAAGTATCACTAGCAAAAAGTCGCCAGTGTTTGGGGCCCAGGACACAACTTCACATTTTAGGGAATTAGCACAGCGGTAACAAATTTGTTGCGTGTGTGTGCAAATCAGTCGCTGGTGACAATTCACCCTTCAGTGAATTTGCCCCTATGGCTGTTTACATTTTTTTGTTCTGGAACAACCTGGTCAGCCCCTTTGCCTCCCTCCCCCATGTGCATGTGGACAAGCAAGTGCATGCCCAGTGGCATTACAGGGGGGGTGGGAGTGCAGAGCGACTACCTGCAGTGGGGGGATGAAAGGCCCAGATTAGGGGTAGGAAGACAGAAGAGGTACATGCCTATTGCCCCACACCCCTGTCACTGTTGTGCTCTTCTACCTGTCCCTATTTTTGGCCCTGGTTATATGGCTACTGGGGCTTAATTACCCTAGCAACTAGACAACAGTTTCAAAGTGAGAAGAAAGAACACCAATAAAAAATAACAATAGAACTGAACCTGGTTTTAGTTGCTGGAGTTAACCAGAAATAGGTAAAACAGGAACTGTCATGGGGAAAAAAGTTTTTTTCAAAATGCATCAGTTAATAGTGCTGCTCCAGCAAAATTCTGCATTGAAATCCATTTCTCAAAAGACCAAACAGATTTTTTTATATTTAATTTTGAAATCTGACATGCGGCTGGACATTTTGTCAATTTCCCAGATGCCCCAAGTCATGTGACTTGTGATCTGATAAACTTCAATCAGCTTTACTGTTGTACTGCAAGTTGGAGCGATATCACCCCCTCCCTTTTTTACACCAGCAGCCTAGTGAGATTCCCAGAAAAATGGGAAGGTAACCAGATAGCAGCTCCCTAACACAAGATAACAGCTGCCTGGTAGATCTAAGAACAGCACTCAATAGTAAAAACCCATGTCCCACTGCATACTATTCAGTTACATTGAGAAGGAAAAACAACAGCCTGCCAGAAAGCAGTTCCCTCCTAAAGTGCTGGCACAAGTCACGTGACCAGGGCAAATGGGAAATTGACAAAATGTCTAGCCCCATGTCAGATTTCTAAACTGAATATTAAAAGATCTGTTTTCTCTTTTGAGAAATGGATTTCAGTGCAGAAGTCTACTGGAGTAGCACTATTAACTGATGCATTCTGAAAAAAAACATGTTTTCCCATGACAGGATCCCTTTAACTAATAGTAAAAATCAACTGAAAAGTTGTTTAGAATCTAAATTGTTTCTCAGTAAAACTGATCCTTGTGCTGGTAGAAAAATACAAACAAAGTCATTTTAAGTGTCAAGTCACATAAAATGCAGTCAGCTTTCTTTCAATTATTAGATGAAACATTTAGAAGATATAATGCCAGAAGAGAATATTTCTTCACTTGATAGATTGTGATGGTATAAAATTCAACATTTCCTAAATGCTAAATTGATCACAGATACTACAGAACCAGATCACACTTCACTGGAGCAACATTTTATGGGATTGGATCGTATACCTCATGAAATCTCTGTAATCGACAACATTTTAGTAGGCTGTCCACATACATTGTTGATTGATGTCAAAACAAAATGGGAACAAGAATAAACATGCACCTTCTCAGATGAAAAATGGGCTTTAATGGTCGAAAAATCTTATTTCAATTTTATGCACCAGACTACAGGAAAATAGCTATAAAAATTCTCTCAAAAAGGTCTAAAATGTGTCCAAACTTTCCAGATAACTGCTGAAGGTGAGGAAAACCAGATGACCTCACTCATATGATATGACAATGTCCCAATATCTCTTACCTAAATTTACAGATGTGACCATAACAGGCTCAGCCACTTTTTATTACATAAAAATGATATGTTGAAAGGAGAACTATACCCTAAAAATGAATATGGCCAAAATTCCATATTTTACATACTGAACTTATTGCACCAGCCTAAAGTTTAAGCTTGTCAATAGCAGCAGTGATCCAGGACTTCAAACTTGTCACAGGGGGTCACCATCTTGGAAAGTGCCTGTGACACCTGCTCAGTGGAGTGAGTGGACTGAGCAGCTGTTGAGAAGATAAGCTTATCCCTTTGGCTTAATTTTGAAGAATCCCCAGAATATTCTGTTCTTACAGCATAAATAGTCCTGTTTGAAAGTCATTGCTATATCCTCTGCTCTTACCAAGAAACTTGACATGACCTGTAGCCAATTCCCTTTAATATCATCAGCTATCGGATACCCCTCACCCTACTGCAGGTTAATGTTTTACCACTGTTGCCTGCCCACCATTGTATAACCATTTTACTGCTAGTTTGTTAGTTTGTTAGTTTCAAGCTGCTTATTATGTTATATTTACATGATCTATTTTAGAATACACATGCTTACAAATTTTGCTCTTTTGAAAGTATATCTCATGTAAGGCACAGTACTCTGTTTTATGACTGTTTAGGAATTATTGATTTATACAGGCTGCATTATACAAACTAAAATAAAGACTTTAAAAAAATGAAGTCAGTTTTAATTGATTTTAAAGGATAGACTCTAAGCAACTGCCCCCACGTTTTCCCACAACCTAATACTATTGAGCAGCTTATTATGATAAGGTCTGAATCACAAAAACAGAAATAGCACACTCTTTAAAGTGAACAAAAAAAGGTTTTATTACATGCTGGTCACTACACAAGGTAACAGCATAATTGGGCATTAGTGTAGTGACCGGAATGTAATAAAACCTTTTTTTTGTTAACTTTAAAGAGTGTGCTATTTCTATTTTTGTGATTCATGCATGAATTTTCTTGGAGACGGCATGGTGGGCAGCCTCCCTTTTAATAAGCACCTCGTAAAAATATTTTTGTAATTATTTATTCTTAATATGAGTGTGCTCCTTCTGCTCTTGTTTTTATTAAGATAAGGTCAACTGGTAGCCCCACCATGCTGTTCCATGACTTGTGCGCTAAGGAAGAAGCACTATATTTCAGGGCAATATGACTGCTTGAGACAGTAAGAAATACCTTTATATTTTTAAAAACTTCATAAGCTTTTACCTGTGAGACTGAGATTTATATTGTATTATGCATTATTTTTAGGTCTGCCACATTGCAAATCATGACAAATACTTGTCCTTGTTGATATTACCTTTATAGCTCATTTGCCTTGCCAGCTATGGATTTATAAGGCACTTAATAAAAGGGTCACTGGCTTGGTGTGATTTAGTTCACAATAATGCAGGGTTGAGATTACACTCACTAGATCTTTCATTATGAAGTTTCCAGTAATCTCATCTGGCCTTCTTACTTAATTTGCTCTGCTAAATGCAGAGTAACTGAACTGTAATAAGGATTGGGATGTGGTGGAAAAAGATAGCATTATCCTACGGGTAATGAGTGTGGCATCTATAAGCTACCCAATAAAAAGTAAGATGTTAAACAAATTTAAAAAAGATGGTACAGGGCTCAGACTAACAAAAATATGAATAAAAAAAATCTATTACTATAAATGGAACACATGGCAATAGCAAAACAAGGTTTATTAGTAAAAAAATTTAAAATGTTTCCCATGACACTGCAACCACATGTACTCCTAATCCTAAATATTAACACAGACACAAAGGCTATCACATACACAACTCCCTTTCCTTTGCTTTTCACATTTGGTTGTAAACACACTGCAAATAAATTAGCATGTACTACGTGAGTAGATGAGTATATGGTCGATTTACTCCCCCATAAGGATATTCGCTCAGAAACCTATTAAATTAAAACCTCTGTAAGAAGCACTGAGGAATTATTTTAACAAGTGTGTGATGACAACAAACACACCTTTTATCTTTGCCGCCGGAACACGTACATCTGTCAGAATAAGCAGTGGGAGCATTAAATGTCTCTGCTGAACTGTGAGGCCGCATTAACACGTTAGTGATGATTAGTGCAAAAGGACTTAATGAATGTGTTCAGCACGGCTTCCCTGCTGGGAATCTCACTAGGCTGCTAAATTCTCAGGATTTAAGAGATGTAATGATGCAAACATTTATACATTCCACTATGAAACGCTAGCCACTCTCATTGCTCGCCATTCAAAGCTAGCCACCGTCATTGCTTAGTTATCTAGAATGGGTGTTTTGAAAAGGTTTCAGTGCAGAAACAACAATTCAGAGAGCACCTGAGAAAGGAGGTTGTACCGAAGAAAATTCGTGCGTGGATCTCAATAAACTACAAGTTTTTTTGCACATCTACCAGAGTGTATTAAAGGGGAATTCAACCCCTCCCGCACTAACCCCCTCCCCTGCTCCCCCCGGCCTACCTCTTCCCCGGGCAAATGCCCCTAAGTCGCTACTTACCTCTCCGTGCAAGACGTTGCTGTAGAACAGTGATCCCCAACCAGTAGCTCACGAGCAACATGTTGCTCTCCAACCCCTTGGATGTTGCTCCCAGTGGCCTCAAAGCAGGTGCTGATTTTTGAATTACTGGCTTAGAGGCAAGTTTTGGTTGTATAAAAACCAAGTGTACTGCCAAACATTCTCTCCTGTAGGCTGCCAGTCCATATAGGGGTTACCAAAAAGCCAATCAGAGCTCTTATTTGACATCCATGTGGACTTTTTCATTCTTGTGTTGCTCTCTTTTTTAAATTTAAATGTGGCTCACGAGCAAAAAAGGTTGGGGACCCCTGCTGTAGAACCTGGCTGGAGGGGACCTGCACAGAGGGGTAAGTAGCGACTTAGGGGCATTTACCCCGGGGAAGAGGTAGACCGGGGGGAAGTGGACCTATGGGGGGCGGGGTTAGCGCGGGAGGGGTTGAATTCCCCTTTAACCATTTCCCAATCCATCATGTCACATAAGTCTCATGAGTCTGAAACAGTTCAGTGTAAAAATAAAAATTGGATAAATTGATAGACTGTGCTTCTAATATAAGTAGTTAGGCAACCATATAATGTATAAAGGTTGGAGTGACTGGATGTCTAACATAATAGCCAGAACACTACTTCCTGCTTTTCAACTCTCTAACTCAGAGTTAGGGTGGCCAAACATGGAGAGATCCACTCAATTGACAATGTCACCAAATGAGCAGATCTCTCCCGCTATGCCCACCCTGAGGTGGGAGATATTGGGCTGATTCAATCATGGGCTCTAGGGCCCAACGACTTTATCACAACGAAGGGTAACGGGTGGTCGGGTCGTGGGATGACATCAATGAACAGATGCAGCTGCCTGTCGGCAACTTTTATCGGCCCTTGTATGGCCACCTTATGTCAGTGACTTGAAGGGGGCCAAATGGGACATAAATATTCAGTGAGTTTACAATTGATCCTCCGCATTCAGATCAGATTCAAAAGCAACAGTTATGACCCATGTGCCCCCACTCAAGTAACCAATCAGTGGAAACCAAGACAGCTGCAGGAAGTAGTGTTCTGGTTATTATGGTTATTATGTTAAGCATTTCAGCCTTTATACATTATATTTTTGACTAACTAACCACTTTTTATTTTTATACTGAACAATTCCTTTAAATGTCGATATCCCAGTTCATTTAAATGCAAAATACTGTTACATAGTTACATAGTTAAATTGGGTTGAAAAAAAGTCCATCAAGTACAACCCCTCCAAATTAAAACCCACCATACACACACACACATCCCTACACTCTTTCACACAAACCATATATTCCCATAGCTATTCTATCTGTAGAATTTAGTATCAAATAGCCTTTGATATTATGTCTGTCCAAAATATCATCCAAGCCCCTCTTAAAAGCATCAACAGAATGAGCCATCACAACATCACCCGGCAGTGCATTCCACAACCTCACTGTCCTCACTGTGAAGAACCACCTACGCTGCTTCAAATGAAAGTCCTTTTCTTCTAGTCTGAAGGGGTGGCCTCTGGTGCGGTGATTCTCTTTATGGGTAAAAAGGTTCCCTGATATTTGTCTATAATGTCCTCTAATGTATTTGTAAAGTGTAATCATGTCCTCTCGCAAGCACCTTTTTTCCAGAGAAAACAACCCCAACCTGGACAGTCTCCCCACATAATTTAAGTCTTCCATCCCTCTAACCAGTTTAGTTGCACTTAGTCTCTGCACTCTCTCCAGCTCATTTACATCCCTCCTAAGGACTGGAGTCCAAAACTGCACTGCATACTCCAGATGAGGCCTTACTAGGGATCTATAAAGAGGTATAATTATTGTTTTCATCCCTTGAGTTTATGCCCTTTTTTATGCAAGACAGAACTTTATTTGCTTTAGTAGCTACAGAATGACACTGCCCAGAATTAGACAACTTGTTATCTATAAAAACCCCAAGATCCTTCTCACTTAAGGAAACTCCCAACACACTGCCATTTAGTGTATAACTTGCATTTATATTATTTTTGCCAAAGTGCATAACCTTGCATTTATCAACATTGAACCTCATTTTCCAGACTGCTGCCCAGTTTCCCAACTTAGACAAATCTCTCTGCAAAGTGGCAGCATCCTGCATGGAACCTATAGCTCTGCACAATTTAGTATCATATGCAAAAATAGAAACCTTACTTTCAATGCCCACATCCAGGTCATTAATAAACAAGTTGAAAAGCGCAGTCCTCTTTCGCCTGTCACGGGAGGGGGTGGGCTGAGGCAAAGGGCAACAGCCAGAATCGGATTAATGTGAAGACTCTTTTTAGAGGTGTCATCCTGCGGCCCCAGGACAAAAGCAACCGCTGCCCATAGGAAAAGTTTTCTCCCGCACCAGAAGCGGATCGTGGCAACATCTGAGAGCAGCTGAGCTTAGCTGGAGGAGCGAAGAAGAGAGAAGCCAGGGAGGAGAAATCTAGTGCTGAAGGCTGGATGGTCGCCTTTTCTGAAGGGAACTGGAAGTGCAGTTCCTGTAGGTTATTTCATAATAAAAGCTTTGCTATTTTAAAATTTAATTTGTGTTGGTGGTTTTTTTTTCGTTGTAGAGTAACAATTTTTTTTTTTTTTAAATTTGATGTTATTGTTCCTTTAAGAAATACTAGCTAAACAAACCAGTAAACCTATATATTTATGGATAGTTCAGGAATAGAACTGTTTTATACATTAAAGGGGTAGTTCACCTTTAAGTTAGCTTTTAGTATGTTATAGAATGGCCAATTCTAAGAAAGTTTCAAAAGCTTCATTAGTTTTTTTATAGTTTTTTAATTATTTGCCTTCCTCTGACTCTTTTCAGCTTTCAAATGAGGGTCACTGACCCCATCTAAAATCAAATGCAGTGTAATGTTACAAATTTATAGTTATTGCTACTTTTTATTAATCATCTTTCTATTCAGACTCTCTCCTATTCATATTCCAGGCTCTTAATCAAATCAATGCATAGTTGCTAGGATTGCTGAAATGTTAATTTGTAGAGCTGTTGAATAAAAAGCTAAATAACCCAAAACCAGAAATAATAAAACCCAACTACATATTGTCTCAGAATATCACACTCTATGTCTACTTAAAGTTAACTCAGATGTGAAAAACCCCTTTAAATAGCATTATAGGTATGTACTGTACTATAAAAGCCTCAATTGTTGGTTCATCTCACCCCACCCAGAATTTCTGTAAAGAAGCAACAATTATCTGTTATACCCCCTGCTTGCCGGCTGAGTCCTATTAAAATCATGATGTCATACAAATAAAATCTATAGCTGTGGTGAAAAACCGGAGCTGTAAAAAGCTCTGGAGGACCTCCAATTATAAATTCCTGCTCTTAAGAAGAAAAGACTCAATTACACTGCTTAAATTGAAGTAGAACATATCTTAAAGTGGGAATATGCAACCATTTGTGTTCCAGCTGCTGTGGGACTACTCTTTGCCTATCTGCATAAAACTGTAGTGGTAGAGACTGTCTCATTCTTTTGAAATTCAAGCTTAAAGGATTTATATTCATAAAAAGATTTTTAAAATAGAGGCAAACCCCTCAACCATCACTTCTCCAAGTTCTAACTTCACAGATCAGAAGCTTATAGGTTATTTTTAAAGAGGAACTACAGGAGAAATATTGTACTGCTTCTGAATCAACTGTTCATTATGCTACCCCCCCCCCCCCCCCCCCCCCCCCCCGTCTCCTACATGCAACATTGTGCCAGTCTGTTGTTTTGGAACAACTCCAATTCCTGCATTAAGAGACAGCTTATGGGGAGATTGATAGTGATGAGTAACTTATTTATTTGCGTATTTTACTCTGTGAACTGTACAAAGAGGAAGACAACTGTATAGTTTTGACCCAATATCTTCCCACTGTATAGTATTGGTAGTTTTGCTCATATCTCCTCCGTTCTTAACCACCTTCTTTTTTCACCTCTTTTTACTTTCTGCTCGAATTTTTGCAGAAGGTTGGATGTAACTTTAGAGGGGATATCATTTTCAAATATTAATCTGGTATAAAACAGTTTCATAAAGGAAAGTAGTTTTTTTATAGTTCTCAAGTTCGGAGGCGTGGTGGGATCGCCCATAGCAGTAGGATAAAGGACCTTTTATTTCTGAATCAAACTATAATATGCTGCATCTTCAGCAGGTAAAACAACAACTTAAACATAGTCCACAGCATAAAGTAAAATCAGTTTTCAAGGACAGCAAATCCATAAAGTATTTTTTTTTTCCCATTCAGGGTTCAGGCTCACCTAGCCTTGCAAGCTTTTAGATCCTCAGGGAAGAGAGCGATTGTCACACAATTTTCCTTTGTAGACCTCACATTCGCCTCCCAACCACCCTCCTGAATTCCCAGGGCTCTCTTATTTCCTGTAGAAATTAGCCCTGCTGTGCACCTTGAAGTTATCTAAATAAAGGGGAAATATACCTGTCATCCAGGACCCACCCTGGTACATACAAAGGTTATGGCACTATACTGGAATATGAAATTCATTCTCCATTTTCATTCTGCAAATAATCCAATATTGCAGTCTAAACCTTGTATTTGTTATATTATTATATGATTTTATATTTTGAAATTCAAAAGTACATTTGTTGCAATACTACTTTTTTCCAATGAGAGACAGTTTTGCCAACCTCCTAAGTACAAAAGAACAAAGTTAGGGGTGTATTTTGACCCAATAGCCGTGCCCTATAACTAGAGTTGAATTCCAATATAAAGAAAGATAGTGTTTTAGTAAAGTAAATCTAAAATATTGATTGAACATTGTTGAGCTGAGATATAATACACTACTCTTGATAACTTTGTGGTGTCCATAAAGTACAATTCTAAAATCACAACACATGGTTTTAGAACGAATAAGGGAAAACTGTGGGTGGTTGCCTACATATGACTGACATTCATATTCCAAACCCATAAAACATATTTATTTCATTTAACACAAGCTGAAATTGGCTTAACATGTTAGCAGCGCTGAGAAAAATGGATACGTTCCAACTTGATGGCAATTTGAGTTTTCATTACTGTTGCTCTAACAAATGTATTTCATGAGGTTTATGCAGTTGCTCCAAAAATAACAGTTTCAGTGCTACATTAAAACTAAAAAGCATAGTACAATTTAAAGCATTCCAAGGTACAATAAACGGCATGCACCAGATACCTGTTCTGCAACAATTGTAACAGTTGTAAGCTTTTTTTTTTTTTTTTAATGTATTACCCTGATTTATCTGCCTATTTCCAGATTAAAAATTTTCGATGCACCAAATCCACTATTTTGGATTTTGGCTGAATCCCTGAATTCTTAGTGGAAGATACGGCCAAAAACCGAACAGAATCTGAATTTGTATATGCAAATTAGAGGCGGGAAAGGAAAAAGTGGGGAAAACAAGTTTACTTCCTTGCTTTATGACTAGAAAGCCCTGGCCACAATTTGCATATGAAAATTAGCATTTGGATTTGGCCAGGCAGAAGGATTCGGCCTAATCTGTATACTGCTGAAAACGGCCGAATCCTGGCTGAATCCCGAACCGAATCTTGGATTTGGTGCATCCCTATTGAAAATGCTATGTGGTTGCTATGTTATAGCCTGAGAGCTGTGACATGTAGCAATCCTGTGCATTTTGATGTTCAGTAACTAATAATACAGAATCCTGAGGCAATTGCCAGCATGGAGTGATTTTGAACATTTTGGCACCAGTCCACAGAGCTATTACTTGTGGGGAAGACAAATGTGCTTGAAATCGCTATTGGCCTTAAGTCCAAGGCTAAAAAACAGATAACATGATTCAATAGTAGTATTAAATATTGTTAAATATTTGGTTGGGCAAACCGCTATCTTCCAACAGTAGAAGCTGTACCTAGGTCCACATATTATAGCTATAAATAACTGCACCAGGAAGAAGAGGAAACAAGCTGCTGATAACACAGAAACCAAAGCAGACTTGCAGCAGGGACTAAGGTACATTAATTTACTTTTCCTTTAAAGGACCAGTAACATCAAAAAATTTTATTGTTTTAAAGTAATAAAAATATAAGGCAGTGTTGCCCTGCACTGGCAAAACTGCAGTGTTTGCTTCAGAAGCACTACTACTGTTTATATAAATGAGATGCTGTGTAGCCATGGGGGCAGTCATTCAAAGGAGAAAAGGTCCACCATTACTACTTATCAGCTTGTTTATATGCACTACTAGAGTATTATTTCTTGAGCAAACAGATCAGTTTTAACAGTGCAGGGCAAAATTACAGTATATTTTCTTACTTTAAAAGACTTAAATTTTTTGGTTTCTGTTCCTTTAAATATATATACCAGGTAGGTAAGATTCTTTAATATGCCACTTAATTTGATATGAACTATCTGTTGCTCAAGTATTCATTTTGGGGGTATAGTTTTCCTTTAAAAGCTGTTTTTTTTGTGTCAGTATATCTGAATGAAAAGCATGAAATAGGAGGGAGATTTAGACAAGCTGTTTGTTGACAGTGTATTGAGATCTACTGTACTTATTACTGGCTAAAGGTCTACTGGTAGATCCTGATCCAACTTTTGGGCACCACTGCTCTAATCTATGGTAAAAAATATGCCACGCAGTTTAAAACTTGTTGCACAGTGTGAAAAATTGTTGTGTAAAAATGTCCATTGAGTTCAATGTGCTTGCAAATTTTTTGCTGTTTCGCAAATTTTTGGTGAAGCAAAATGGGTCATATTCAGTGCCGGGGGGTAGAATTCCCCTTTAAGACTACTAGAAAATCATGTAAACATTAAATAAACCTTCCACTAAGGAAGTGTAATGTAGTGGCTGTAACATATACACTTAAGTTCCCGCCGTATGCAAATTAGGCATTGTTAGCGTAACTGCGCTTTGCCTGGCGAAGTAAAACTAGCGCAAATATGCTACTGTTTGCCGACCTGAGCGTAACTTTGCACTTTAGTGAATTTGCGAAGAGTGGCGAACGCTAGCGAATTTTCGGATCTTAGTGAATTTCCCCCTATGTGGAGATGTCGGAGTACATGTGCTTTACAGACTATAAACTACCAACAAAAAAGTCCTATAAATAAATCAATGGACATACGACTTTTTAGATTCTTCGCAAGATTCAGCAGTCTGACTCTTCAACAGTATAGTAGGACAAGAAGGAAGACAGTATCATTACTAACAACGGCTACTAAGAACTCTGCTACTGGGTAAACCTTGTGTCAGATACCTGCATTGGGTCCAAAGAAAAGGCAGATTTTACAATGGGAAGAATAGTTAATGGTTTCTCCTCCAAAAATGCACCATGAGTAGCTAGACTGGGTGACACTATTGTCTGTGGTGACCATCTTGGAAGAGCAAGGAATTCTAGAAATAAAGTTGGCAGGGTTCCAGAGTAGAAAGGAAAAAAGGTGCTTGTTGCCCAGGTAAGCAGGGTAGATAATGTAAATATCCATTAAGGTTTAGATTATTATAAAAATTCCAATAAAATATTTTAACATATTTAAGACGTTTTTTGACAGATTTTTGTTTCAATGAAAATGATTATGCGCTGTTGACTGCTATCAAGTTGAAAGCATTTTGTCAAATCTGTTATATTTGTTGTTTTCTCTCTCTTCCCATTTATGTTTATTGGACAGAATCCTATGCAAATAGTGCTACATGGTATAGCTAAATAAGTAAAGGCAAAAAAATGTACCAAGATATATGGAGGACTTCAGAAACTTCTTGTGTTTGCTGGCAGACCTGAGGACTGGGCAAATACCCGGATACCTTAGTTATATTATAAGTCATAATTTTAGGCCTGAATAAGTCTCATATTTTCCTAATAAGCATATTTGATAGAGATGTGCTGGCGCAGCTTTTAGATTAAGAATTCATTTCTGTTGCTAAAAAAAAAAATTGGGTGAATGGCATGTAACGGTATATGTGCTTGTTTCAGATTTTCAAACATGCATGTGTGAGAAATTATGGAAATAACTGCCAGTGATAGTGTGACTGCCAAAGAAAGCACATGGCTCCAAAACAGCACATTGTAAATGGTCTTAATTATCTGGGAAGTCTTATTTTAGGAAATGATTTTAAGGTCATTGAAGGGTACAGAACATTAATTCCAATTCTACATATTATTACTGGTGCAGTTATACAATACTTTTTATGAGTTAAGTTGCCCATATACAGTATGGGAAGATATCGGGTCAAAATTTAGTCATTAGAACTTGAAATAAGAATTCTGTTTAACAAGGCAATATTTAAAGAACCAATATAACAAAAACCACTGTGGAAATTGGTGTAAAATGAACGGCATACATTTAGGCTGGGTGCAGACAGGGAGATTCAGGGAGATTCTGTCGCCTGGCGATTAATCAAGGTGACAATCTCCCCGAACTGCCTTCTCCCTGACCACTGCCTGTTTAAATTAAAAAGCGCCAGCGCCAATGCACACGCGGCTCGGCGATTTCCGGAATCGCACAAAGTTGCTTCGTGAGGAAACTTCGGGCGATTCCAGAAATCGCCGAGCTGCGTGTGTATTGGCCCTGGCGCTTTTTGATTTAAACAGGCAGAGGACAGGGAGAAGGCAGTTCGGGGAGATTGTCGCCAGCGATTAATCGCCAGGCGTCAGAATCTCCCCGAATCTCCCTGTCTGCCCCAGCCCTTAAAGGGGACCTGTCTGCTAAAAAAAAATATTCTAAATCCTATTTTATCACATTAGTCAAGCAAAATAAACTTTAATTACACTGTATAAATTATTTTACTCTTGTTTCCTTCGGTCTGGGACTTCATAAATTTAGCAGGTGGGCATGAGCCATTTTGTGGACACTGTTATTAAAGGGGACCTGTCACCCTAAGAAATAATTCCAAATTCCTTTTCATCAAGTTAGATGAGCAATATAAACTTTACTTACACTATATTTATTATTTAAATTTTGTTTCCATCAGTCTTAGAATGACAAAATCACAGAAAACAGGCAGCAGCCATTTTGTCGACACTGCTAAGACAAATTTCACCCCAATATGTTGTGTATGCACCAGAATGGGGGACTTAATGCCCATGCACAGTGCCCTAGGCAATTATAGAGTGTGAGGAGAGAGGGGGAATGTGGGGAGCGCAGTGACATCTATAAATTGCTGAATGGAAAGTGAAAGAAATTGACCTGCACTGACATAGAGGCGGGGCATGTAATATTTGATTTACAGCTCAACACCTTTATAAAGAGTAGGGATGCTTTAATGAAAATAATTTAGGTTAAATGTTTAATTTATAAAAGTGTTTCCTTATCTATCTTTTTATGTGTGAGTGACAGGTCCGCCTTAAAAAGATACTGACACCTGAAACTAAACTCCATTTTTTACATCTATTATAATATTGGCTTTGAAAGCTACTTCTAACTTTGCCATAAAGTATTTGCATGGTGCTTTTACATTACCAGTCTGATCCCCCATGTTTCTGTATGAGGGGGCTGCCATATTTGTGCAGCAGGAGTCTGTTAGCATTAGAAACTGTAACTAACAGGCTGAGATGGAACAGTCAGGTTGGCAAAGTCAGAGAGTCAGGCTTAGGAACTTCAGCTAACAATTATATACAAAAACAAACCTCTCAGCGAAAAATGATCAACAGGACCTATAGGTAACATTTAGGGGCCGATTTACTATAGTCACGTGAAGGATCGAAGGATCGAATTTCGAACGTAGGATTTATTCTTTGGTCGAATATGTAAATTTTGGCATATTCGATCATCGAATACGGAATGGTCGAACGATCGAATACATTCAAATAGAGTCGAATGAACGAATATTCGATCATTCGACCAGCAAAGGATTTTAATCTTAAAGTTTATTTGGCAGATTGGACCTACCGAATTGCAATAGAAGCCTATGGGAGCACTCCCATAGGCTTCTGAGGCTAAGTCCTGATCGAATAGGATTCGTACGATCGAAGTCTTCGATATTTTGAATTGTACGAATCATTTGAATGATCGAATGATTTATTCGTTCAGTCGAATGATTTATTCGACTTATCGAATAAATTTGTATTCGATAGTCAAATGATCGAATATCGAATAAAATGTAGCCTAGAACTATTCGATTAACATTCGAAAATCAAATGCTAATCGAATAGAAACAATATTTTTTTGGGGAATAATAGTAAATTTGCCCCTTAATGTACATTCATATGTTAAAATTAATTTTTTAGTGTCAGTATCACTTGAAGGCAAGCCTTGCATCATATCAGAATCTTGCTTGTGTACCAGTATGGGGGAACCCGGTGTACATCCCCATGCACTGGCTACACAATCAAATGGTGGGTGGAGTGCATTTACATCTAGGAAGTGCTGAATGGAAAGTGAAAGTAATTGCCTGTCCTGTCTCTATGCCTAAGGCATAGCAGAGGGGCAGACAATATTTTATTTGAGATTTTTAAACCAGTTTAAAACAGCTATGAATGCTTTAATAAAAAATACAGTTTGGGTTTCATGTTTAATTTGAGAAGGACTTTTATAACACAGCTGTTTATGTCTGGGTGACAGGTCCACTTTAAGCTCTGTCATGCATGATTAAATTCTTAATGCACTATTCTTGTGTTTTCCCCATTTGGTAGTACCTATTAAACTGCAGTGCTCCCTGCAAAAAAAAAATCTAAATATTTACAAAATGACTATTATTATGGAGCATGTACATGAAGGTTATATAATTAACATTGCATAGGATGTTTAAAATTGCATTTTTTGCAAATGTTTAGTGCGGGAGGCTCATACATCGCTCATTATCCCTAACCAGAGGTTATTATTAACACCTGGATTTCTGTCACATAATTTGGTGGGGGGAAAAAACACTTGGCAATTGGGAAATTTTATTACCTGTTCTCAAAAGCAAACTTTGCGAGGAAGTCGATGAGGTCCGAACAGGGCCAGGCCAGGCCGAGAGGCCGCCCCAGGCAACCCGTCCAGCTGAGGCGCCCTCTCAACCATGCCCGCAGGAGACACGTGCATATGCACGCTGACCAGCCACTTCAGGGACGCTCCCTCCTCCCTTCACGTATACGCGCGCATGCTCAAACAGGCGCGCTGCTTTAGGGACGCTCTCCCCCTCCCTTCACGAATACACGCGCATGCGCTCAAACAGGTGCAGGACTGCCAAGAAGCTCAACTCCCTAAGCCAGACTAAGGGGTAGGCAGCAGTGAAAGGTACGTGCCTGGCACCCCCAAAGCTTTGCGCCCCTACCTACCCCTAGTTCCGGCCCTGGGTCTGAAATGTAGGGATGCACCGAATCCAGGATTCCGTTCAGTATTCGCCCAGGATTCAGGCATTTTCAGCAGGAATCCTTGTGCCTGGCTGAACCAAATCCAAATCCTTACAATCATGTGACTTTTCGTCACAAAACAAGGAAGTAAAAATATTTCCTTGTTTTATGACGAAAAGTCACATGATTTTAAGGATTTTAAAGATTTGGATTTTGCCGCTTTTGCCCTTCCTCTCAATAATTTGCATATGCAAATTAGGGTTCGGATTCGGTTCGGTATTCGGCCTAATCTTTCACAATGGATTTGCGGGTTCTGCTGAATCCAAAATAGCAGATTCGGTGCATCCCTACTGAAATGGACCAAAAAGGTTGCAAACAATGAAAATCTTGGTCCAAACGTTTCCAAAGACTTTTGTAAATGTTTTTTGAGCCAATTAAACATATTACATTTCCCCAAATGTCTATAATCATGGAGATATTGTCATTTATAGATTTACCATAATATTATAGTTGGTTTGAGGGTAATCTTCTGCAATTCTGAGGCCTGAGCTATCCACGGCACAAGGCTGTTCATTTAAACTTAGGTCAAAACTATGTACCTAATAATATTTGTGCACGTTTGCCCAACTTTACATTGAAAACTTGAGGTTATTTAAAGAAATATGTGAAACCACTGGATCAGTAAGGTATACACAAAACTTGCATGACACTTGCAAATCTCTAGATGGGCAGCCCTGCTTTAGAAGACTACTCAATTCACGAGAAGCCTGTTAAAGTGGACCCATCACCCAGACACAAAAATCTGTATAATAAAAGTCCTTTTCAAATTAAACATGAAATCCAATTTCAAATTTTTATTAAAGCATTCATAGCTTTTTTAAGCTCATTTAAAAATGCCCAGCTGTCAATCAAATATTGTCTGCCACTCCTCTATGCCTTAGGCATAGAGGCGGGGCAGACAATTACTTTCACTTTCCATTCAGCAATTCCTAGATGCCACTGCTCCCCACACATTCCCCCAGTTCTCTTAACCATTTAATTGTGTAGCCAGGACATGGGGATAGACATCGGGTCCCCCATTCTGGTGCACAAACAAGATTCTGAGATGATGCAAGGGTTGCCTTAATAACAGTGTCCACAAAATGGCTCCTGCCTGCTTGCTATAATTATGAATTCCCAGACTGAAGAAAACAAGATTAAAATAATTTATATAGTATAAATAATGTTCATTTTTCTTGACTAATGTGATAAAATAGGATTTTTAATTTTTTTTTTGGGGTGACGGGTCCACTTTAATGACATGAATAAAATAATAATTGAATGGAAAATAATTGGAAAGAAAAACATGAGAAACACTGAGTGCATTAGTGCATGACAAGCTAAGACATCTTACATTTAACTGCAAGCTTGTTTGAACTGTATCCTCCAATGCACATCAAAACACACAGAGTGATAACCGATTTTTAAATCTGGAAAAGGCAACAGAATCCACACAGGGTATAGTTTTGTGGGTAGTGCATTAAAGTTTTATCATACTTCACTGAACAGGATGAAAAGGACACCCAGCTGGGATAGAGCGCAAGGGAGAGGATAAATGAAAATAACATAAGGGGTGTTAATGAAGGATAGCGCCATGCTTTTTTCTGGGTCATTGGTTTCCATGTACTTTGCTAGTATTTACTGGTATTGCTATTAATTGCTTAACTTGAACCAAGTGCTTAGGGTAGCCGTGCCAAAGCCTCTCACAATATGTTGTTGAAATGTATGCCCATTCCTCCAAACAGAACTGGATAAGTCTGTGGGCCTTCTCAAAGGGATTGTTCACCTTTGAGTTAACTTTTATGGTGTAGAAAGTGATATTCTGAGACAATTTCCAATTGGTTTTCAATTTATTATTTGTGGTTTTTGAGTTATTTACTTTTTATTCAGCTGCTCTCCAGTTTGTAATTCCAGCAATATGGTTGCTAGAATCCAAATTACCCTAGCAGTCATGCATTGTTTTGAATAAAAGTGGAACACGAAATGGAGAGGGCCTGAAAGACGAGTAATAAAAAATTGCAACCTCATGAGCCATTTTGTTGCAACTTTGGAAGGATGCTTTGGATCAAAAAACATTTCTGACCAAATTTTAGGTTTCTGGTTTATATGTTATGGTGTCAATTTAGAATTTTTACATAGCCCTCCTTCCTCTGTTGACATCTGTTTTCAGAAGTATACCCAGGGCTGCTATTAGAAATCACGGGAGCCTTGCATAGCAATATTTTCTGCCCTCCTTGCATCAGTACAAAAGCACACAGACACGAACGCTAAAACATAAAGGGCCCCCTACAATTTTGGTGGACAGGGCCCATCTACAAGTTTTGGTGGTCAGGGGTGCCCTTCAAGTTTTGGCGGTCAGGTCCCCCTACAAGTTTTGGCGGTCAGCCCCCCTACAGGTTTTTGCAGTCAGGCCCCCCTACAAGTTTTGGAGGTCAGGCCAATCCTACAAGTTTTGGAGGTCAGGCCCCGTTTTAGTGGTCAGGCCCCCCCTACAAGTTTTGGTGGTCAGGCCCCCCCCTACAAGTTTTGGTGGTCAGGGCACCCAATACACGTTTTGGCGATAAGGGCACCCTACAAGTAAAAGAAGAAAGCATTGGTGGCCACAGACCCCCCTAAAAGTTATTTAAAAACTGGTGTCCTAGGCCCCCTACTACAAATGATAAAAAACACATTAGTGGCCAGGGTCAGGAGAAACTTTACAGTGGTGGCCAGGGGTAAAGAACATTAGTGTTAAGTGGAATGCAAGTTTACACTTCACGGGGGGTGGGGTCCTTTTCCTCGTTTGCAAAGTCTTCTTCATTCTCTGTGGTGGTCTCCTTCTCTGGCAAAAGCTCCAACTTCTTCGACTCCAGCAGCTTCAGCTTATTCTGTTCCAACAATTTCGGCTTCTTTCGCTATGGCAGATTCGGCCGACTATTCAGGAGGGCCCATACTGGATTAGTTAAAGGGGGTCCAGCTAATCAGGAAAGTGCAGCATGCCTGGGTTACCCCTTGAAACTAGAAATTCTGACTGTCCGCCCTGTACCCCACTGATGGTAGCCCTGTGTGTGCAGGACAGAATAAAGGCAAAATTTTGTGTTATCACACAAAATTCTTTGTGGGCACCACAGTTTGGTGTGCACTGGCCTCAAAATGTTTTGTGTTTTACCCACTCTTAATTAAAAAATAAAAAATAAATATATATATATATATAAATGAAACAAATTGTAATTCTAAACAAGTTTCCAATATGCATGGTTTTAAAGTTATTATAAACATAACTGTTTTTGAAAGAAATTGCTGTAATTTCCTTTCTATTGTAAGGCCTTGATGTACTGACTTTTGAAACAAAGTATCAAAAAAACACTGATCAATGGACCTTTGAAAAACTGTGCAAAGCTGACTTCTACTGCATTGTTTCACAGAACAAGCAGTACAGAAAGGGATAAACAAATAATGCTTTCAATTAAAATTAAACATACAAATAATTAGTGCAAATATTTAATGATTGTATAATGGAAAGTTTCTTACAATTACATTTTCTTTCTATACACAAAATTTGATCTTTGGGTTTGCATCCCCTTTAAAATAAGGCTGATGGATCCTAACCATTTTGCGATTAAAGCAGTCAGCGATCACACAAACTCTAGCATGTCTTGATTCTATTTTTGAGCACAGGAGTGTGCCTCCGGTAAGGAATTTCTTACAAGAACAAACTGCATATAAATGATGGGTGAAAATTGCTGCTTTTGATGTTGGGCACAGTGTAATGGCAATATCATCAGAAATATTCAGTAGAAATGTGGGAGGACAGGAAAGAATATCCTTGGGCGGCATTTCTTTTTTGCTAAATAGAAGATTAGGTTCCTTAGATGAAAAGCTAATTTTCTATTAAGCTTGACCCCCAAATGTCCTAGAAGAGTGAAGTAAAATGCCTTTAAGGTTGATGTCGGATTTAGTATCTCCATGTGTGTGTGTATATATATATATAGTGAATAAAGTACCTCCTATTGTAAAATATAAGGATATTATAAGTTACAGAAGAGTTTCATGATCATATAAAAGCAGGAGGCCTAAGGCAGTGTTTTTATACAGTTCATGGAACTCCAAGGTGATTTGTAATATCTTTATATTTTGCAACAGGGGGTACTTTATTTATTATAATACACAAGTTTCAGTGAGTCATGTGACAGAAATTACATCACTAAGCTCCGATTATAACCGATGACATCACTAAGCACCGTTTATAAGGATATAATTTACAGGTTATTCATGGCTCTTGAGTATTATTTGGTAAAATGTTTAAACTACATACAAATAAATCAATATCTACACAATGTACACAAAACAAATCCTTTGTTACTATTTATATTTGGTAGCAGAATTATATATAGCCGCCTTTGCGTTTCTTGCTATACCATTGAAAGCACTGGCCATGCAGCATACACTCTAAGATGAATACACACGTTTTTGTTTATTTCCCCTAAACAGGCTTTAGTTTCGTTTTATAAACAGAGCATTTCTTTTCTACATGTTGCGGTTTACATGAAGGAGCAGGATCTGCGCTATGACTTACCTAGTCAAGTGACCTCTGCAAGAAATGATCCAATACTCCTTAATGTCCCCATAGACGCAAAGATCTTTCTCTGCCGAAAGACCGATCTTAGCAAAGTCCGACCAATCTGTCAAATTATTGTGCGTATAGTGGGATTCGAATGATCGTATATCTTAAGATTTTTCGTCCGACATCGGTCCCCATGCAATCTATCTATGTTTGCAGGGCCACGCAGGCAGCAACTCACATGGACACGTGTTCTCACGATAACCATTGGATATTTTAAAAATCTTTACTTCTATGGCCAGCTTTAGTCCAATGTCATTAGAGATGTGGCAAACAATTCAGCAATAGATTCAAAAGTTCCCTTTAGGGTCATTTAGCAAATGCACAACAAATAAATATTTGTCCAACAGATAGTGAAAGCATATTATGGGCAGTACAGAGAGGAATCCTCTCTATTAACTCATAAACACTGAACTAATCACAGTAATCACCATTATCACTGAAAGGCCACTTTTACTCACAGGGAAACTGCACACAAATAATGAAGAAATACTATGTTTATAGAGACCCCCATGTCCAAATAAGTGGAACAACTGCACGAAGGATGGAAATGTAATTCTAAGCAATCTCCCTTTTCGCATTTATTAACTGCATTGATTTTAAAGCTATTTGTAAATGTTATCACTCTTGAAAACAGTATTTTTTATTATTTGCACTGCTCCTCCTGTAGCAAAAGTCAGCTCTGCTCCAATCAACTCCAATTCCCACAATACCTTGCATACTTGTTCGCTGGTCTTTTATTTACAGAACATGCAAGGCATTGTGGGAATTAGATGAGGAAGAGCAGTGTGATATTTTCTGTGATCTATTTTTACATAGTGGCAATATATCATTCACTGCTATACAGAGGATGCTTGATCGCACACAACTGTATATGCACAGGAGCTTATAGGTTTATTCTGCACCTGAGGAAGGACCTATATGGTCTGAAACATGTTGTGCAAATAAATAAAAGAAAACAGATTTTTATAGCAATTGACCCCTGGAGTACTCATTGAATTAGGTTTATTCTGTCATACTAAAGACAAAGGATGGCCACAAATATTTTTTACTTTTTTTTTCGTTGTTTTTTTAGTTCAGCATCCATTTTTCTATTTTACTATATTTGAAGTATCCATTTTTCTATTTTTTTAAAAAATTCAATCAAATTTCGAATCATTCACACGAATTTAGTAAATCGACCCGAGGTGTTTTCTCTGCCAGAGTATCTACAGGATGGGAATAAATGCTTCATTCTCACCCAAAATCCATGTGACTTGCTAGGCATTGCAACGATACATACAAAGCCATTTTAGGTGTGGAAAAGCAAAAGAGTTTATTTCCATACTGAAATCGACCCCACCTGGATACTACTCTGCCTGTCAGGGGCAGACTGGAAGTGGATTGCTAATTTTTCCCCTCAGTAGATAAAAAAATCCTTTTGTGACATGCTCCATTGTCTGTATCATCACCTGATTGTACACATTTGAACTGAAGAATAAACTGGAAGTTTCATGCAGAGAATGTCAGCATCAAGCCCACAAACCCAAACCTAGGAGCCGGCATTGAGATTCCACTAAAGCTGGCCATAGACGCAAAGACAAAACAATACGAAAAGAAGATCTGTTCAGTTTTCAGACAGTGTGTGGATCGTCCAGACATTTTTCATACCATGGCAAACAATCGTTTAGTCAATCAAGCAGGTTACAAGATTTCATTCTGCTAACGATAATATCTCTGCATGTATTGCAATGGGTGACTGTCAATACTATATAACTACTCATAATTACTGCCTATCAATTAATAGCCAGAACATCATCGAATTTGCTCTTTTAACTACTTTAATTTGTCGTAAAAGAGAAGAAAATATGTATGTCTATGGCCAGCTTGACTGTTTCATCCATCTATAGGGTTGATAATTCAATCTTAAAAAAAAACAAACAAACAAAGCTTTTGGTCACTTAGACATTAAACTAACCAACACTGGGCTCATCTCAATCTGGTGGTTACACTATACTGTTGTTCTGAGGTTCTGCTGACGTGGAAACCCTGTAAAGAGCTTCCACACGTTTCCAACACAGACTACAATTTTTAAGCTGACAGTACCAGAAGCCTTATGTAACATATTACAGCTATATTTAGATTCTACCATGAAAAGCTGTCAGGATTTATAGTTTAGCATGATGTAAAGTATTATATAGCACTAACTATAAAGCTGTCAGAAAGAGAACTGTGGTTTAGAGGTCTCATGTTTAAGCCACCAGCTTTCTTCTATAACACTTACAAATGTAATCAAAACTATTACAAATAAAGCTGTCTCACACAGAAAACCCTCCTGAAGCAATTGACAATAAAGACCACCACCAACACCGTACCGGTGAGAATGGTCTGTTTTAACTAGATTCACAGTTTTCCAAGGATGTAACAGTTTGTAAACTTTTAGAGTCAAAGCATAATAAAACTAGTCCAACCTATATTTGTACATATTTGTACATATAAAATACAAAAGATGTTCATTTTATCACAGTATGTTATAGAATGCATCAAAATGTTATTTAACTTTAAAAAATATGTGACTCATGGAAATTTGTACCAGTCTAGGTGTAACTTAACATCCTGGTAGTCCAGAAAAACATTGGTTATTAGCTGCAAATCGAACCACTAGTCATTAAGGGTTATTTTCTATTCCTTGGGACGCAAGTGCTAGAACACTTAAGGATGGAAGAAGAAGGAAAGCTACATAGGCATTTTATTGCCAATAGATTAGCTGCAATAGTGCAAGTGAGAATGATATATTTAGTCTGTAGAATGTTTTGCCATAACTGAGTAAAAAGCTCTAGAAGCTCTCTGTTTGTTTAGGATAGCAGCTGCACTATTAGCTTGGTATGACATCACTTCCTGCCTGAGTCTCTCCCTGCTCACTTATAGCTCTGGGCTCAAATTACAGCAGAGAAGGAAGGGGGGGAAGAGGAGCAAACTGAGCATGCTCATGCCCGAGGCAAGGAGGTTTAAGCTAAAGGCAGGAAGTCTGATACAGAAATCCATATATACACAATAGAAGGAAATAAATGCAGTGTTTCTTTTGACAGAGGACTGAAGAGAAGCACTGCTTTTAGAGTTTACTGGTATATTTAGTTGGACCTTTCTGATAATGCTTACTTAGTTTTAACCTTTCCTTCTCTTGCAAAGAGGAAAAAATACTCTTTTTATCATGAGTTCATTCAGCTGGGAGAATGTTAAAAAAAAAAATGCATAAACAATGAAAGTGTAAAAATGAATATACATTTTTTGTGTACACAGACATACCTGATGCCGCAAATTAAAAGGATACTGTGATAGTCTCCTTTTTACTCATAGGAGCTATTTCCCAACTCCAACTTTTATGGTCACAGTGTAATGCAACCCCCACCCTATTCCATTATGAGTAATAAGTAATTCTGGGACTTGAAGTCCCTCTGCTTTTCATAATAACTAATGCACAAATTCTCTGGACAGCAGAAGAACTTCAAGTCCCGGAATCCATCATTTTACAGTGTAACCAGGTAAAGAAGAGATGGAAAGACATTGAGCCAAACAGGGTTGGGAAATGGTCAGAGGCAGACTAGTATGGTTTATTTTCAATCTGTGGAATCATATTGTAAATTCAGGTCAGTGCACCATTTTACAGTACTTAAGCCGAACTCAATGAGCCCAACTGAATGAGCCCATGACAAAAAAATTACCTGTGAGATTCTATCACTGGTCTGATAGATAAAATGGGGACCAGCATGAAAGGAGATGAAGCTTGTATGTACATGGGGTGGAGATCTGATAATGGTCCTATGAAAGATATCTCCGACATCTCCACCACAAACTGTCTAGGCCAGTTCTAGTCCTAAATATCCTTTATTTAGTTTCCTTCCCTTAAAAAAAAATGGGGTAATTTATAAACACTGGACAATTTTGCACCTGGGCAGTTACCTATGGCATACCTCCCACCTGGGACAGTCTCGATTTTGACAGTTCAAGCCGCAGTTCCAGGTTTGTTACTGAAATGTCCTGACTTTCTCTTTGAGATCCTGCCCTGAACAGCCAGAAAAATATACAAAGTTTCTAACATAATTGGCTTTTGGCAGAGAGCCCAGACCAGCCACCAGGTGCACTTGTATACCTTTGTAACAATTTAATATAAGCAGAGAAGCAATTGTAACAATTTAAGAGAAGCAGGTTTCCTGGGGAAAAAGTGCCTTGCAGCTTAAAAAGCAATCAAAACTGCAATAACACATAAAAAACACAAAAATGTGTGGATACTTTCAGAAGCTGTCAAATTTGAACATGGTAATTAAGGGCTGTGGCCATAAAAATGTTGCCGCAAGCTTTTTGTCCCTCTTTCTATTTCAAAAATATTGGGAGGTGTGCCATGGCAACCAATCAGATGTTTGCTTTCTTTGTTCTACTTGCAACTGGCTGATAAATATCTAATCACTGATAGGTTGCTATGGGTTATTGCCTAGGTGGGAATTTGCCCAGTGTTTGTAAATGAGTTCCACTATGCACAATCAAGGTACGTATCTCCAATAAGCACACAAATGAATAGGGTGGCTGGGGGAAGGAGGGGACAGTCCAGTATTGTAAAAAAAAAGTAGGCAGTAAGGAACACTTACCAATACTGACAGGGGGTCCAGGTGCACAAGCCCCAGACCTTCAGCTTGGGCAGGTAATGTCATACAATCATGATACAAATGTAGGAATGGCAAAAAAAACCTGGACTTCACTCCAAAATGTGATGCAAGTAAAAAAGTTTTTATTCCAAAAAAAGGGTAATCTCAAAAAGTAGCCTTTGAGATTACCCTTTTTGCGGGATAAAAACTTTTTTACTTGCATCACATTTTGGAGTGAAGTCCACTTTTTTTGCCATTCCTACATTTGGATCGTGATTGTATCTCCAATAAGCATCAGATAACATCTTCCCAATATTACCTTTGCCTCTCTTAAAGTGTGGTGGAAATACCATACTTTCCAATTCTCTTACCAATGTTTTTTAATTAATACTTTCAGCAAAAAATCAGAACAGAATTCCCATCACAATAAAAATGCTTTATTACTTGTATCCTTTACGTATCATTTATTAATAAAGCAGAGAAGAATTCCACAGTTCTTTACAGACATTATATATCATTCACTTCAGTCCCTACCACAGTGGAGAGTGAAGGAAACACACAAACACAGGGAGAATGTATAAACTACTTGCAGATATCCTGGCTGAAATCAAACCCAGGACCCCAGCACTGTCAAGGTCCCAGTGCTAAGCATTGCACCAATATGCTCCACCATAGCCACTGTAATCTGCTGCCAGCACTTTTAAGCTCCCCATAGACGCAACGATCTTTCCCTGCCAAACGACCGATTTTAGGGAAGTCCGACCAATCTGTAAAATTATCGTGCGGTTAGTGGGATACAAACGATCGTTCATCTTACGATTTTTCGTCCGACATTGGTCTGAAGATTGATCGGCCAGGTTAGAAAATCTTTATCGTCCCCATGCAATCTACCTATGTTTGCAGGGCCAAGCAGGCTGCGATCCTTCAGTTTTGCTGGCAATATCGCCTGAAATGGCCTTTTTAGTTGATGGACACATCGGACATTATAACGATCGTTTTGAGACAATCGTGGTCTCACGATAATCATAGGATCTTTCAAAAATCTTTACGTCTATGGCCAGCTTTAGGGTAGGGACAGACAGGGAGATTCAGGGAGATTCTGTCGCCTGGCGTTTTTAGCAGGCGACAATCTCCCCGAATTTCCTTCTCCCTGTCTGCCGCTAGTATAAGTGATAAAGCGCCAGCGCCTGTGCACACGCTGCGCGGCGATTTCCGGAATCGCCCGAAGATACTTCGTGAGGAAACTTCGGGCGATTCCGGAAATCGCCGCGCAGAGTGTGCACTGGCGCTGGCGCTTTATCACTTATACTAGCGGCAGACAGGGAGAAGGAAATTCGGGGAGATTGTCGCCTGCTAAAAACGCCAGGCGACAGAATCTCCCCGAATCTCCCTGTCTGTCCCTACCCTAATCCAACAGTTTCTTGCTATTTTAAACTCATTAATATTATCAAAATGAAATCAACTGTAATCCAATTACAAAACTTTGCAACATGATCTCATTATATTGCATTTTGGTTGCTTACCCTCTGTAATTGGCCTTCCCATTATCAGACTATACCCCTTTACAATCAGTACTAAACGCTTTTCCTATATAGGATCGGGTTATCTATACGTTTCAGAACCAGAATTCTCACCATTAAATTTGTGTGTTGAGAACATAAACATTCTTGGTAAATAGTGCCATGTCTGGAATTGAACCAGCAAGGTGCCACTTTGTTTTGAGTAAGCTTAGTTTAAATTTATTTTAAACACCCCTCACTAGCAGAGGTTATTTTAAATAAATATTTGATGCAAAAATGGTAAAAAAAAAACACCTTTATTATATTTATAAATCATTTAAAAAAAAATTTTTTTTTTTAGAAAGAAATGTCTAAACCACAGCAATAACATTTTGCTTAGAGTCTTGGTAAAATAATTTTTTTAATTTTTCACTGTAATAAGACAATACCTTTTACATATCAACTAAGCAAGCATACACAAGAACCCCCATTTTACATTTTTCAGGGAACCAGAAAAAATTATGGAAAATCCATGAACATGTCAAATCAGGAAAATGTATTATGCATAACATATAGGTGGTACCACAAAACAACAATGTAAAATCAGGGAAAACTTAAAATCGGGGGTTATAAAAATGGGGGTTCTACTGTATATCCATGTGGATGGCAAAATATTCCTATACATATGTATTTTTCTATAAACATTTTAAGGTTTGGTGGTTCATTAAAAGCTCCTTATATTAACAACCCAGTTTCCAATAATTCTGTATAGCTCAAAACTGTTTATATAGGACTTACCATAAAGAACCACCTTTGCTCTCTAATCACTGCTATTAAATACAAAAGACCTTTTACACCCAGCAGACATTCCTATTTGTAATGTCCCAAGTGCAGAGAGAGAGGAAATTCTCTGCATGTATTACCTACAAGTTTCCCTGAGAACAGAGAGACAAAATGTCCTATGTGCCCTAACCCTTAAGTTATGTATTTATTGAACACGGACGGAACCTTCAATATGGACATGCCTCTGCACACCTCTGTAAATGCCTTGCTCACACAAAGCAAATTCATTCCCATTTTGGAGGTAGAAATTTCTGCCATTTCATAGAGATTTCTATAGATATACAACTGAATGTACAGTACTCTGCTACAAATTCCCCTAAATATCTGAGTGTGTACGGGGGGATTTATAAATATTACATATAGAACTTTGAGCTTTGCAGGATGCAGGAGAAGGCCAGCTTTGAAACTCTTTATGACTGTAACAATACTGTACATCCTCTACCATCAACGTTTTCTCTAATTTTCCAGAATACAGGTAAGAGACCTGTTATCCAAAATGCTTGGGACCTGGGGTTTTCCAGATAACATATCTCTGTAATTTGGATCTTCTTAAGCAGGCCCGGGCTTAGGACAGCAAGGATCAGGGGGTGGAATGCCACCGATTGGTCGCATTTTAACTGGCGACTCTGGAGCAGCAGCAAGGAACAGGTAATGGCTGTGCGAAAGTATGGGGCTGTGCGAGGATAGTGGACACGTTTGTATGAGTGGATTGGGGCATGCACACAAGGGGGGTGGTTGGGAGCAGGCGTGTTGGGGGTGTGTGCGAGCAGGTCAGGGTATGTATAGGACATGGGGGGGGGTGCATGCAAGCATGTTGGGGTGTGTGTGGGGGAGTTGCAAGTGGGTCAGATCTGCACATGGTGGGTTCAGTCTGCGGGGGTAGTTGGGGTGGTAGTGTCAGTGGCCTAGGGCCACAACAGATTTAAATCTGGCACTGATCTTATCTACAAGAAAATTACCCACAAATACAAAAGTCAACAAGTCCTTTTGTTGAAGATCACTACAACCATAAAGCATGAAAAAAAGTAAGTGTAGGTATAGGACCGCTTGTCCAGACTGCTTGGGACCTGGGGTTTTCTGGATAACAGATCTTTCAATAATTTGGATCTTCATACCGCTTAAGTCTACTAGAAAATCATGTAAATATTAAATAAACCCAATAGGCTGGTTTTGCTTCCAATAAGGATTAATTATATCTTAGTTTGGATCAAGTACAAAGTACGGTTTTATTTTTACAGAGAGAAAATAAATCATTTTTAAAAATTTGGATAAATAATAAGTTGGATTCGGAGCTTTCTCGTTATGTCAACTGGTTTGCAGATAACGGATCCCATACTTGTATCAACTACATCTAGTGACAATTAATTTACAACTTACCACAGTTAATCAATTGCATACACTTACAGCCAGATCAGTTTCTAGCCAGTTATCCATCCAGTTTTTGGGCAGTTGGAGGAAACTTCCAAACTCAGGGAGCCTTTCTGTAATTAGGAGCTTTCAGAAGAAAGGGTTTCTGGTTAACGAATACTTAAGCAAAGGTTTCTGAACTTTGTAGAATCCTGTGAACACATTGTGGTGGGTACAGATTGATGGAGGAGCATATAAAATGTTCTGTACGCAACAGAATTTTACACGTGTGCCATAACTTGTAAGCTTATCAAAAAGCCACAGCTTAGAAGACCTCGCCACAATAGTGGCGTCCAAGGGCCTAAAGTGTGCTACATTTGTAACTACAATAAACGGTCATCAGCCAACATGAAGAAATGCAGTATTTGCAGCAGATGGAAAAACTGTGTGCATTACCCCTCCCCAGAACACTGCATTCCAAAATACATTGGCTTACAACAATCATTTTTTTCCTAGGAAGCGAGTCTGCAAGAAGATAAACAAAAATCCAGCAGATTAAAAGAAAGGACATTGAATATGAAACACCTGAAGGGAAACATGAAGCAAAGAACATCCGAAAAGACGTTATTAACTGCTCTCTTACAAGCACCGTATTAAGCCTGAAACTCTTATTATAAGAGCCAGGCTTTCAGCTGGATTCAAAAGAGGGATTGGCTGTACTGAAAGATGAATAAAAGACACTGGTAACTGGTAAGTTATTTTAAGAAGACATGGCCTATATGGTTTAACTAGGTTCACTGATGAGCCAACAACTGAAGACAGGGAACAAGAACTGAATGTGGGCCCCTGTGATGGGCTATACCATTAATAACCACAGAGCAATCTGATGCTTCTGTATTTGATTATCCATTTGCAACTGGAACATTTTTTATCTGTTATTATAAACTTAACATATCACTTTCCATTGATTATACGCCATTTGGTTCAGGCCCGGTCCCAGAGGAGCTTACAAACTAATATTCCTATCTCACAGACACTATTATCAGTTTTTTTCCAGGAGTCAATTAACCTTCTGAAATGGTTTGGATTGTGAGAAGAAACTAGAGTAACCAGAGTGAACCGAAACAAGCATAGAGAGAACATACAAACTGCTGCAAAGCATAAGTGCTAACCACTGCAGTACAATTCAGTCCTTAAAGGAGAAGGAAAGCTACAGAGACAGTTTATTGCCAATAGTTTAGCCACAATAGTGCAAGCTATAGCACTATATTTATTCTGCAGAATGCTTTCCGTACCTGAGTAAACAGCTCTAGACACTCTCTGTTTGTTTAGCATATCAGCTGCAATATTAGCTTGGTGTGACATCACTTCCTGCCTGAGTATCTCCCTGATATCTCATAGCTCCGAGCTCAAATTACAGCAGGGTGGGGAGGAGGGGGATAGCAGCAAACTGAGCATGCTCAAGCCATGCCCTGAAGGTTTATGCTGAAAACAGGAAGTCTGATACAGAAGCCCATGTGTACACGATAGAACGACAGAAATGCAGTTTCTTTTGACAGAGGACTCGGAGCAGCATTACTTGTGTACTTATATAAATTTTTCTGATTTAATTTTAGCCTTTCCTTCTCCTTTAATGGGTATTGAACCCGAAACATGTCATGTTTGCCACCACTCGGAATTAAAGTTTATTTTCAGTAATTCTGCTGGAGTTCCTTTTCCTTCTTCAACTTTATATTGCAAGTTTTTTAAGCACATTCCTTCTATACTTAAGAGTATAATGCAGTGGCACATTGTTATTTTTCACACAATATGTCTCTTTTAAAGGGGTGGTTCACATTTAATTAAATTTTTATTATGTTATAGAACAGTGGTCCTCAAACTTGGCCCTCCAGCTGTTAAGGAACTAC
>CM044431.1:190076939-190090159 GCA_024363595.1 Xenopus borealis | reverse complement strand
ACCTGCGAGTGCCAGACTCTACTTTCATATTCACAAATACTTCAGCCCCTGATTGGACTATGGCAGAGTCGGAGGCACGAACAAGGCAAGATTGGGAACCAGTTACTTTATACCTATCCCATTTATTTAGCTCTTAATCCACTTGATATAATTCCACAAGAGGCAGTACTTTCCAACTGTCCCTCTCTACTCTGGGTTTCCCAATGATCTGTACTGTTTTTTGCTTTACTTTTTTTTTTTTCCAAAAGTATAAATGTGAAAAAATTGTTCATAAAACATAATTATTAAAAATGAATAAAATCCCAGGTATTTGCAGCAGGCAGAGTTTTGGGAACAGTGTCCAACTCACAGTGGTTGAAGGACTGTGTGTGTGGCACTGAACACAGAAATCTTTTTATTAAAACTAAAATTGAAACTTAAACATAAACAAGCATATGTTTCAAATAAACCATTTACCCCTCAGCATTTTCTAACAGAAATGCCTGGAATGCTCTCTCCCAGCTTGGCCTTTCCCTGATAATGGAAAATGATGAAATAAATGCACATGGCACATGCATACCAAGCACTTTACAGTTGTCTGACAATAATCTGTACCTCATCCCTCACCTACAATATCATAGTTGGGTGACCCTCCAGCTGCTGTTGGAATAACAACTCCCAGTGACGCCAGGACAGTGATAGACTTACCTCAGTAGCCTGGATGTTGCAGTAAAAGTGGAGCACAAGTTTGTATTACAGCATTTGCACCATAAGGGCAGAGACACAAGCGAAGAGTCTGGGAGATTTAGTCGCCCAGTGAAAAATCGCCTCCTCTTTGAGAGTGAATAATCTCCCCGAAAAGCGTTCCTGCTGGCTAGAATCTAAATCGCTGGTGGGATCGCTTCGTTTCCCAAAGTCGCCCAAAGTTTCCTTGTGGGCAACTTCAGAAAACTAAACGCTCAGAGTGCCACCCCACCGGCAATTTAATTTCTAGCCAGCGGAAAGCTTTTTGGGGAGATTAGCCGGCCAAACAAGAGGCGATTTGTTGCCGGGCAACTAAATCTCCCAGAATCTTCACGTGTGTCTATGCCCTAAGGAAAACAAACAATACAAAGTGAAAAGTTGCCTGAGGCATACAGTACCAATTGCATATACAGTATAACATATATATATACAGCTTCCTAGCCCATACTACAATATATACATATATATATATATATACAATATATACATACAGCTTCCTAGCCCATACTATAACGTTCAATTCAATGTGCCTCGTTAATTGTGGACTAGACTTGGTGGCCCGCAGCGTGGTGGTTGGGGTTATGTTATATCAAAAAAATAATAAGTACAGGTATGGGATCCTTTATCTGGAAACCCATTATCCATAATGTTCTGAATTATGGAATGGCTGCCTCCCATAGGCTCCATTTTAACCAAATAATTCCCATTTTTAAAATGTATTACCTTTTTCTCTGTAGTAATAAAACATTAGCTTTTACTTGAACCCAACTAAGATATAATTAACCAGCCTATTGGGTTTGTTTAATGTTTACATGATCTTCTAGTAGACTTAATGTATGAAGATTCAAATTACGGAAAGATCCCTTATCCAGAAAGCCCCAAGCCATGAACATTCTGGATAACAGGTCCCATACCTGTACCATGTTTTATGAAATACAAGTAAATTTAATGTTACAAAAGAAAAACAAGTTTGGCAGTTTGGAAATGATTCTCTTATAGGAGCCCAAACCGCTGAACATGGCGCAGTGCCTAAACACAAGATGGCTCATTTATTAACACTGGTCAAATTTCCCGTGGGCAGTAAACCATAGCAACCAATCAGTGCTTGGCTTTTTTCAGGCAGCTGCACGTAGAACAATGAATGCAACAGTCTGATTGGTTGCCATTGGCAAATTTGCCCAGTGTTGATAAATGACCCCCAAGGACTCCCTTAGGTGACTGCATGAATTACAAAACTCTATGCAGCTAATGTACCGATACAGTAAGTTCCACAATGCTCTGCACCTCTTTATTTATAAGGCCCATCCCTATGGAATTACATTGCCGCTAGTAACGTTTTTGTAACATTAGCCCATTGAAAAAGTTATAGGGTAGAACCTTTGATATGAAGCATAACAAAAGTAGTGTAAGGCTTAGTCCAGACGGGGAGATTCGGGGGCGATCCGTCGCCTGGCGACTTCTCGCAGCGACGGATCGCCCCCGAATCTCCCCGAATAGCTAGGCACTGGCGAGGCTTAAAAACGCCTGCGCTTATTCACACGGAGCGGCACGATTTTTAAAATCGCTCCAAATTGCCTGGCGAGGCAATTTGGAGCGATTTTAAAAATCGCGCCACTCCGTGTGAATAAGCGCAGGCGTTTTTAAGCTATGCCGGTGCCTAGCTATTCGGGGAGATTAGGGGGCGATGCGTCGCGGCGAAAAGTCGCCAGGCGACGGATCGCCCCCAAATCTCCCCGTCTGGACTAAGCCTAAAGGTGATAGCTTTATTGTCTAACTAAGATGATAATCACAGCAAGCTATCAGAACATTACAGTTCCTTGCTAATCAGCTTTGAAGGAACTGCAATGTTCTTAGTTAGTCAATAAAGCCAGGGTCAGACTGGGGGGCCAAATGGGACTCCTGTCCACTTCCCGCGCCGTGCACATGTGCGAAAGAGACTTTGTAGGGTTGGGAGAGGGGGTTCGACAGGGATCCATGAGGGCTGAGGGCCCACCGGGTTTTTTCCTGGTGGCCTGCCGGGCCAGTCCGACCCTGAATAAAGCTATGACCTTTGACATGCTTCATACTGTACCCTATAGCTGCTAGTGTAAAATATAAAGATTTACGGAGCACTTCCATGGCAACCTAAAGGCACAGTGCCAAAGGCTGGGTGATTTTATACAGGTCATGGAGCTTTCATGTAACTTTTTTTACAAAAGGGGTAGGATTAGGATGCATTTTACAATAAAGAATAAGTAAGTCATGTGACACACACAAGCAGCATTAATAAGGATATATTTCGCAGGCTGTTCATGGCTCTTGCCTATACTATGTATATATATAAACACACACTGGCCTGTGCTCTGTCTCTATGTTAATAATAAAATGTGAGTGTGCCAGCGAGTGTGTCCACACATACCATTAGCGCTGGGCACACTCATAGCGCAAGTTTCTCAGTTTGGGAAGTGTCCCGGTCCATGGAACTCTCTTGCCCCATACTCAAACTCACCGCAGCCGCACCAGACAGCACTTTGGATCGTGTAAAGTTCATGTCCCCCTATGGCAGCACGGAGGCTGTGCGTGCTCTTACCTGCTTATGTACCCGTCCCCGTCCCCGTCGCACGTCTGAAACAGGCGCCTCATTCTCTCCTCCTCTCCAGTGCTGGAAGTGTCGCTGCTCCCACTGCAGCTCGTGCTCCCGTTCACTTCCACAGCCGCCGCCATGGTCCACGGGCGGACGAGCTACTGCCCACTGCTGGAACAGCCCGGAGCCAGCTGCAGAGCCAGCAATAGCCCCCACAGGCCAGCAGCTCCCGCTCATGGACTCTCCCCTCCCCTCCGCTGCCTCTCGCTCCCAACCGCCTCCTCCTTTGTGCACCCCCGCCTCCCCCACTGAGATAACTCACTCCGGCACATCTGACTGAAGTCTTGTGGGACTGCTCAATCTAGTGAGGGGAGTTGGGAAGAGGCTAGCGGGTAAACATCTTCGTGCAGAGCAACAGCTGTATTCAGTGTCGGACTGGGACACCAGGGGCCCACCTAAAAACCTTAGACCAGGGGCCCACACTCAGTACTAATATTCTTCATCTCCTCAATCAACCTCTATTCTCCTAGTTTGTTTTCTTTACATACTATAATCAATTATTCCATCTATTTATCCTCTTTGTTCTCATAGAAATAGGGAATGGCCATGAAATAGGCCAAAAGTTTAGCAGCATGAGGGCCCACTGACACCTTGGCCCACCGGGAGTTTTCCTGGTATCCCGGTGGGCCAGTCCGACACAGCCTGTATTTCAGTGCAGGCTGGGACGCTGTCCCCTACATAAAGCTTCCTACAAATAGGGGGCCCCACTGAGCAGCAGGGGGAAGAGTATAATCAGTTAAAGCAGGGGTCCCCCTGTGGTGGACTTACCTGAAGAGAAAAGAGGGACTTTCCAGTACAAACGAGGGACTGCAGGTTAAGCTGTCAGAAGAGGGACTGTCCCTCTGAAAAAGGGTGGTATGAACTGGGCCTCCCAGCCGAGTCTGTATTTGATACCGAATTTGACAATGGCGTGCCGAACTTGATGCCGCGCACGCAGGGCTGGTCGTTCCAAGTGCAGAGCCCAATTGGAACCATTTTGGCAGGGCCCCCTAGAAGGAACTTTGCTGTCTGTCACAGAGTCACAGAGCTGGATGGGCAAATAGTTCCTGCTTTCCCCTCTGTCCATGTGATGGCTGCCAGTTGGGGATGGGAGCAGGCTGGACAACTGGGAGAAAATTTTTCCTAATTTTGTTTAATCTATGTGCGCAAAACATAGTGCAGATTTTGGTTACCATTGTAAACTGTGTGTGCAACGCCATGGATTATTTATACTACATTAATGCATTACACTTGGGTCTGAGCAGGCTGGGCCAATCTGGATTAGGGGCAGGCTGGGCTACTGGGGGATTAATTGAATAGGAATCAGAGCTCGCACTGGAGTGGGGCCCCCATAAGCGCGGGGCCCAATTGGGCCAAATTTGTCCAATGTGCTTAAACTGGCAAAATGTGACGCTGGCACTCCTGAATTTGATGCAGCGCTCGCAGTTGACGCCCCCCCTCTTGCAAAAAATTCTGGCTTTACAACAGTCCCTGGGGCAAAAAAAGTTGGGGACCACTGTGTTAAAGACTATTATCGGGTTTACCCAACTAGAGGTGCTGACCAGGGGGGAAATTCACTAAAGCGCTTCTAATTTCGGGGTTCACTATTTATAGACTGTTGCCTGCTTGCCCCTTTTGTGACGTCATCAGCAGGGTGGGTTGGTGCAGGTCTACAAAAGTAACTCAGAAGTTGGGTTTTATGCAAGCGTGGGTGGGCGGGCGTTTCAGGCAGTTGTGGGTCGGAAGAATCCCGACCCGCACATCACTATGTGGAAACACTAGTGTTTTTCTAAATATCAACAAGTGAGTTCCCCAGCTCTTCATTTGCCACATCCCCTGATCCTACATCACATGGCACCCAGGTGATAGGCATCTAAGCCCATTGGGGCAGCGGCATATGCAGGGCTGGATTTACTCATGAAACACCCCTTGGCCCACCGCTGCTTGTCACCCACCACCACCCTCCCCTTGACACGGGCACTTAGTAGATCTTCTCTCAGCCTGCAAAATTACACAGGCTGACAACAGCTGCTCACAGCCTGTGTGCCTAGGGTTGCCACCTTTTCTTGAAAAAAATACCGGCCTTCCTATATATTTATCTTTTTTGCCTATTAATAACATTGGGATCAACCATCAAAAATACCGGCCAGGCCGGTAAAATACCGGCCAGGTGGCAACCCTATGTGTGCCCATAGCCTTAAAGTGGAATGGCTGTGTCCTTGCCAGCACAGTTGCATTATAGCATGAAAAAGCAGAAGCATTAGCACAATGACACCCACAAGGGTACAAAAATTTTGATTCTCTTAAAGGCAAAGGTATTTTTGGGTATTGTGATGATACCCAACAGGTAAGAAGGCCACCCCTTTGGACTAGAAGAAAACACAATTTAACTATGTAGTTTTGCACTAAAGATAAAACCCCTCTACCACTACTTATTTAAAGGATGAGAAAAGCTTATTTCACCATTGGGTGCCAATATTTTAGTGTCAGGGGGCCTATCAGCTCCCAGCAGGGAGTAGTCAGGACCAAAGAGGAAGCTTTAGGGTTAAAGTCCAAGATCACAGTACAAAAATGGTTCAGGCAATATCGTAGAATAATTTGGCAGGCAGAATAATATCAAAATCAAAGTTCAGGCAGGGTCAGTAGTCCAGAAATCAATATGCAATGAATAATCAAACACCCAGGAATGTTCTAAACAAACGCTATAATCGGGCATTGAACCCATGACCTGGAAGTCCTTAAGTATTCAAATTTGTGCCAGCGTTCCACATGGGACATGGGTGCTGCCATGTTGGATGCAGCACCAAAAGGAAATAGATGCACCGACTGGCGATTGTGACAGGTGACTCCAGTGAATTGAATTCTTATTTTTTTTCCCCCTGGGCTGGTAGAGTCCTGTCCTGGTGAGCTCCACTGGACCAGGCACAACAGTGGGAGGTAAATTACAAAGGCAATAGGCGGGGGGCAGTGCAGCAGAGCCATGCAGGCTGGTAGACCCTTGGGTGATGTTTTCCTGTGGCCATGATACCCATCTATTCCAGCTGTCCCTCAGGTAAACTTAAGCTTGCACCTGTATAGTAGAGTCAAATCGGAAAATCTTACACTACTTTGTATGCTATTCTAAATCTACATAGGGTCATCAAGGAAATCCAGGTCACATAGCTGCACAACATCACATTCATTTGTTGACCCTGGGGAAAAATATAGATCTGTAGTGAATTTAGTCCAGTGGTATGCAGGTATAAATTCTAAGGGTTCCTAAAATACTTAAAAGTAAAAGAAAGAAGCTTAAATCTGAGGAGCAGTTGCCACTGGTATATAAAAGCCAGGGTCTTACAGCACTATAGCTATAGCAAGTTTCTGTAGATCAGGGGTGCCCAAAAGGTAGATTGGGATCTACCAGTAGGCCTTTTAGCTGGTTATCAGTAGATCTCAAGACACTGTCAACAAACCACTTGACTTAATTGCCCTCCTGTTTAATTATTTTCATTCGGATATGTATTACAGTTTATTTATAAAGTTACATAATAAATAGTTGTTACTTAAATCTAGCAATATGCATTTGCTGATAAATCAATACAATATTTAAGTGATGCTTTCAGTGGCATAACTAGATGTTACTGGGCCCCTCAGCAAATAAATTTTAGGGCCCCCAACAAATCCAAAGGCTGTCCTGTTTTACCAGTATGTATTGATATTGTATATGAATGAGAGCCTCATGGGCCCCCTATACCTCCTGGGCCCCCTATACCTCCTGGGCCCCCCTGCAGCTGCAGGGTCTGCTTCCTCTGTAGTTACGCCCCTGGATGCTTTCATTGGAACAGAATGCTAACAATGTTTTTGATGTAGATCATATTGCGACAACATCCCTGAAAGTAGATCATCATCAGTAAAGTATGGGTACTCCTGCTGTAGATGCTCCATAACTTCAGCATCTGAATGATGTGTATGTAGACGATGAGATTGGGGAATGCTATGTGCCTTCCACAACCTTTCCCTCTTTAAATAAGGATGCACTAAATCCAGGATTCGGTCTTTTTTCAGTCTCTTATAGCAGGATTCATCCGAATCCTGGAACCTGGCTTTATTCAATCCATATACCTTGAAATTATGCGACTTTTCATCACACAAACTAGCACGTGAGGTTCTCTTCGCCCTTCTTGGGCCTAATTTGCATATGTTTTTTTGCCAAATCTCAAAATAGTGGATTTGGCGCATCCCTATCTTAAATACAGTGCCATCAACTCAGGGGCAGTCATTCAGGAGGGTAGAGACCTGCACCTGTGGGCACTCATTGTGAAGCATGGTGCAAAGTGCAAAAAAACTATGGCAGCTTTTTTTTTGGAGGGACTTTGTATGGAAGGAGCACACCTATGACCAATGCCTTTTCAATCCATTTATTGCAGCAGATAAAACAGCACAAGCTTTTGGGGGATACCCCCCTTCCTCAGGTCACATATGATCCAGTTATATTGTACTGAGTCACCATAGCACTTTGCACTGCACCTTGCACATTAGTCAGGATATATAGGATTTAACAACACGGTGTTGTACTGCCAAAACAATGCCAGGTACTTTGCATTGTAAACAAGTTCCAGCCTATTTAGAAATAAAGAAAATAGCTTTATGTCTAAATAAAACGTGAATTATCTCTTATTTTGGTTTAAAAATGTTTAAGACTGCACCATGTTTCATTTTTGTTGTTCCATGAGTAGGACCTAATACCATAGCAGGAAGACTAAGCTATGGGTGTAATGCATGAGAGGCCATAAACTCTGGAGAGCACTATAACTATGTTGCTAAAGGGCACAAAATATTACACTGCCTTACATTATTACATTGTCTAGAAGATATTAATGGAAATAATTCAAGCTATGCTTTTTGCAGTACGTGTATGACTTAGCTAATGTATTTCTTAAATCAGTGTGTTCTGAAAAAAGTACTTAGCAAAAGGTTAATCTCTCACTTTGTTTTTGTGCTTGATAGATTTAGGTTAAGGAACTCTTCCCTGAAAGAGCATCTAGTGCAAGCGAGAGACTGCCAAATATTCTTGGCACGGGTACAATTAAATTATACAGGCCTTGAAGTATTGAATTAGGTCATAAAAGGGGCAAAAGCATCATAGTAACATAATGGGCAATTATCTTTTCCCTTGGCTACTAACACAGGGAAAATAATTAATCACTAGGATAGAAACATGCATAAGTAAGGAACTATAAATACACTCTGGAAGGCACGTTTCTGCCATACATCACATTGCTGTACTAACCTTGTTGTAAAATACAGTGGCCATGTTTCATGTTCATTCAGCATGGATAGAAATGTGGTTATTCTAAATGAGTGATTTGCTAATGGTTTTAGGTTTCATACCAATTCAAACACCAAATAAATATATATAATCAAACCAATGAAGCAAAAAACAATGGGCGTTGATGTAGCTAGTACTTTCACTTTTCACTGCCCCTACTGACTTCCATGCATGCTTGCAGGAATGATGGTATTTCTGGTACAGTTGCAACCTCTGCTCTCCCAGTAAATCCACCAATGGTCAACACATTGCTTTACACACTAAACATATGGGCCCAAAGTTAATTGCATAAGTGTGAACCCTAGTAGAAATCAATGAACTTTGTCAACTGAGTGTGCACAAGTTTTTATGAAAGCACCAACATGGTATACCTGCTGTACTCGCTAGTTGTGTTGTGTCTGCATAATTTTTTGACATTTAAAGAGACAGTATAACCCCCTTTTCAACATTGGTTCAGTTAATAGTGCTTGTGATGAACATACCTTTAGCTTATTCTGTTAATTAGGAGATATATAGTGAATAAAGTACCCCCTCTTGTAAATTATAAGGATATTATAAGTTATCGAGGAGTTTCATGACCATATAAAAACATGAGGCCGAAGGTCATGGAACTCCGAGGTAACTTCTAATATCCTCATATTTTGCAACTGGGGGTACTTTATTTATTATAATACACTAGTTTCAGTGAGTCATGTGACAGAAATGACATCAGAACTCACCGTTTATAACTGATGACATCAGAACTCACCATTTATAAGGATATAATTTACAAGATATTTACGGCTTTTGTGTATTATATACATATAATACACACAAATATCCTGTAAATTGTATCTATATAAACAGTGCTTAGTGATGGCATCGGTTATAACTGGAGCTTAGTGATGTCATTTCTGGCATATGATTCATTGCAACTTGTGTCTTATAATAAATAAAGTACCCCCGTGTTGCAAAATATGAGGATATTTGAAGTCACTTCAGAGTTCCATGGTCTATATAAAAACGCTCGGTCTTGTACTTCTATATGGTCATGGAACTCGGTAACTTAGAAAATTCTTATATGTTACAATAGGGGGTACTTTAGTCACTATCTATCTATCTATCTATCTATCTAAATAATAATTTAAGGTAATATGGTCACAAAAATGGACTGAATGAACAGTATTCGTTAAGGCCCCGAGGAGCAACCGTGTTAAGTGTTTTAATCCAATATACTTCCTTTTGCAAACGGTCCCAGTATGGGTTAGTATGGATATATATATTTTTTTTTCTGAATTGCACCCGGGTTATTGCCCCAATAAGTGTGTGCCATAGCCTTCATTACGTCTATATATATATTGTGGTAGAGTGACTGGGAAAAGGTGGAAAAGGGTCACTCTAGCCTTTAATTTCTTCCTATGTGCTAAGATAGACTCCAGGAAGGGAAAGCTGTCCTGTGGAAAGGCTATTTAAAGTTAATTGGAATGGGAGAGTGCGTCTCTCAGCAGGGCACAGCAGGTAGGAGACCTGGCTATGTTAGGAACTCCCAGAGAAGCTGGGGGTACTGCCTGCTACTGCAAGAGCAGAGGGAGTCCGTGGCTGTGAGTAAGAGCCAGATATTGTTGTCTGTGTGGGACACTGAGGAATAGCCAGGAGGCTGAGAAATTCCTGCAAAGACTGTGAGCACAGGGGTGACCCAACCTGTGTTTTGTCTGGTAGTCCACAAGGGGCCCAGTATAGTGAGGGAACACTTCAAAGTGAAGGTAGTGCCCAGTGGGCAAGGATTTATTTTTATGTTTTGTTTTATAAATGCTAAAATGGTCACCTCTGTTTGAATGACTTACTGGAAAAAAAGAAAAATGAGAGAAAGAGAAATAAACAAAAGAAAAGAGGAGGAGAGAGAGAGGTTGAAAAGAGTGGCAAGGGTAGGGGCAGACAGGCAGATTCGGGGAGATTTAGACTAATCGCCTCTTCCTTGTGAGACAACTTCAGGAGACTTCGGAAATTGAAGCACTGCGAGTGCATTAGCGCTGGCGATTCTTCATTACAGCTGATGGAAGGCTTGGGAAATCTGCCCATCTGCCCCTACCCTAACAAGTCAAAGTTGTAGTGTTGTTGCAATTCCAGAGGGAGATTGATATCTGAGATATCAAAAATATATCTCCTTCATGCAGTGTTTGTAAATTTGCTCACTTGACAATGAACTGAAGTGCAAGCTAGATCAATGAATTAACCATTTTTTCTATTCCCATAAAAAGATCACAATACAAAGAAAACACTTCTGAATTCAGGTTAGTAAAACATTGCTAAACTTTTTAAGTTATATGGCATCTCTCCTTCTTTCCCTCCTGCCACAGTAAACATGCAGCTGTCATGCCAGTCTAGGGTGGGGGTAGAGAGGTGCAGATGTAAACACAGACCGTACAGAGTGATCTATCTATCTTGTATTTCCAGGCAAACCTCCATAGATGCCACTGAGTTTGTGAAGCCAAATCCAATTAGAACTGCATGATGTGAGAACATGCTTGGAGGCTACTGGAACAAGATCACACAACCAAGCAGATTTCTCAGTCTGTATCTTAACACCCTGAATCTGGCTGTTGTTGTTGGCTATTATCTTGTCTTCAAATGTTATTCCAGCCATTCCTTCAGCCCCAGCTCATCCCTGCTTGCCAATCGCATCCCCAAAACATATTACTTTATTACAGTAGAATAGAGAACTGTAGGCTGCCCACCTAGAGGGACCCAAAGGAGTAGCTGGAGGAGTGTGTATGATATCCAGTCTGAATGCTTATTTTTTTAATATCATAACGTTTATTGATCCAGAAATATAAGGTACAGGTATAACAGTAACCAGTGCATACATTACATTGGTTCAAGAATGCCATACAATTGTCTGCTGTGTTAACATTGAAAAAAGGTATCAGTGGACAGTACACACACAGTGATTTCTATTAGATTTAGGTTTAACCTGGCAAAGTGGTTTTGATTAATTTAGATAGACTAGTAAAAATTCTTCGCCTGGCGAATAATATCCCCGAACTGCTTCCCCCTGCCTTCCAGCTGCTTAATGAATAATCGACTGCGCCTATTCACACTCGGCGCTGAGCTTTCCCGAAATCACTTTAAATCAGTGTCGGACTGGGACACCAGCGGCCCACCCAAAAACATTAGACCAGGGGCCCACCATAAAACTTTAGACCAGGGTCCCACTCTCAGTACTAATATTCTTCATCTCCTCAATCAACCTCTATTCTCCTAGTTTGTTTACTTTACTTTATTCCATCTATTTAGCCTCTTTGTTCTCATAGAAAAAGGGAATTGCCATGAAATAGGCTAAAAGTTTAGCAGCATGAGGGCCCACTGACACCTTGGCCCACCAGGAGTTTTCCTGGTATTCCGGTGGGCCAGTCCGACACTGCTGGAAATTGCCTAAGGAGGCAACTTCGAGCGACTTCGGAAAACGCAGTGCCGCGTGTGAATAGGCTTAGGCGATTCTTCATTAATCAGCTGGAAGGTAGGGGGAAGCGGTTTGGGGAAATCTCCCATCATCTTCCTTCCTGGCCTAACCCTTAGACTGCTTTTAAATTAATGTATAACATTTTTAACAACAGCATCACCTCCTGGCCAGTTTTCTGACTGTACGGTTAGAGAGCATATGTAACACAGAAAGATAGTAATCTCTTCTGATGTTGTTCTGTTTAGGAAACGGATGACAAATATCTGATGACCTTTTTCATGTCTTTCCTGTGCAGAGTCCAGCTCTGTTCATTAAGGGGCATGTCACTTAATCTCCTGCTTGCTTTCTGTTTTTGTAGTTTTTGTGGATCATGTCATTGAAAGCTTTGATCAGCCATTCTCCAGAACTGCCATCATGCCTGTACAGGGTATATAAAACATAGTTCCTGGGTTTCTATTCATTCTTGCAAAAATAAGCGCAGTTGCACCTTGCCATCACCCATTACGAATTTTAAACATGTAGTTTTCATCTTAAGTGGATAAATTATCCATTTTCAGTATGACCAAACGTATTTCAGCAGCTCTCTGGTTTGCAACTTTTTCCAAATTACCCTAGCAACCTTGCATTGATTTGAATAATAAACTGGAATAAAAATAGGAGAGGGCTTGAATATAAAGAAGAAGAATACAAAGTAGCAGTAACAAACAATTTGAAACCTTACATAGCATTTGTTTTTTTTACAAGAGGTCAGTGAATGCTGGAAAGGCAAATAATTAAAAAATTAAGGCAAATTGAAAGGTGAACCACACACTGTGTGTGTGTGTATCTCTCTCTCTCTCTCTCTCTCTCTCTGTCTCTCTCTCTATATATATAGTGAAGTAATGTATCACCTACTGTGTATATATATATATATATATATATATATAAATATATGTAAATCCCAAGGCCACTGCACACACTTGCCAACAGGATATATACCAGTGTTTCAAAATATAGATAAGCAGATGCGGGAGCACACAGGGAATTTTTAGCTGAATTCTCATCTTGAGAAAGGTCCCAACAGAGGACCGAAATGTCGATTCAATAAAGGAGAATGCAGCTAAAAATTCCCTGTGTGCACCAGCATCTGCTTATCTATCTATATATAT
>CM044431.1:190041676-190062370 GCA_024363595.1 Xenopus borealis | reverse complement strand
TGTGTGTCAGGGTGTGTGTGTGTAAGCATGCTTTTTTCCCGGGTAGTTCCCCTGCCTTCTGTAGCCTTACTTTCGCGCCCATGCTGCCGCCTATTCACACTCTTCAGTACCTTACGCAGCCGCCTACTCTTGCGCGCATTTGACGTCACCAACTATTCGCGCCCTTCTGACGCAATCGGCACTCGGAGCCTTTTGTCTAGCGGCTCCTCTCCTCGCTCCGGTCACAGCATAACTGCGCTCCCAGGACAGGCAACGAGCTGCGGTTCCCTCCCTCTCATCTCCTCCTAAGCGGGCGGTAAGGTACTGTACTTGGGGGACGTGGTGACCTATTCCACACCATGGCTCCAGGCAGGGGGGCGTTCTTTACCAGGGGAAGTAGGCAAAACTCAGTAACCTTTTTCGCCTGCACTAGGTGTGCCAAAAAATTTTTAAGAGGGTCAGCCTAGTCCTCTTTGCCTTGATTGCAGCCCATGCCTTCAAAAGGCCACAGAACCCCAGTAGTCTCCCCCAGCGGGTTCCTCTGACCAATCCATAGTAGGCCCTTCTAACGCAGAGGCCTCCACTGCACAGGCCCCCTCAGATGCACCTGCGTGGGCTGTCTCATTGTCCCAATCCTTGTCTAGCCTCCAATGTATACAACAATTAGCCTCCCAATGTTGGGAAAATTGGCAGATGTCCCAACTAGAGCCAAGCGCAAGCGTGATGCTGGTAGGCTGGGGGCCAACCTCAGAGTACTCGCCTCCAGTCCTTCTCCTTCCGAAGATGAAGCTAGCGAAGGGGAAGTTTTTTCGTTATCACAATCTGAGTCGGAAGGGGAGGATAGCCCCACAGAGTCTTCCCCCAACATAGACCATCTAATTAAGGCAGTCCTGGAAGTTCTGCAGATTGAAGGGGCAGATTCTGCACAAGATAAGACCAAGAGCTTTTTTAAAAAGCATCATAAGTCTTCTGCTACCTTTCCAGCTCATGAACAACTACAGTCACTCATTCAAGATGAGTGGCAAGTTCCCGAAAGGAAGTTCCAAGTCACTAAACGCTTTGTCAAGCATTACCCATTTCATAAGGAATTTACAGAAAAATGGAGCATGCCACCAGTGGTGGATGCCCCAGTATCCAAGCTGCAAGGCTCCCTGTCCCGGACGCCTCAGCATTCAAGGATCCTTCTGACAAGAAACTTGATGGACTCCTAAAAGCAATATTCTCGGCTGCTGGATCAGCTCTACTTCCTATCCTGGCTTCAGCCTGGGTTAGCCGGGCCATTGAGGCTTGGGCCATTGAGGCTTGGGCCAACTCTCTGCTCCAGATGACAAGAGAGGACGACTCTTAGTTTTATCATCTAATTTCATTCATTTCTGAAGCCAATGCCTTTGTAGGGGAGGCTGTGTTAGACGCGGCAAAGCTTGTGGCCAGGTCCTCAGCACTTTCAGTTGAAGCCCATAGGTCGTTGTGGCTAAAAATGTGGTCGGCTGACCCCAGTTCTAAAAAATCCCTGGTGTCCATTCCGTTTAAGGGTTCGGAAACGAATTAGAAAAAATTATATCCCAGGCTACAGGAGGTAAAGTATACTTCTACCACAGAACAAACCAAAGCCCAGCTTCACCTCCAGGAGAAGTAGCTCCTTTCGGACACAAAACTTCCATACATTCAAGGGTAACTCACCCTCACATTCTTCCAACACCTTCAAGCATGGATTTTCCAACAAGGGCAAATCCCCTTGGCAATCACGTAAGCCACTGCCGAAGCCAGCAGGGGATAAGCATTCCTCTTCCTGACTACAGTATGAAGGTCACAGATGTCCTGAAGCTGGGAGGCAGACTTCGCTTTTTTTAAGAAACTTAGGCCCGTCACACCACCGACACCTGGGTACTTCAAATAATCACTTCAGGATATCAACTCGAATTCAAAAATCTCCCACCAAGACATTTCCTTATGTCAAAGCTTCCCTCGCAAAAAGACAAGAAGGGAGCATTCCTAGCAATTGTTCAGTCCCTGGCAGGTTCCGGAGTGATAGTTCCAGTTCCGCCTTCCCAACGCTTCCACAGGTTCTATTCCAATCTATTTATAGTACCCAAGCGAGACGGCTCTTTTCGACCAGTGCTGGACCTCAAACGACTGAACAAATGGAAGATGGAATCTCTCCACTCCATCATTTCGGCCATGGAACCTGGGGAATTCCTGACATCCTTATAGATCAAGGATGCCTACCTTCATGCCCCAATTGCCCTACAACATCAGCAGTTTCTGAGGTTTGCCTTTCAGAACCAGTATTTCCAGTTTGTTGCCTTACCTTTTGGTTCTATCCTCCGCACCGAGGATTTTCACAAAGGTCAAGTCGGTCATGGCAGCTCTTCTCCATGACATGGTGTGTCTATCACTCCATATTTAGACAACCTTCTCATCAAAGCCAGTTCTCCAGAAGTGGCCAAACGTTACCTTCAGTTAACCATCCAGACCCTTCAAGAGTTCGGATGGACCATAAATCTCCAGAAGTCCTCTCTCTTGCCCAGTCAGAGGATGACATTTCTGGGCCTAATTTTCGACACGAGACAACAGAGGGTGTTTTTGCTGGAGGAGAAACAACTCAAACTGCAATCATCAATACAGCACCTCAGGACAATACACAGACCATCGGTGCAGTCATGTATGAGAGTACTCGGCCTCATGGTGTCAGCACTCGAAGCACTACCCTTTGCGCAGTTCATCTCCGCCCTATTCAGATTGCGATCCTACACAGCTGGTGCAAGCAGTCCCTCCAGAAACAGTCATTCAAGTGGTGACTTCAGCCCAATCGCCTAGCTCAGGGACATTCTCCGAGCCGGACTGGCAAATAGTCACAACAGATGCCAGCCTCCAGGGCTGGGGAGCAACTTTCCAGGGAAAAACAGCATAGGGAATGTGGTCCCCAGAAGAATCACAGGGTAGATCCAGGCGAATGGGAACTTCACCAGGAAGTCTTTCAACTCCTGGTAGACAAATGGAGAAGGCCCCAGGTCGATCTGATGGCCAACAGGTTCAACTGAAAGGTTCCCAGATTTTTCGCAAGGTACTGAGACCCCTTGGCGGAGGGATAGACGTGATGACGATCCCATGGCCTTTCAGACTGGCATACATTTTTCCTCCCTTTCCTATGCTTCCTCGAGTACTCAAAAAGATACGAAAAGAGGCAACCACAGTCATACTAGTCGCTCCGTGCTGGCCCAGGAGATCCTGGTACGCAGACCGATTGGCTCTCTCACTGGAGCCCCCAATACCACTACCTGTGCGGGACAATCTTCAGCATCAGCACCCAGGACGGTTCAGCTTAATGGAATGGCTCTTGAGGCCTCTATCCTAAAGGAAAAGGGCCTTTCGGAAGAGGTCATTCAGACCATGCTACGGGTCCTGGTGCACACAACAAAACTTAGATTTCAGGGACTACCATATTCCGACAATCTTAGACTCTCCAGTCTGGTCTCATCAAGGGACTCCGGCTGGGAGCACTAAAGTCCCAGATATCTGCACTCTCAATCCTTTTTCAAACACGCCTAGCCCTCCAGGACGACATTCGTACTTTCCTTCAAGGAGTCTCTAGAGTGGCACACCCATTTCGTCAGCTAGTACCTCTATGGGACCTGAATCTTTTTCTGACTGCATTACTGGAGCCTCCGTTTGAGCCCCTGAAATCTGTGGAAATCACAGAAGACCATTTTTCTAGTGGCAATTGCTTGCATTAGACTGGTATCGGAACTGGGGGCATTGTCATGCTCTCCTCCTTTCCTTATCTTCCAGGAAGACCGAGCTATACTGTACCCTGATTTTTGCCCAAGGTGGTCTCTGCCTTTTCACAATGCAGAGATCATCCTTCCTGCAACAATCCACAGAATGACAAAGAAGCCAAGCTTCATCGACTTGATGTGGTAAGGGCTCGAAAAGGTCTTCCAGCCACCAAAACCACGCTTGCCTGTTGGATCAAGGAAAACAATTAGACGGTCCTACTTGGTGCAAAAGAGGACGCCTCCTATATCTCTCTGGGCTTACTCTATCGGAGCAATAGGAGCCTCTTGGGCTCACAGAAACATGGCATTGGTGGATCAGGTTTGCAAGGCGGCTACCTGGTCCGGCTACCTGGTCCTCTTCACACACCTTTACAAAATTTTATAATTTCAATACCTACTTCTCCGAGGAGGCAGCTCCAGGCCAAAAGATCCTCCAAGCGGTAGTTTCTCCATGAGTTCCTCCCTCCCTTGGTATTCAGGGCATCTTTGGTATGTCCCCACAGTTCCCGTGTCCCCCACGACGTAAGAGGAAGATTTATGTACTTACCGTTAAATCCTTTTCTCTTTAGTCGTAAAGGGGACACAGGACTTCCCACCTGGAACTCCAGTTCAGTACTTCATTCATAATGTGGAATAGTTGAGTTTTCCTGTTTTTGCTGTTAACTTCTTTGTTAAATAAACTTAATAAAATTAGTTGAGGGGGGTAAAAGGCGAGAGGGAGGAGCTACAGCTCTTGCATCACTTCAATGTCCTGCCTCCTGATGGGAGGGGCCCTTTACCCCACAGTTCCTGCATCCCCATTACAACTAAAGCGAAAAGGATTTAACGGTAAGTACATAAATCTTTTTTTTTTTTTTTTTAAAGTACTAGTACCCCCAACCGGAAGGCAGGCTCTATCAACCCACAAAAGAAGGTAAAAAATTTTATTGTTTTGCCTTTACATGCCCTTTAACTTGAATATGCAGCTCTGTGTGTTTTTGAGTAGTGCACTCCTGTCACTTGAGAGCACCTGGAGCTTTGCAGAGATTGGCATATACTTTCAATTGGAGGCAGTTTTGCTTTTTCCTCCCTCCAACTAAGCTACAGCAAATAACCCTGTCTTCCATTAACCTTAAGGTTAGTGTTAGATGGCCTGCATATGAACAGTAGTTCCACTTACATCCTCATGCTGGTAAATCCAGAGCCAGTGGAGTGCAATGCAAAAAAGCTCAAGGCAAGGTTGTGAAGTTCAGTTGTATTTCAATATTTATACTGTATACAAAAACGTTTAATACAAGTGCTAATATTTAAGGCTATTGCTTAACTATTATGTCTACTAATCTGCTTTTAGACACCTATAAATGGGCTGAAAAAAATCTGCTTTTTAAGGGCCACTTCCTGTCTCCTATCCAAATCAACGGAAAAATCAACCAATTAGCTTGATTATACACTACTGGAATTCTTTAGGCTGTAGTTTAGATACAACCGAGGTGTGATAGGATACCTATTCCTTATATAGACTTATTGAAAATTGTTAGGTGTAATTTTTTTAGATTTGATTAAGGTAGAATTTTCCCATGGCTACACATTTTCTGTGTAATAATTTTTGAATAAATCCATTTATATACATATAACTCTGTTACTTTTGTTTTTGCTTCAGAAAAATGTTGCGTCCAAATAGCGCTTCACCGAGGCCCAGCGCTGTTAAACAGCCAGGTCCTGCAAACCCAAGACGAGCCAAGGGTCTTAAAGATATTCGTGTTGACGAAGAAGTGAAAATAGCTGCCAACATTGCGCTGGAGAGGTTTCGTTATAGTGATCAAAAAGGTATGAGGATTCTTTATTCTTTTTTGCCATTAGTAATGATGTTTCTTTTTGTGTGGAGGTGATCGTTTGTGGGACCTTCAGTCTCTTTCGTTTGTGGATCTGCTGTTGAACCTTCTGCACTGGGATATAAAACATAGGCCAGATTATATTTTCTTTTTTATTGTACATGAGAATATGTTTGAGCCTTATAAATACATGATGACGATAAAATAATAATGTGGGCACTGCAGTTGGTAAGTCAGAACGATGCTAATACCAATGGTTATTAATATAACTAAGGGGCATGTTTACTAACATTGGAGATAAATATCTGGAGAGATATCGGGAGATGTTGCACATTGCAACCAACCAGATCTTTGCTTTTGTTTTATAACTTATAAGTGGCTGTTTAAATTGAATTGCTGATTGGTTGCCATGGGAAACATCTCCAGAAATCTCTCCAGATATTTATCTCCAATGTTCATAAACATGCCCCCATATAACCACATATAATATATATTAAATAAGGTGAAATCGAGCGAAATGCTCACAAAAATGCTCGCCCACAAAAATGAGGATGAATATAGAGTCACATGGCACAATAAAACACATAAGAACATACAAAGAAACATACCATGTGGCATCTGTATCTTTGACTACTCACGGATGCAAGTCATATGCATATTCAATTAGATTTTTCTTTTTTCTTTTCTTACACTGATTGTCCTGTTTGTGTGCCACAGGCTTAATAATTGCAGTACATGAGCAAAATGTGAGTTATTAAAACAATGAAATGTGTTTTTTTTCTTTGTATGCTTACACATTAGATGTGCTGCTGTCAGTTAATGGAAAGCATCTTTATTTTGTGTCTTGTTTTTTGTCACAACTTTTCATGCTTTTCTTTTACATTAGATATTACTTGCTGCATGCGGTTCTCCAATTGTCAAAATCTGCTAACCGTTCTGTAAGAATATATGCTCATAAATTTAAGCTTGAAAAGGAAGCATTTCAGTTTTAATTGTTTTCCTTTAGAAATGGAATTTCCTTCATCCTTGACAAGTACTGAGAGAGCATTTATTCATCGGCTGTCGCAGTCACTGGGACTTGTATCTAAAAGCAAAGGGTATGTCTGCTTATAACCTGCTAAATCATTCAATGGGTAATGGAGGATCCACATTTAAGGGAGTTGGTGATACAAAATATGTTGGTGCTATATAAATACATGTTAATAATAATAAAAGCAGACAGGTGTCTTCTGAGGGGCAAAGTCCACTGCGGGGCTCGGTCCCAGTGGGGGCCTCAGTGGTTGTATGGGGACAATAGTCACCCTGAATGCAAGGTCTCCATGTCAAGAAAGCCTGCATCTTCACCCCCTTGCTCAGCAATGCAGTAACATGTAAATATACTGATCTAGAATAAATGTGACAATATCACACACATTTGTGACATGTTGCAAAGGTTCAAAGCTAATAAATGTGCAGGTTTACAGGAGTAACTTTTGCAAAGTTAAAACTTCTCTATTGGTACAGTTGATCAAGTATGCTGAGAGTTGAACTTCTGTAGCATCTGCAGTCTTATAAATGGAAATATTGGTACATGTTACAACATGCACATAGGTAATACATTTCCAAAATCTAAAGCCAATGTCCTTAAAAATATTGTTCTAATGCTGTTTTCAGGAAAGGTCCAAATCGATACCTGACATTGAAGAAAAAGAATGGATCAGAAGCTTCAAGTGCACTGATGTCCTGCAACCTGACCCAAAATACAAAGCAAGCAGTGCGTAACCTAATCCAGCGATTTCCTCTCACAAACAAGGAAAGGACAGAGTTGCTTCCTAAAACAGAGCGGGGAAACGTGTTAGCAGTTGAGGCTGGTGAGTCTTGGGTAATATGTCAATTTTATGTGTATATTTTTTAAGTTTGGCTTGAACACCCAGACAGATACTTGGAACTGACTTGTCATTCTTAAGTGGATCAGCGTCCCATTGTCCATGTGTCCAATAAAAAGATCATCATTGTGCCAGTTGGAACTTTTTGTGACTGAGAGTCATTTTGTTTGTGCTGTTGGCTGAATATTCTGTTCAGCTTGATTAGACTTGCCACTAGAATAGCAAAGCAAAGGAGCCATCATGGTTAGGGTGGTAAAGGCTAAAAAGCAGAATAGCCATTTACAATGCAAGACATTCAGTGAAATCATTCTTAAAATAAGTTATTTACATGCCTCATATACACTAGGCCCTTCATCAAACCTTGATAAAGGTCCAGTGTGGCCCAAAATGTTGCCATAATATGTACTGTTTAGCACCTGAAAAGCTTTGCAACAACAACCGAGAGCTCCAACACTATCCAGTGCCTGGTTGTTAGGTTAAATTGGTACCTAGCATTCTTATAACTGCTAAATTCTAAATCATTTTAAAAAACTAAAACCAGTTACAAATTGACTCAGAATGTCACTTTCCACATTATATTAAAAGTTAGTTTAAAGGTGAACAACCCCTTTAAGGATAACCACATTTGGTTAAGTTCTACTCTTTTCATGACTTAGTTGTCGTGCTCTTTACATCTATACATGTATACACATCTATAATTCTATTGCAAATGAATTTACGTTTTTTTAAGGTTTCCAAATTATAATGTTTTTTTCAGTGATACTTTGCTTTAAAGTTTTTCTCTGCTCTGTTTATTGAAGAGAGCCTGAATCATTACATTACTGCTGACTCTCTGCCCCTTTATTTTGTTTAACTAAACACACATCTGGTCAGGTTTCTGGAAAATTAAGCAAACAAAACCCTTTTTAATTGTAGTTTGTAGAAATGTTTTTTTCTCAACAGAGAGGAAAGCATCAGGGCAGTTTTAACAGGAACAAGGAAAGTTAAACATACTTGGTTTTGCTAAAGTTTTAGGTATCCCACAGTAAGAAAAATCACTAACCATTTGTTCAAGCACATTTTGATAAAATGTCCAGAGAGCCCATATTTGATATTGGAACTCTCTGGTAACATGGGGTATGTATCATATTACGAGGGATACACAGAATCCATGATTTGGTTCGAGATTCGCCCAGGATTTGGCCTTTTTCCACAGGTTCGGATTCAGGCGAATTCTCGTGCCTGGCCAAATGCAAATTAAGGGCGGTAAGGGAAATAACAAGGAAGTAAATGTTTTTTCCAATTCTCTCCCCTCCCTGTCCCTAATTTGCATATGAAAATATGGATTTGGATTCAGTTCCGTATTCGTTCAAATCTTGTGGTCAAATAGTGGATTCAGTGCATTCCTACATATTACAGATGTAGATGTTTGCTGTACAAATTTCTAGTGATATATTTATTGTTTGCAGAGAATCGTGAAATAGGCAAGACCAGTGGACGTTTAAACAATGGTATTCCTCAAGTACCAGTTAAGAGAGGAGCATCAGAATATGATTTCTTCAGGCAATCTTTACCAGTCTTTGAAAAACAAGAGGACATCATTAGAATTATTAATGACAATAAAGTTGTTTTGATTGTTGGAGAAACCGGATCAGGGAAGACAACTCAGGTGAGTTATGCATTGTAACCAAGGTTACCTATATAAAGATTGTTAGTTTGAGATGCCTTGACTCCACCATATGGAGTCCTTAACTTTGGTTGTCTAGTTAAACCAGTGCAGTAAGCCATACAAATCAATTACAAATTGCAAAGCTAACTGTAATTTGGCTGCTGATGGGTACTGCACTAGTACAAATTGAGAGAGAGAGAGAGAATGATGGGACATAAGATTGTTGTTTCCCTGGGGCAGGGACTGGTGTGAGTAATCATTATTATAGCACTTTTTCCCATGGGACTCAAAAACATTACTGATCGAAGAAATGCTTTTTATTGTACTCAAAAAGCCTGGGTGAACAGACATGGTTTCAGTCTGCTTTTAAAAACATCCAAAGAAGATTAGTCTTGGCCTGCGGTTTCCCATATTTTGGGTGCTGGTTAATACAAAGCACAGAATTCCGAGCATTTTAGTGAGACTATGGGCACCTTGAATTTTCTTGACAAAGAAAGGACGAACAGGGCCTTGATTATTTTGAAGTGAAGTAAGAGCCCAAAGTGAAATGGTAAATGCTGAAAATGTAAAATCCAATGGAAAAGATGTCTCATTGCTACAGAAGAAATATTGAAAGATCGTAAAGAACTTTTTTTTTTAACTTTAACAGTAACACCAAAAAATGTAAGTGTTTGAAAGTAAAGAAAATATCATGAAACACCGCTATAGTTCATATAAACAAGCTGCTAAGTAGCAATGGCGGAAATTGAAAAACAGCTAATATGGCACAGGATAAATGATGGATAACAGATAGCAGATAAACTCTGTTGAACCTAATGTTATCTGATGTGTAGCTTGAGCCTTTTCTCCTTTGACTAGTTGCCCCATGACTACACAACAGCTTATTTATATAAACAAGCAATGCAATTTTACCCGTGCAGGGCAACACTGCATTATATTTGTATTACTTTAAAACCATTACATTTTTTGAGGTTACTGGTCCTTTTTTTTTTTTAAAGGTTTTATTTTGTTTTATTGTATACAAACGACAACAATAATCAAAGAAAAAAAAGGGGGGGGGGGTAAGGTGTACTCTTTACATTACTGTCATTAATATGGGAATACAAAGATATAATATGGGAATACAAAGATAGTTGGGTGCACAAGGCCCTACCATGAAGGTTGAGTGTTCCCTCTTGGTAGATGGTGAGTGTAAGTGTCACATCAGAAATATTCCACAGTTAGTTAGTGGCCTCAATTGCATGACTGTCTAGCCAGGGGGGAGGTTACTGGTCCTTTAGTTGCAAGCAGGCCAAATTTTAAAAAACTAAAGTTTTAGTTTCTCAATAGCAGCAATGATCCAGGACTTTAAACTAGTTACAGGGGGGTCACCATCTAGGAAAGTATCTGTGACACTCACATGTTCAGTGGGCTCTGAGCAGCTGTTGAGAAGCTAAGCTTAGAGGTTGTCTCAAATGATCAAGCAGAAAATGAGGTTGGCTTGTAGTAAGCTGATGCTACAGGGCTGATGCTAATTGCAGTGGTTTCTGTGCTACCATGTTGTTATCTGTTAACAACGAACCTTATATTGTGACCTTTATATTCTAGATGTACTGTATATTGTGAGTGGGTCCCTAAGCTCAGTAACTGACAGCAGCACAGAGCATGTGAATCAGTGAATCAGCAGAAAAGAAGATGGGGAGCTACTGGGGCATCTTTGGAGAGAAACACATCTTTACTGCTAAAGGACTGTAGTTGCTTTGGGCCCACAACATTATGTACAACATTTCTAGCTACTTCTTTAGTTAAGCTTTAGTTCTCCTTTAATAGCTTGTATCCTCCAATAACAAGTACGACTCTTTCGGCAAGTTTTGGTTCATCCTGTTGATTGTGAATACTAGCTCTAGTGTCACCACGTACACTCTGCACAGGTAAAACATCTTCATTGCAGTCGTAACCAAGGTGATGGTGTTGGATTGTATTTTCAAGTGGCTGAAGTGTAATTGAACTGTCACTTTGTTTGACCTGCCTGATATGAAAATAATTTGACTACAGAATATTTTTTAACTTTCTATTAATAGGTTATGATCTATATGAGACTGTTCTGTAGTTATTCAAGTTCTTTGGGTCCAGATAATGTTTTTTTCTTAATTGTTTTCTGGCAGTATGCTGCACTGGATAGTTAAGGACTACTGGAGAAATACAGTCCTTCCTTTCTACAAAAGAAGCTGTTGTGTCTGGGTCACAGGTGTTAGGTGTTGGTTATCGCAATTTCTTGCTCATCACCTAATCACTGCTTTTGAATGTTATCCATGAGTCTGGGAATGAGATATCTACTATGCTAGGTCTTGGGAGGACTGCAAAGTTTTAAATCTCATTTCCAATCAGGTTGGAGGTCACCTTGCAATCAATGGAAAGAGCAAACTCTTCACACATATCCTGTGAAAAGCTCATACATTACTGGAATATTTAGCAAAGAGTGAAGTTAGAGGTCTCCACAGTCTGCTAGAGTGAAATTCCGCCACTCTCCATTTATTTCTATGGGATTTTTAAAAGCGTATTTATCAGTGGGTGAAAGTTCACCCATTAATAAATATACCTTTAAAATTCTATAGAAATAAACAGAGAGTGGGGGAATTTCACTGTAGCGGACTGTGGAGATTAACTTCACTCTGATAAATATACCCAGGGTGCCATCAGGGGGGCACAGGAGGTACAAGTGTACTGGGCCCATGGCTGAAGCGGGGCCAGGCAGTGCTGCACTTCTTGAAAGATCCGGTCCCCCCTTTACAGCACTGAAGCTGTTTCCTCCCTTCTGAAGTTTCGAACAGCCTGAAGCAATATGCCTAGAACACAAAGGAGGTCATTTCATGCATTATGATGCTACATTTTTTGCATGGAAAAGCTCATTTGGCAAAACACCAGAGTTCATCTGGTGTGCAGTTGCCCTTAAACACAAAACCTTGCAGTAATTTTAAGTCTTATTAAATCAGGCGTTCCTGTGGCCCCTCAAAATGTGTTTTTGCAATACAACATAGTTATTAAACTAAGCCAATAATTGGGTCGCAAAGCTGATATTGCAGTTTAGGTCCTCGGGGAAAAAAGATTAATTGCTGTAAAGGGCTCAAAAATGATCATTAAACATTTTTCTATCAGAATTTGGTATCCTATTCTCTTTAAAGAGCAAACATGAACTGAGGCTGTGGCATTATGAATTTAATGAATTCCTATTTACAACGATTTGATGCCCTAATATATACTGTATCCGCCATCCGTTTACTTTTTCAGTAGTCTATGATCCGTGAAAACCTTTCATGCATGTTTACTGCATTTGCTTTCAATTTTAAAGACAATTGGTAACAAAGAAAAAATATTATTTGTAAAATGCTTTATTTGATCCCCCTTTAGCCTTCTATTTCACCTTTATTTATTTGTTTTTATTTACAGATACCTCAGTTTATTCTTGATAATTGTCACAAGAATGGATTACCATGTCGCATATTTTGCACCCAGCCAAGGCGACTGGCAGCAATATCTGTTGCAGAAAGGGTTGCAGCAGAGAGAGGGGAGAAAATCGGCCAATCTGTTGGTTACCAAATTCGACTTGAAAGCCGGTAAAATAACCATGTTCAAATTCTAACATTTTTTTAGCTAGATTGGAAGCAAACTTAACTCACTGCAGATTTACTCCTGAATGATTTTGTTTTTTAGAACTATCGTTTATCTATCTTGCAGTCTATTATGATGGCCACTAGCTGTTGCTGCCTGTCACTGGAATAGTTAACAGTATTCCAACTTCAGTGAACATTGAAGCAAAATGTATCATTCCCTCCCTACAATCAGAATAAATTTTTCCCTGAAATGAATTATTTTTTATACACACACATGCTTTTCTTTCACCGCAGTCAAATAGTGGCTACTGGCATCTTGCATCTGAGTGGGAGTACTGCCAAAATGTACTATGCAAACCGAAGATATCAAGTCTTAGTTATCGCGTAATATATCAAACTATTTATCTAATATCATTTGACTGTGGTTAAATGCAAGAGCTGTGTTGGATACCTGTGTTCTAATGTGTTCGAAACATATTTATTTGAGCTATTCAGCAATTGCTGACTATAGACTATGAAATGCTACAAATTATGTAAAAACTGTTTTTTTTGTATTTTTTATGCTCGACAGAGTTTCACCCAAGACACTACTTACTTTTTGTACTAATGGAGTTCTACTTCGTACCTTAATGGGAGGAGACAGCGCTCTTTCAACTGTAACTCACATAATTGTGGTAAGTTTTTGGGAACCTCTCCAAATAATTATTTTAAAGTTTGTTTTTAAATTCCTATATAAACTTGCTTTGGTGTGATTGTGTGTGTGTTTTGTGCATGTGTACTGCTTTATACTTCTTATGTTTCACATGTATTGTGGTATATAATTATGTCTTGTAAGAGTATTTGACCTAACTTTTATACCCTCTTTACATTGAACCCATTAGGGGTTGAGAGTAAGCAGTGAATTGGGTTATATTTAAATGCACTCTCTAATATTTTCTACTTTACACTGATTCTGCCACAGGATGAAGTTCATGAACGAGATCGATTCAGTGACTTCCTGTTGACCAAACTGAGAGACGTAATACAGAAGCAGCCTGTTTTGAAACTGGTCCTTTCTAGTGCAGCCTTGGATGTAAACTTGTTTCTGAAATATTTTGGAGGTTGCCCTGTTATATATAGTATGTATTTTTTTGTAATATTGTATGTTCTTATGTATTGAATAAAAAAAAACCTTAATACTTTGAGCTCTTGTAAATCCTTATAAATACTAGAGATTTAAAACAAATAACAGAGTCTGCAGTTAGCGTAGCATTAATCCCTCACTATTCAGATTCAGACTTCTGGATTTTGTAATCTGTCAGTTTACATAGATTCATGTATGTTTACATAGAACTTTTGCATGATCCTGAAACAAATGTATAAGTGTCATTTATAATATTACTACATTGATAAAAGCCTTTTATGCATTCCCTAAAGAAAGTGAATATATCAGTTTGTATTTTTATCACTCGCATTAACTATATGGATATATGAAATTCTGTGACAACTAGGGATGCACCGAATCCAGGATTCTGTTCGGGATTTGGCCTTTTTCAGCAGGATTCGGATTCGGCCGAAACCTTCTTCCAGGCCGAACCGAATCCTAATTTGCATATGCAAAATAGGGAGGGATATCACGTGACTTTTTGTTACAAAAAAGTCCCCCACGCCTAATTTGCATATGCAAATTAGGATTCAGATTGGGTTCGGTATTTGGGGGTTCGGCCGAATCCAAAATAGTGGATTCAGTGCATCCCTAGTGACAACACATGAGATTTGATAGCAGGTATTTCAAACCACAGAATGCTTTCTGATGATATATTGACTTTCTTGATTTGTGGCAATTATGCTGCTTGGAAATTTGCTGTGGCAGTTCTGTTTTATCATGATTTGGTTTTTATTTTCAGTACAAGGAAGACCCTTTGAGGTAAAAGAGATGTTTTTAGAAGATATATTGAGAAGTACTGAGTACAGAAATAAGGGAATGCTTAAATATAACAGCGAAAAACAGTGTGGTGAGTTAATTACGATTGCTTTTTTGTAGCTATGATACTGTAGCAAATATTACAATGGTTTTTTTTGTTTTTTTTTTATGTTTGTTTGTTACCGAGTATACCATTTCATATACATGCAATAACAGAATCTGTTATCCAGAGACCAGCTATTCAGAAAGTTCCAAGTGACATTTGTGATATTTCCTATAGGTTCCTTGTTCAGCAAAAGTACTTAATTTTGTTTTTTCCCCCCACTATAATAACACATGGTTAAAACCTTAGGGAACATTTAGGTTTTGCACACAAAAGTACTTTACTATTAACCTCTACTGGACCTTTTATACTTTTTGTACCCCATGATCCCAGGACTTGCCCCTGAATCTTACTGGATCCAGATGGTGATCATTTTGCTTTCTTTTGCTTTTCAGTGATAAACAAAACAAAATAAAATGGAGTGTATGACGCCACTGAAATGTTTAATGGATTTGGTGGAATGGAGCTATAGTTCTGCATCACTTTTTTTTATCCAAATCTTCTTCATTAGTCAGTAGCTAGGCCACAACCTTTTACAACTGCAATTAGAAATATGGGTTGCTGCCAATACTACTGTTTTTACATTATCTACTGTGTTACGTATGTGCACTAGACATTTCTTTTGTGTACTTCAAGCCTTATTAAAATTGCCTAATAATATACAATTTTGATACTATCAGAGGAGCAACAAAAGACAACGTTAACTGAATGGTATTCTGCAAAACAAAAGAACACAAAGCTAGAAACTCAGAGGCAGAGGAGTGTCCCAGCAATAAAAGAAGAATATGACATATTAGATGATGGTGGTGACACTTTGTTTGGTCAGATGGTAAGCTGTTGAAACTATCTGTCAATATCTCTTACTGTTGTTTGAGAATTCCAGGTGTGTGACATTTAACCATGACACACACAGTTTGAATTATGAATGCTGTTGCAACATAAATCCACTCCAAAGATGGTTGGCATGATGGTTTGCAGTAATTTATTTTGTAGTTCTGATCTGGACTTTTGTAGGGATATAACAATAGTGCTCAGTGTGTAGAACACGTGTACAGGAAATATCCCTGGATGTATACGTTAGAATGCTAAAAAGAGATATTACAAAGAACAATTGGGAGAAATAGTTTAAAGGAAAACTGAACCCAAAAGTTACAGTGATTTTTTATTTACTTACCATATTAATCAAAAACATCCCCCCAACGCATGTAGATAGATTATCAGATTATACTTTTTGTAAGACTTAAAATGCAACATGTCTTTGCTTAACTGTTATATTGGTTGTTTTACGAAAGACTGAAAAAGATGTCACCTGCCTTGAGCCATGGCTGATAAAGGAAATGGATGCTTGTCTCTCTGATATTTGGCTCAACCGGGATGTGGAAGCTTTTGGCCAACTATTCCATTTGATATCAACAGAAAATGTCAGTGGTAAGTTTTTGCCTGGATCTAGAGTGTTCTCGGACTTTATTTCATGCCACGTTAATACAGCCTAATTGAACTAGCAAGGGGTTTTGTTTTCCTTTTGAGGTGTTTCCTTAGTGGTAACACAATAAACAAAATTGCATTTTTCTTTTTAACTTTCAAGCTACAAATAATATAGACTTTCATGTGCATCATTAGTGTTTCCTGAGTTACATGTATAGGAAACAGAACTGTATTCAGTATTATTATAAGTATTATTATTATAAATAATAATAATAATGTTAAAACTTTTTCCCATGTTTTTTAACATTTTCAGCAGAGTAGCCAATCATGTGGAAAACACCTCTTTAGTGTTTAGCTCTAGGGGAACTTCCAAACCAAAATTTGAGAAAAAGGCTCACATATCAGACAAAACCCCTAAAATAACCATCACAGTTACCTGTTTCTTCAAAAAGTATGAATAAAATGCCATTTTTTATTGTGAAATACAGCAGTTCTTCTCTTTCTGCATTATTTAAAATCCTGGCAGGGAAGGAGAGACTAAAGATGTTACAAATTACAGACAGCATGCAGGAACTACATAACACACGATGCACTGCACTGTGATGTTCCTTTCCTTATTAAAATCCTGTGTGCAGGGAATTGTGGGATTTGGAGGATGCAGGCTAAGGACAGATGGCTGCTAGGGTTGCCACCCTTTCTTGAAAAAAATACCGGCCTTCCTATATATTTATCTTTTTTTTCCTTTGGGAAAAACATTGGGGTCAACCATCAAAAATACCGGCCAGGCCGGTAAAATACAAGCCAGGTGGCAACCCTAATGGCTGCTGATACAAAGTAAAAATATTTAGCCAGCTTAGTAGACAGATCAGTAGGAGAGCAGGGCGCTAGGCTTAGGGAACTGCTCCAAACAATTAAAAACCATGAAAAATCTGCATATTTTTAAATGTATACTGCAAAGTTGTTTCAAATTATGTTTCCATTTCAAAAAGCTTCAGTTATGTTTGTGTGGACTTTAAATATAATTTTCAAGGACACCAGTGCTATAGGGGCACAACTCTCTCTCCTCTTGTGCCTTGCAGCTCTTTGCATCTTGCACTGGAATCTTTATCCAGCTTGAGATGAAGAGTGCAATGCTGGCTGGCTCGAGCAAGGCAGCCCTGTTTTTACTGCCTGCCATGTAACAGTTGCAAATTGTGAGACTGTATTGCAAATACTTCCTCCATTATTTTCAATTAATCTGTTTCAGAAACAGGAAAATTACACTGTTAAAATAACAATGTTGGCTGCAGTTACTTGCAGTACTCAGAGCTCAATCTGTATATTTAAATTGGGTAAGACTTTTCTTTACTTGTTTTCTTGAAAATAATTCACTTGAGCGTCTTTACAACCACAACTTCAATTGCAATCATGCAACAGTTCGTTGGTGGTAATTCCAAAGTTCTCTGTTCCCATGGAGTAGGCTTGTACCTAGGAGAATCACTTACAGATGTCATTTGATGCAGATTGCTGGAATTGACAGAATCTTGACTCTAAACTTGCAGCTAAAGAATATTAATATGCATGCACTGTTGCCTGCTCATTTTCTTGCAATTTCTTTGGGGATAGTTCCCCCTTGTGGCTGCAAATACACTTAAATTGCAGGCTAAATGCTGCACTTGGTGTAAATTATACATGGCATATAGCACTTTGCACAGAACACTTGCATAAGTAAATGACCATTACTGCCTCTGTTTGCACTGGTTCTTAGATTTTCTTAATTCCTTTGAGCACCTCCACTTGTTTGCCTAGCTTTAATTTTTGTGATTTTATATTTTTCAGTTGACTACAGACACAGTGAAACTAGTGCTACCCCATTAATGGTAGCAGCTGGACAAGGGTTTTTAAGTCATGTGGAGCAGCTGATTAGCATGGGGGCCAATATCCACGGCAAAGCATCAAATGGATGGTAATGCATGGTTACAAATATATTCTGGTTTTGTGTTCTGGTGGTTATACCATATATACCATATAGCCCAGCTGGTTATTCATTGCACTCTGTTAGGCTGGAAGCGCTTTGGATCAGTCATCTGGTCTTGGTTCTCTTGTGATAATCTGTATTTTTGGCTTTTAAAGGATGGCTTTGGATTGGGCTAAACACTTTGGCCAAACTGAGGCTGTGGACCTGTTGAAGTCTTACAGGTAAATTCACTGCTATGCTTTTATAAACACTTTACCTTCTTTTTGTTCATTCACAAATGAGCTTTATACAGGCTGAATGCAATGGTAATGTATATTATTCATGAGATAAATACAGCCACTTTATGGTGAAACCCCCTTTAGTATAAAAGCATATTTTACTAGGCATGCAAAACATTGTGTCTGAATATAGCCTACTTCAGCAATGACTTCCTATGAAGACTTTAGAAGAGCTCTGTCATGTATTTATTTCATTTATTTATTTAAAGGGTTTGCTCACCTTCGAGTTAACTTTTAGTATGATGTAGACAATTCTGAGACAGTATTCTGAGACAATTTGCAATTGGTTTCAACAGAGTTTATATTCAGCAGTTCTCTGGTTTGCATTTTCCGCAGTCTGGTTTCTAGGGCTCAAATTTAACCAGGAAAGCATGCATTGATTTGAATAAGAGACTTTAATATTTTTTGCTAAGGACTCCTACATCTGCTGTTTTCTATATTTTGTGCATTGAAAAAGGACCTATAAATATTTTCTCTGAAACCATTATAGGGCAGAAACTTTGTAGGGTAACATGAAAATAATTAGCATTTCTTTTCTTTGAAGGTGGATGTGTGCATTTTTCACGAGAAACATTTTTTTTAAATTTAATTTTGCATTAGAGAAATGGAAACAGGGTATGAAGGCATTATTAACCATTTTTTCCTTGATTTGGAAGATCAGAAGTGCTCTATATATTTAGGAACTTTATCAAGAAAGGGCACCCCTGGTCCATTTTTTCATAGCTTATGCTTTTGACTGCAATTTATGCTGTAGACCAGCACGTGAGCAATGTACACCTACCTCATTCCATTGTGACAAATTTGCTTCGTAGTGTAGTTCTCATCGTTCTTGTTACTAAGAAATGGAAAATTGGTTTTGCAAATGAAAACAAAATATCACTGTACTTCAAATTTTGAAGAAGTGGGAAAATCATTGCCTTTACCACAATTTGTATATACCAGATGTGTGTAAAACAATAGGCTTATTTGCTCTTTGTTATTTCAGCGCTTCTTTGGAGACTGGGGATCTGGATGAGAATTCTCTGGTTCAAGCTGAAGGCAGTGATTTAAGTGCCGAGGACAGAGAACTCTTGAAATCTTACCATCACAGTTTTGATGATGAAAAAGTAGATCTTGATCTTATTATGCACATTCTTTATAACATTTGTCAGATAACTGATACAGGTAATTTATTATTTTTACTAAGCCTCAAGAAATCTGAGGCTCAATTTTGATTTTCTTGATATAAAAAATGATGGCATTTAGCATCACTTTTTGTGATTTTGACCAGGAAACATTTTGGTCACAATGTAAGTTTTTATTAATGCCCTATGAACTGTTGAGCCAAATATGTAACATCAAAAAACTGCAACTGAAAGCTGACTTTTTAAAATTAATCGGAGTCACAAAAATTGAACTGAACATCAGGATGAAGGGGTAATATTGTGAGGTCACTGAGTTTTTTCAGTCTGTGGAACTGCAGATTCCCCTGCCATAACCCTCAAAATTTCTAGGGCTGAATCCTTCAGACTTTTTTTTAGCTCAGGCCTTTTTCCTTAATTCCCACATTTGTTGCTTTGGATCCTCCGTAGGAAGTCAGCCCAATAGAAATTCTCTAACAATTCTCTAATTGAACACGTCATTTAAAAAAGGTCATACAAAATAAATGCACATAATATTTAACATATTCTGCTGTACTAAGCACAGTGTATAGTGGCCCTTTAAATAGACACCCAAGTTGGCAAAGGAGTGGCTTATCCTATAGTGGTGTAAGCAACCCACTTCACAGGTCTGTACTCCTGGGTAATATCTGGTCTAGATACTTCACTATAAAAAGGAAAAGCAATTGGTTATCTGTGGGGTGTGTGATGTATTGGGAGTGGTGCGTCCATCACTTTTCCCATTTTGGAATATCTAGTCTATCCTTGAAAAACTTTATGAAGGACACTGTTTAATGCTTGCAAAAAATATTATAGATGAGTAGAACGTACTTCTCGAATCTTAGAAATTGAAATGTTTATTGCTACTTGGGAAATTTTGTTTGTTGCAAACATATAAAATCCCTACTGCTGGATTGTGAAACACCAGATCACCAGCTAAAGGAGAACTAACCCCTAAAAATGAATGTCTAAAAATGCCATATTTTATATACTGAACTTATTGCACCAGCCTAACTTTTCAGCTTGTCAATAGCAGCAATGATCCAGGACTTCACAGGGGGTCACCATCTTGGAAATTATCTGTGGCACTCGCATACTCAGTTGGCTCTGTATCAGTTAATAGTACTGTTCCAGAAGAATTCTGCATTGAAATCCATATCTTTAAAAGAGCAAACAGATTTTTTTATATTTCATTTTGAAATCTGACATGGGGCTAGACA
>CM044431.1:189993622-190039904 GCA_024363595.1 Xenopus borealis | reverse complement strand
GCAAACTGGACTTGGACCAGTTTATGTCCAGCCGAAACTCTGTAACATCTCGATTGCCAGGTCCCGATCCTTCCTGGTCCTTTCCTCCAATCTGGCTTTCAGAAGGAGGTCGTCCAGATAGGGATTGACTGACACTCCCTGCAGTCGTGTTTAAAAAAAAATTGGTGCAGGGGCCTATAGGGTATTGAAATAAATATTGGTGGCCAGCTGTTTTAGTGACTTCGGGTATTTTCGCCGCTTCAGGACTTCAGTGTCAGCTCCTTTCGTGACTTCGGGTCTTTCCGCCTCTTCAGGACTTCGCTAACGTTCGGCACTTCCGCATTCTGCGCAGGACTTCAGCGAGAGGTGGGCGCTTGCTGCTGTCCTCTTCAGCCCGGGACACTTGTTCCCCCTGTCCCCCCCTGATGGCGGACCTGGACCCCGGGGAACTGTCTAATATTAGAAACTGTTGGTCCAGAGCAAAGCCCCTGTCAAATTGACTGCAGTATCCACGCTGCTGGATGTCCAACCTCCTGATAGCAGGACACTTAAAAAACTGATTGTAGGAAGCTAGAGTGTGGGGTTAAGCTGGTTAGGCACGCCCACAAAAATTAGTAATAAGTGTACTGCCTACTAGAGGGTGGAGCTTAACTCCATCGTCCCTATGTCCCCCTATGATGACAGAGAAATGTATATTTTAACATCTGGGATTTGAGAAGTTTTACTTATAAGGGTTTTCTACTTATTCCCATAACATTTTACAAGCAAGTGTTCCGTTATCTATGGGTTTGTGACCTTCACCTACTTTTTATGGAGTCTCTTAACTGATTTTTTAAGATATTAAGTGGGTATTCCGCATGGCCATGGGAATGGAATTGGTCAATGACTGATGCTGAGGCTTTTGTAACCCAATATTGTACAGTATTCACAGTACTCCTAGGGTAGACAGCCAGGAGAAGTTGCCTGTGTTCTCTTGTAACTCAAATTGTCAGTTTTGAATTCGATACATTAGGTATAGCCATCTACCTTTGATTACGCTATCCAAATTTGAACCCTATTTAGACTGAAGCACAGAGTAAGAGAGTGTCCAAGAAATGTTTGGGATGCCAGGCTTAGAGGCAGCATTTGGTGGTGGGGTCATTCTTGCTAGAATGACATGAATCAGCCCCTGTTTGAACATAGAACATTTGTTTTCTGTGTGTGAGCCACTATTTTTTACTTACCGGTTGTGTCTACATAGACTACATGGCAGAATCCATGAAAGGCCTCTAAAGAAAAGTGAAATTCTGTTGAAGTTTATAGACAATACCTCCATGTGTCAATACAAATTATTCTACTATAACTATGACTTTTAAAGCTTGTTCCGAGCCTTTCTTTCTGTTACAACGATGTTGCAAGCATTATCCTTCACCTAAAGTAATGCGTGTACAGCTAGCATGGTCGGCAGCAAAAAATAAATAAATCAGTAGACATGTAAATAATATTGCCAGACTAACTCATTATAACAGGAGAAAGAGAACCAATGCCAGACTCAAAAAGATCAGGTTGCAGTAGGATCCTGTCAACAAGAAAAAGTCCATATTGCTTTATGTAGACCTATGTATTTTGTATAAGGAAGTGGTCATAAGGGGGGGGGGGTGTTACCTTTAACTTAATTTTTAGTACAAATTTATTGTTATTGCTACTTTTTGTTCACCTTTATTCTATTCCGACTATCTCCTATTCATATTCCAGTCTATTATTCATATTGGTGCATGGTTTGTTAGGTCATTTGGACCCTAGCAACCAGACAGGTGAAACTGCAAACTGCAGAGCTTCTGATTTAATAGCTAAATACCTGAAAAACCCCAAATAATAAAAAAACGAAAACCAATTTAAAATTGTCTCAGAATATCACTCTCATCATCATACTAAAAACTCAAAGGTGTACAACTCCTTTAATCATGCAATTTTCTACCACCAAATAATTTTTTATAGTATATATCTAGTTTGTAAAGCTGTATGCAGACTAATAAGGACAATGACACACAGTGCTATTTGTAGGCCACGTTTTGTTGCGGCTACAAAACACCGTAAAATACCCTGTCACAGATAATACTGGGAATTGGTAAAACACTCAAATTGCGTAATTGCTCAAAAATGTATTCAAAGGAAAAACGGGGCTCAGCTTGTTCTTTCTGTGTTTTTTTTATAGGGGCTATACTGATTTTTCTTCCTGGCTATGATGAGATAGTAGGACTGAGAGATCGCATCTTGTTTGATGATAAAAGATTTGCTGAAAATGCTCACAGGTAAGAATTAGACCAATGTTTGGCAAGCTGATATCATACAAATACAGGGCTACTGTATAGTGAATTATACAGAGTATTATACAGAGGATAGTGTACCTCCTAATGTATTTTATAAGGTTATTAGGTGTCGCCCACCAAAGAACTTTGTGATCAATTAAAACTTCACCTTTTCTATCATAGACATTGCAGTACTTTGGTCCCTTTATTTCCAATAGATTTCACTACCAATGCTGCAGCCCCTTCCCTTCAGAATTATGGTTAGCTTTTTCTCAGCCACTCTGACGTCTCCATTATGCTTGTACTTAAAGGGCACCTATCGCTATAAAAAGTTACCCCCAACCAAAGGTGCGGGCTGATAGTGCCCACATTCCCCCGCCAGCGCAGACCTTTGGTTGGGGGTAACTTTTGTTAGCAAAAGGTGCCCTTTAAAGGAAAACTTTACCCCCAAAATCAATACTAAAGCAACAGATATATATCACGTTTGTGGCATATTAAAGAATCTCAATAAACTGGTATATATACTGTATATTTAAGCAAATATTACCCTTTTACATCTCTTTTCTTGTTCTCTGTGCTGCATCAGTGATCACCTGACCAGAAATACTACAACTCTAACTGTAACAGGAAGAAGTATATTTATCAAAAGTAACTCAAAGCAACTGGACTTGCTGAGATATTTTTAAGGGAAACTGTCATGGGAAAACATGTTTTCTTTTAAATGCATCAGTTAATAGTGCTGCTCCAATAGACTTCTTTACTGAAATCCATTTCTCAAAAGAGCAAACAGATTTTTTAATATTCCGTTTTGAAATCTGACATGGGGCTAGCCATTTTGTCAATTTCCCAGCTGCCCCAGTCATGTGACTTGTGTCAGCACTTCAGGAGGGAACTGCTTTCTGGCAGGCTGTTGTTTTTCCTTCTCAATGTAACTGAATAGTACGCAGTGGGACATGGGTTTTACTATTGAGTGCTGTTCTTAGATGTACCAGGCAGCTGTTATCTTGTGTTAGGGAGCTGTTATCTGTTTACCTTCCCATTGTTCTTTTGTTAGGCTGCTGGGTGGGGGAAAGGGAGGGGGTGATTTCTCTCCAACTTGCAGTACAGCAGTAAAGACTGATTGAAGTTTATCAGAGCACAAGTCACATGACTTGGGGCAGCTGGGAAATTGACAATATGTCTAGCCCCATGTCAGATTTCAAAATGAAATATAAAAAAATATGTTTGCTCTTTTGAGAAATGGATTTCAATACAGAATTCTTCTGGAACAGCACTATTAACTGATACATTTTGAAAAAAATTTTTTTTCCCATGACAGGATCCCTTTCACTGTTCATCCAAGCAGCTTCTTCAGTTCAGCTGACTGGTGTAGGGGAGTTCTCGGCATATAGATTCTTCCAACAATCCAACCACAACGGCACATTGTAACTCTTCGGAGAGGTGACATCTGAAATTCACAGTGGTGTTGATTCTGTGTAGTTACAGTGATAAGATTACCAATGTGTCATGCAACTCCTAGAAAACAGATGTTACTTGTGAGAGTTGCATGAATGGATGTGTGAAGTGTTCTGAAACCGCTGGGAAACAGATGTGAGAACAGCATTGTATGTAGCAGACGAATGGTGTCGAAGGCCCCCGCCTTTGTTCAGGGATGGTTTCTCCACCTTAACATGAATCGCCTCTTTCACACCTCTTTCAAACCAGCGGTCATCTTTATCCAAAATTTGGACATTGCTATCTTCAAAAGAGTGTCCCTTGTCTTTTATGTGTAGAAAAACAGCCGAGTCTTGTCCTGTAGAGTTCGCCCTCCTATGCTGATCCATTCGCTTCTGGAGCAGTTGTTTTGTCTCCCCAATGTATAGATCAGTGCACTCATCTCTACACTGGACTGCATATACCACATTACTTTGTTTTCCCTTAGGAGTTGGATCCTTTGGGTGTACCAGTTTTTGTCTCACTGTGTTGTTAGGACAACACATCTGTTCCCCGGCAGTTTCAGAACTCTGACAAATCCATTCATGCAACTCTCACAAGTAACACCTGTTTTCTAGGAGTTGCATGACACATTGGTAATCTTATCACTGTAACTACACAGAATCAACACTGGGAATTTCAGATGTCACCTCTCTGAAGAGTTACAATGTGCCGTTGTGGTTGGATTGTTGGAAGAGTCTATATGCCGAGAACTCCCCTACACCAGTCAGCTGAACAGAAGAAGCTGCTCGGATGAGCAGTGAAACGTCTTCATTAAAATATCTCAGCAAGTCCAGTTGCTTTGAGTTACTTTTGATAAATATAACATGACCTGGATGAATGAGAATCTTCATAGGCAGGAAGAAGTATGGAAGCAAAATACTAAATTCTGCCTGTTAATTGGCTCATGTGACCCATCATGTATGGTTTTCTTGGTTTGTGTTCTCTGTGAATCCTATAATCCCAGGGGGCAGCCCTTATTTTTTCAAAATGGCAATTTTCTATTTATTATTACACAATGGCACATACTATTAAAAAGTATATTATAAGAAAAAAAATATGTATTTACATAAAGCAGGGTTTAACAAATGAGCAGTTTCATGCAATATATTTTTATAGAGACCTACATTGTTTGGGGGGTATAATTTTCCTTTAACTCCAGCACTCCTCTGTGCTCTTTACATTTCAGATCAGGCCCGTTACAGCACTGATAAATAGTAATAGGCATGCTGACAGTAGGCTGGTGCTGATTTTGGCCCTGTATAGAACTCTTTGCTCTTCTGTCGGTACTACAGGCACATCTTGTCACACATTCAGTTCTCTGAGTTATAAACCGTGTGTTCTGATGTAAGAACTAGGCTTGATAAGAATACAATTTTCAATATGCATTGAAAAATGTTCGTCTTATAGATTTTTCTTTACTTCTTGCTAGGTACCACGTATTTATGTTGCATTCAAACATGCAGACATCAGACCAGAAGAAAGTGCTAAAATCTCCACCAGCTGGCATTAGAAAAGTTGTAAGTACCATTGACACACCTCAAATTAAGACAGACATTTGCAAGAAAAATGGTTTTTGAACATTTTTGTGTTCTTACAATTTTGTGGCAAAACAGAATAATCTTTCTAAACATAAGTATAAAGATGTGTACGTATTGTGTAATTACATAAAAATATATTCATCATAATAGTAATATAATTGTACATCAATAAAAAAACACAACGGATTATAAAAGTCCAATACCCCAAAGCATGCAATACCAAATCATTTTAATATGAGCACTCCTGCCTTATATAGGTCGAAAATCCACAGCTGTACAAAAGGGAAATCTCTTTGATTACATAGATTAATATGTGATGGTGCACTACACCTAATATCTGCTATAACGAATCATTCTGAGGACCTTTAGCATGGAGCAGGGGAATAAGAGTTACACAGAGTTATCTGTTCTGTACAATAGTGCGCTACAGTGTTATATAGTAGCTGTGCCTGAAAAGAAAGGTTATATATCCATCAAATTCAGCCTTTTTTTGGCTGCTACCTAACTTTTAAATGTCCCACATGAAGGCAAGTAAACCCTCTCTTAAAGAGATACTGACACCTGCAATTAAACTCTATTTTACATCTATTATAATATTGGCTTTGAAAGCTTTTTCTAACTTTAACATAAAGTATTTGCATGATGATTTTACATAACCTGTCTGTTGCCCCATGTTCCTGTATGAGGGGGCTGCCATATTTGTGCAGCAGGCATCCGTTAGCATTAGAAACTATAACTAACAGGCTGAGATGGGATAGCCAGGCACAAGTCAGAGTGTCGGAGAGTCAGGCTTAAGAACTTCAACTAACAATTATATACAAAAACAGACCTCTCAGCATAAAATGATCAACATGACCTATAAGTAACATTTAATCTACATTCATATGTTAAAATTTATTTTTCTCCAGGTCTGCTTGGGGGACACAGGGACTATGGGGTATAGCTGGTACATCCAGGAAGCAGGGCACAACAAAGAAAAAACTGACTCCTCCTCCACTGGCTATACCCCCAGTGGGCGGAGCTACTATTAGTTTTAGTTGTGTCCTCAGGAGATAGGACATGTTTTTTCTTTCTGCACAAAGTTTTTCTAAATTTGCTCAGCTAGTCTGACATTTTGGGGATGACCAGGCCCTCTATACTGTTTAGAGGTTCCTCATTGGCACCCTCCTACGTGGGACCTGTCCTCTACGTCTGGAGTGCTGTAACACAGACCAACCAGCCTGTCACACCTTATCATCCCTTCAGGATAAAAGTAAAGGGAGCTGGCCGGAGGACAGTAATCTGAGGGGCCCTAATGGGGTAAGTACTCTTACTTCTCGCTGCAGAGGCCCGTCCAAGTTGAGAGTCGGATATCTCTCTACAAGGCCGGAAGCGCTGCAGGCTCACGGGCAGAGGCACACTGTGCAAACAGCTAATCGCCACAAGGCAGCACCTTCTCCAGCCCCCCCCCCTCCTCTTTAGCGTATCCCGCAGTGTCTCTCTCCCCGGACCCGCTTCCGGGTCCGCAGGGGAACGGGGATGCGGCGCGACCTATCTCGCAATATCGCTGGCGCCTTTTTCTCAGGGAGGAAGTTTTGTCACGGGGAAAAGAGCAGTTTCGCTCTACTTCCTGGAGAGCCACCATTTCTTTTCAACCTGTGCTAGGATCAGCACCTTTACTCCTGCACTCCTGACAGAGCCTCCAGCGATCCTTCTTCCTGCCTAAGCCATATCTGCCTGGTTACTCTAGTCCAGAAGGGCACACTCAGAGCTGCGCTCCTCCTTCCCTGCCTCCCTCCTGCAGGTTAGTGTGGGGTTTGTTCAGAGACTGCCAAAGTCTCTTTAGGTTTTCACCTCTCCATTTAACTTCCATACAACTATGTCTGAGGGCAAATGGGATTCCCTCTTTTCCAGGGCACCTTCCGTTTCTGTTAAATACTTAGTGTGTGCCAATTGCCACAAATGTTTGCCATCTGGGCATAAAGAGCCTCTATGCATTAGATGTAAGCCTGTTGAGCGTGATTCTGACTCCCCAGGACCATTATCTCTCACGCAGACCAAGCCGTTCAAGGAGAATCCTCATCCTCAACCAAGGGCTCTCCTCCACCAAAGGGCCCTCCCTCCCCTCCAGAATGGGCTTCCCAGCTGGCTACAGGTATTACAAAATTAGCTCAGTTGCTTGACAAGTTATTGGCACGCCTAGAAAATCCCAAGGGAAGGAATGCTAAACGCAGAGCTCTGTTACCTTTGGAAGATGATAGTGATTCACCCTCCACGGTACTCTCAGCAAACCCTAATCATTCTGAGGACGAAGACGATCGCTCGGAGCTCAGACCGAGAAGAGTCGTTTAAACACTCTTCGGAGTTGATTACTTCTGTTCTGGAGACACTCCACCTTCAAGAACCAGAAGTCACTCCAGATTCCGCTAAGGCACTTTTTAAACGTCTTCGTAAGAATCCTCCTGTTTTTCCCGCCCACTCACAGCTGGACCAGATTATGCAACAGGAGTGGGACAAACCTAAAAGGCATTTCCAAACAAGCTGCCGTTTTCAAAAGCTCTACCCATTTCCTAACGAGGCCACTGAGAGGTGGTCTCTTCCACCCTCTGTGGACGCACTGGTATGTCGCCTCCTACCAAGATTACTGCCCACTCTACCAGAGGGATGAGTACATCCTGGGCCTTCAGAAATCCGGCTTCGGCAGAACAGCTGTGCAAAGCAGCTACGTGGACCTCTGTCCACTCCTTTTGCAAATTTTCTCACTTTGATACCATTGCGGCTTCTGACACCCGTTAAGGCAGAAAGGTGCTCCAAGCCGCAGTGGTCATTTCCACATACATACTTACTTACTCTCCCACCCGGGAATTAAGGGATTGCTTTGGTATGTCCCCATAGTCCCTGTGTCCCCCAAGCAGACCTAGAGAAAAGGAGATTTTGTGTACTCACTGTTAAATCTCTTTCTCTTCATTTGCTTGGGGGACACAGGGCTTCCCTTCTATTAGACATGCTACCTTATTCCTGTATTCCTTATGTTTGAGTTATGGAATTTATTCTTCCTGTTGACTTTGTTACAAACTGATAGTAGCTCCGCCCGCTGGGGGTTTAGCCAGTGTAGGAGGAGTCAGTTTTTTCTTTGTTGTGTCCTGCCTCCTGGATGTGCCAGCTATACCCCATAGTCCCTGTGTCCCCCAAGCGACTGAAGAGAAAGAGATTTAATGGTAGTACACAAAACCTCCTTTTTAGTGTTGGTATCACTTTAAGATGTCTCAGAGGAGAAGTTGTTTTTTGTGTTCACAGAAATATTTTCTTTTCCTTTAGATACTTTCTACAAATATTGCTGAAACTAGCATCACAGTTAATGATGTTGTTTTTGTGATCGACTCTGGTAAAGTTAAAGAGGTAAATTTGTCTCTTTTTGTCTAGTTATAGATTCCAGAACTGAAGCTTGAGTAATAAATTACATAAATTGGCATGCTAAAAGGGTGTTATGGGAACATAATTGGGTAGAAAACGTTCTTAAAATGGAAGGTATTCACAATCTATGCATATAGAATACCTGTAAAACCAATTAGAGGTTCTTACTATTAGGGTTGCCACCCGGCCAGTATTTCACCAGCCTAGTCGGTAAAACACCTGCCTGGGCCGGTATTACAAATTTACCGGCAATGTAGCTGCCGGTAATTTGTAATACCCTTAAGAAAAGCCCTTGGCCCATAAATGAAACGGTACCTTTTTTTTCTCTTTGGGCCCTCTTGTGACCTGGCCACACCCCTTTTTTGGCTCCCCGCTGAGGCGTCTCCTCCTTTTGCATAACATCCCGCCCCTTTAATCTCAAAAATGCCTGTAAAAAGAGTTTGTAGTGAAAAACTAATTTTTCGGGAAAACACTACTCGACTTTAATAAAGAACGTCCTTATAGTGAATGGAAATGTTTGCAATTGTACATTTCAGGAGAGTCAGGAGGGCAAAAGCTTTCACTGTGCAATAAATATTGCGAATAGATGGTATTTGCACTCATTCTGTAATACACATAGTATTATCTTAAGACTAAAAGGGGAAGATATTTCCTTTCACTTAAATAAAATATCATAGTGGGAGGAATGCAGTTTACTTCTTTGTCCCTGTGGCCAGCTATGCACCTGTTGGCTCTTGGTAAAGGTATTGGTATTTTCAATTTCACTTACACGTATGGTAGGAAAAGTGAGAATTTTATGTTGAAAATGTATACAGACATATAGAGTTCAGGCCCAACTTATTATGAAATTATGGAGTAAAAATGCTGTACATGTATGGAATCTATTATCCAGAATCCTTTTGGACCTGGTTTTTCTGGTTAAGTTTTTTTTGTCCCCCAAATTTAATTGTCTTAAAGGGGTTGATCACTTCACATGTACTTTTTTCACTTCAATTGTTTGATTGTTCCCCATAAATAAATACAATTTTCAATTACTTTCCATTATTTATTTTTTACTGTTTTTCCAAAATCTAAGTTTAAATTTGAATGTTGGTGTCTCTGGTGTTTGAGTCTGGCAGCTCAATTGTCCGGGTTCAGACTCTGTTACAATTTAGCAACATTTAGTTGATACATTTCTCAGCAGCATATCTGGAGTATTCGCAACCATTGTATCAATTTTAACAGTTTAACAGTTGCCTGTAATGAATGAACAAAAAAAATAACTCTTCCTGATGTCCTGGCACAAGATACAAACCCCATTCCATTGCCATTTATGTCATGATGCAATTGCCATTAGAAAATGAAGTCAATAATAATGTTTATCATCTATTTTAGAAATCATTTGATGCTCTGAACAATGTAACCATGCTTAAAATGGTGTGGATTTCTAAAGCCAGTGCAATTCAAAGAAAAGGAAGGTATGGTAAATATTTTGTGTTCCTATAATTAGAATGTATTTACATATTATCAGGTAACATGTCAGTGTGTTGTAGTGGAATACAAGGGCACAGTTTTTGTGATAGAATCTAATGAAGTAAGTTTAGTACAGAATTTCCTGTGTCATTTAGCCTTAACTTAAACATGCAACATATTGGGAAGTTTTCTAAACACTGGGAAATGTTACATTGCATTTTATGGGATTATGTTGCTGTGTAATTTATAATATTTTTATCACTTAAAACAAACCTCCATTATATTCTGAAGATGATTGTGTATTATGCCTTGTAGGGCTGGTCGCTGCAGGCCTGGAATCTGTTTCCGCTTATTTAGCAAGCTTCGTTTTCAAAATATGTTGGAATTTCAGACTCCTGAACTACTAAGGATACCGCTGCATGTAAGTTTTGTTTGTTTTTTTACTTTTAACTTCAGTCCAGTTGCCATTTTGTCTCTGTGATGGTATGTACTTAAACAGTAAAGCTGGCCATAGACATGCAGAATCATATGATTTTTGGATCGTGTGTGGGCTTAAAATAATCATCCCAACAATTTTTGCACTACATCGATCAGAAGGTCAATTGTTTATTCGATCGGACAAGTTAGGAAATATCTTTTGCATAAATTTCTTTTGCATAGCTATAATATCTCTGTCACTACTAATTCCAGGGCATATCTTTTGTGTGATTGCTGTCTGTCAGTTAATGGCCAGAACATCATCTGATTTATTTTTCCTATGTAATCTTTCAATTTAAATCTGACTGGTTAGTTTTAGATGCTTGCATTAAAACCTACAATTGATTTCTGAACTTTCATCTAGGGATGCACCGAATCCACTATTTTGGATTCGGCCGAACCCCCGAATCCTTCCCGAAAGATTTGGCCGAATACCGAACCGAATCCGAACCCTAATTTGCATATGCAAATTATGGGTGGGAAGGGGAAAACATTTTTTACTTCCTTGTTTTGTGCCAAAAAGTCACGTGATTTAGCTCCCTGGCCCTAATTTGCATACGCAAATTAGGATTCGGATTCGGTTCGGCCAGGCAGAAGGATTCGGCCGAATCCGAATCCTGCTGATAAAGGCCGAATCCTGGCCGAATCCTGAACCGATTCGGTGCATCCCTACTTTCATCATACACAGAATAAAGTCTGAACGTCTATGGTCTGCTCAGTGCTCACTTTTCTCTTTATGAATGTCAGTAGTGGCTTAATGCCACAGTAAACTAGATCAGTACTACATCCCATTTCCAAGATTAATGTTCTTGGTTGCTTAAGAAATAAAGGACTTTTATTAAAAACTTGCTTTACCTTTGTGACCTAATTTGAATAAAATACTGACTTTACTGTATATGAAAATTAAAAAAAAATCAGATTTTACCACTTAAATTTGTGTACTAAATTTCCTTTTGTATATTCATTGTTGGACTGTAATTTATTCAGGCAGAGGAGTTTTTACTGCCAGTTAATTTATTCATAAGGAAAGTACTAATTGCATTGCGTTATCTCCTTAATTTAGTTAGTAATTAGTTTCATTTGTGGCACATCTGAAACATTTTCATGCTCCAGAATTCTACACTGCTTGCCAATATTATGCTACACAGCTGAACAGGACAACTTAAATGTTTAAGCACAATTACATTTTAGAAAGTCTATCTACTCATTCTGTTTGTTTCTCTTAATAAAATGTCTTCCCTAGGAGCTTTGCCTGCACACCAAATTGCTAGTGCCACTTAACTGTCCTGTTGCTGATTTTCTAATGAAAGCTCCAGAGCCGCCACCAGCACTAATAGTCCGTAATGCTATACAGATGCTGAAGGTAGGTCAAATAAATGAGAAATTTCAGAAATGTTTGAGAAATTTTAGTGGATTTGTTTGTTCTGCCTTAACTAAAAATAAGTTACTGGGTAGGGGCCGGGTCTCTGTTTTCTGGGCCCCTGAAGGTTTTTTTTATGTTGCACACTAGTTACGCCATTGACATTACAACTGCAAGCACAGTTGTGAATAAAATATGTCCAAGTCAGTGGTGCAAAAACACATTTAATTAAAGATGCAGTGTCAACTTCCAATTAGTTGGAACACTGCTTCTGCATCCTATTTCAAACTGAGCCAGTTGATGCTGGGGAACCGTGCAGCTACTGCCACTTCAGAAGCAGGTAGCTTCAGCTTCTACAGAAATACCCCTGGCCAGTGCTGTTTTCTGTAAGCAGTTGTCCGGGATATCAAATTGGCGATTATCATCACCTTTGGGGCAAGGGGGGGGGGGGGTTGCCACCACCAGTGATTATAACATTAGTTCTACTTTAACATTATTATTTGGGTAATTGCCTGTACATTTTCTCAACTGCTTTTGTCTTCAGACTATAGATGCCATGGATTATTGGGAAGATCTGACAGAAATTGGTTATCATTTGGCAGATCTGCCAGTAGAGCCCCACCTTGGAAAAATGGTTCTGTGTGCAGTAATTTTGAAGTGCCTAGATCCAATTTTGACTATAGCCTGTACTTTGGCCTATCGGGATCCCTTTGTCTTACCTAGCCAAGCCTCTCAGAAACGTGCCGCCATGTTGTGCAGAAAGAGATTTACTGCAGGAACATTCAGTGATCATATGGCTCTACTCAGAGCTTTCCAGGTAGGAACTGCCTTGTCCCCCCTCAGATTTATGTATATTTTGTTAGTGTGAGAGTGCTTCAATGTGCTTCTCTCTCTTTCTCTCTCTCACTCTCCGTGGAATTGTGTGTGTGTGTATATATATATATATATATATTTATATTAAAAATCTGTGTAATAACAAACAATCAATAGACATGCCCCAGTTTTACCAATGCAGTGCAACACTACATTACATTTCCATTACACTTTCCATTTTTGTTGTTATTGTTCCTGTAACTCTTGCTGGGAGTGTAAACCATGCCATCCTGAGCTGCTGTGTTTCATTTTTTATTTCATTGACACCTGCTTTTAGAAGCAATAACAAGGGAATAGTTTACATTATAAATAGGACGTTTTTTTGTTAAAGGGGTGGTTCACCTTCAGGTTAACTTTTATTATGTTAAAATGGCCAGTTATAAGTATTTTTAAAATGATTTGCCTATTTTTCTGACTCTTTCAAATGGGGGTCACTGACCGATCTAAAATCAAATGCTCTGTAAGGCTACAAATGTATAGTTATTGCTACTTCTTTTTACTTTATGCAGGACTCTCTTATTCATATTTCATTCTCTTTTTCAAATCAGTGCATGGTTGCTAAAATAATTTGGAACCTAGCAATCAGAATGCTGCAAACTGGAGAGCTGCTGAATAAAAATCTAAATAACTTGGAAACCACAAATAAGAAAAGATGAAAACCAATTGCAAATTGTCTCAGAAAATCGCTCTCTAGTCTAGATCATACTAAAGACGAACAACCCCTTTAACTTTTAAAGGAATTGTTAAATATGAAAATAAAAACAGGGTAAATTTCTAATATAGTTAGGCAAAAATGTAATGTATAAAGTCTGGAGTGACTGGATGTCTAAAATTATAACAAGAACACTACTTCTTGCTTTTCAGTTCTCTTGGTTTTCACTGACTGATTACCCTGGTGACCAAGCAGTAACCAATCAGTGAATTGAGGGGGGCCACATGAGCCATAATGATTTCTTTAGAATCTGAGCTGAATGCTGAGGATCAATTGCAAACTCACTGAACAGTTATGTCCCATGTGGACTCACTTCAAGTCGCTGACTAACTCAGAGTTAGAGAGCTGAAAAGCAGTAAGTTGGATTCTGCCAATTATATTATATATCCACTCACTACAGCCTTTGTCGATTACATTTTTGCTTAACTATATTAGAAACATTGTTTATTTTGCACACTATCTATTTATCCAGTTTTTATTTTTACACTGAACTGTTAAAAGGTGCATAATTGTGCACATGTATATCAGATGTCAGGGTCACTTTAGCATGAGAAGTTAAGAATTTTTTTATATAAAATGTTTTAACTTGAAATTTCTGTGCTATTAATGTTTTCTCGAACCACACAGGCATGGCAGAAAGCAAAAAGTGATGGATGGGAAAGGGCATTTTGTGAGAAGAATTTTCTTTCTCAGGCCACGATGGAAATTATCATCGGATTGAGGACACAGCTCCTGGGTCAGCTTAGAGCTTCAGGTAGATTCAAGGCATAAGGGTCTATTATATAGAAAGCTACTGCTATACCTGTCTGGGTAATACAGTTGTATGATTCTGGTTGAGTCAATATTATTTTTTTGCTGCTTATTTGTATATATATATTTTTTAGGGTTTGTTAGGGCTCGTGGAGGTGGAGATATACGGGACGTTAATACAAACTCTGAAAATTGGGCTGTGGTAAAGGCTGCCCTGTTGGCTGGCATGTATCCAAACTTAATACATGTGGATAGAGAAAATATGGTACTAACTGGTGTAAAAGAAAAGCGTGTGAGGTTCCACCCTGCTTCTGTATTAAGCCAGCCACAGTACAAAAAGGTAAATGTGAGAGAGCAATATTTGCATTTGCATGATTTTTAAAACTAATTTATTTTTCTTTGTTATTATAAAACAGTGCATTTTACTTCTTCCTGTTACAGTTAGAGTTGAAATATTTCTGGTCAGGTGATCTCTGAGGCAGCACACAGACCATCATGAAATGGTGGTTCAAGGCAAAAGATGTAAAAGGGCAATATTTACTTAAATATATATACTAGTTTGGTAAGAATCTTTAATATGCCACTTAATTTGATATAAACTATCTGTTGCTCAAGTATTCATTTTGGGGGTATAGTTTTCCTTTAATTCTAGCTAAGTTGCATGAATCAATTTTTGTAGCAAAGCAATGCTACTGGGTATACTTAATGTTTGATTGATTTCTAGCATATTTAAGGTATGGTGATTTTAAATGGGTGGTTCACCTTCAGAATAAAGTTTGTCAATTAATTCATGGGCATATATTATTCATTTTACTAATTTACATTAATTAGCAAAAATTAGCTATTACAGAGTTAACTAGCCTGAAAGACATGACTCCACCACACTATCTTCTCAGATTGCCTCTTTCAGAAGGGTTCCCGGACACAGCTCCACAGTCCTCCCCCTCCCTTCAGTAAAATTTCAGCATTGCTACTGTAGGCTACAGCTGCTTCAGTCGATTTGTGCGCAGACTCCTGCACATCGTAAGGTCTCCTGTTTCCTCTCACAAATGCTGGGGTATGGAGAAGGAGCGAGGGGAAGTCAAATCATTTTTACGACCGAGCTGAGCAGCGTGAAATGATCTGATAAGGAAAAATCTGGACAGGGTGCTGTGATCTGCCACAAATGATGGGGTAGGGAGTACATTCAAATGACAACATTCTAATACAACTACTTTCCTGCACAAATAATGTCTTCTCTTACGCTGGATGGGGGAACCTACTACTTAGACAAGCAGGACAAATTAACTCTAACATCGCTGCACTAGGCAGAGTAAAGTGTTATATTATACTCAATCAGAAAGTACAGATGTACAGCCAATTAAACAGTTTCTTCTGCTAGCTAATCAGAGGCTAGCAAGGGAATATCTAAATCTCTGTTGCTCACACATGACTCCACCCCCGTGAAAACTTTCTCCTAAGCCTGTGTGAGAACAGCAGCTTTTCAAGTGAGTTTTAAATTGTACAGTTGGCAAAATAAGTACACAATTACTGTAAAAAATAGATTATCATACTTAGGGGACTATAATATTTTATTTGTGTAGCAGTGAACAAAGGTGAACAACCCCTTTAAAAACAGAGGTCACCAACATTCTGAATCATATACCTGTATACAGTTTCACACTATAAGTATGCATCCATTTCTGTAATTTTGTATTTTTTATGAACCTTTTGTTTTTTACATTTTTCTTCTATGGATTATCTGTCTAGAGTTGGAATTTTTTATTGAATCGCACAGATGGTTCTTATGATGGAATGAAATTCTACAGGAAATTGTAAAAAATTAATATTTCTCCAGGTCTGCTTGGGGGACAAAGGGACAGTGGGGTATTGCTGGTACATCTAGGAGGCAGGACACAACTAGGAAAAAAAACCTGGCTCCTCCTCCACTGGCTATACCTCCAGTAGGCGGAGAGTTTCTCAGTTTGAGTTGTGTCCTCAGGAGGTTAGGAAATGTATATTTTTTCCTAATTTTCATTTAATTTATTCATTCATTTAATGCTCAGCTAGACTGACAATTTGGGGGTTGGTCAGGCCCTCTACACTGCGTAGAGGTCCATTATTGACACCCCTCCTGCGTGGGACCTGTCCCTGGGGTCCTGGAGTGCTTTGCACAGACCAACCAGCCTGAACCTTTTTAACCCACAGGGAGAAAATTGAGCTGGCTTGAGGACAGAGATCAGAGGGGCCCTTCTGGGGTAAATTACACTCTTTATTCCAGAAGGGGCTCCCTAACTTGACAGTTTGAAGAAATGACATCACTCTGTCAAGTTTTGCATGAAGGTGCTGGCAGCCATGGGCTTCACCATAGAGTCAGTGCCATTTGGCCAGTTTCACCTCCGAGAGCTCCACTGGAACATTCTGTCATCATGGAATCTATTGGAGATCCCTTCTGCAGGAGATCCGTCTATCTCACAAGAAACGGATGTCTCTTCTCTGGTAGCAGAAGACCTACCACCTCACATCAGGCAGACTGCTAGGAGAACCACACTGGCGTGTTCTCACTACAGACACAAGCCTGTTCGACTGGGGAGCGGTCCTCGAAAGAAAACCAGCTCAGGGAGTCTGGAACTTAGAAGAAAGGAAGTTACCGATCAATCTTCTCGAGATTCGACTGATCCGACTCTGCCTCCTCCATTGGCAGCAGAACCTAACGGATCAGGCAGTGAAGATACAGTCAGACAATGCCACCAACACTTACATCAATCACCAAGGGGGCACAAGAATCCTGTCATAGAAAAAAATTTTTTTTTCAAAATGCATCAGTTAATAGTGCTGTTACAGAAGAATTCTGCACTGAAATCCATTTCTCAAAAGAGCAAACAGATTTTTTTATATTTAATTTTGAAATCTGACATGGGGCTAGACATATTGTCAATTTCCCAGCTGCCCCAAGTCTTGTGCTCTGATAAACTTCAATCACTTTTGACTGCTGTACTGCAAGTTGGAGTGATATCACCCTCTCCCTTTCCACAATATTGAAAAAACAGCAGCACTCCGGTATTTTGAAAAAATAGATTTTTACTTCAAGCCATTTCTTTGATAAAGGGTCAGAAGGGCCCGAAACGTTGCCTCTAAGAACAACACTCAATAGTAAAACCCATGTCCCACTGTGTACTATTCAGTTTCATTGAGAAGGAAAAACAACAGCCTGCCAGAAAGCAGTTCCCTCCTAAAGTGCTGGCACAAGTCACATGACCAGGGCAGCTGGGAAGTTGACAAAATGGCTAGCCTCATGTCAGATTTCAAAACTGAATATAAAAAAAAATCTGTTTGCTCTTTCGAGAAATGGATTTCATTGCAGAAGTCTACTGGAGCAGCACTATTAACTGATGCGTTTAAAAAAAAAAAAAAAAAAAAGTTTTCCCATGACAGTTTCCCTTTAAGAACATCTGTAAGACTGTACTACTGGTCCTGCCTTCCGGTCCTTATAAGGGCGCTCCAGCCACTAAACCTGCCATTTCCCAGTGGATCAAGCAAACCATTCAACGAGCCCACGTGGCACGGGGACAGACGCCTCCAGCTAGGATCACCGCCCACTCTACCAGAGGAATAAGTATGTCCTGTGTGTAAAGAAATCAAGTATCAGCAGAACAGCTATGCAAGGGAGCTACTTGGACATCTGTCCACTTCTTTTCCAAATTCCTCCATTTTGACAGTTTTGCGGCTTCTGACACTTGCTTTGTCAGGAAGGTGCTTCAAGCCACATGGATTACTTCCACAAAGGCCTCACTTGCCCACCCAGGTTTTTATGGTACAGCTTTTTTAAGTCACCACTGTCCTTGTGTCCTCCAAGCAGAGCTGGAGAAAATTAGATTTTGTGTACTCTTTCTCTTCAGTCGCTTGGGGGACACAGGGCTTCCCTCCCTGGATTGAGGCTCTCTCTTTTCCATCAGACATGTTCCGTTTTTTACCTTATATGTTGCAGTTTTTCATTAAAGAAGTTATTATATTCCTGTTGACTTTGTTACAAACTGAGCAAATCTCTACGTACCGTAGCCAGTGGAGGAGGAGGAGGTAGTTTCCTAGTTTTGTCCTGCATCCTAGATGTACCAGCTATACCCCACTGTCCCTATGTCCCCCAAGCGATTGAAGAGGAAGAGATTTAACAGTGAGTACACAAAATCTCCTTTTTAATTTTTTTTTTTTTTTTTTAACAAACAGATCCCTTCTGCAAATTGCCAGGCGGAAGCTGTTCAAGCCCTACCTACAGACTGGCTTGTGTATGATGAGATGACCCGTTCTCATAGAATTGCAAATATTAAGTGCTGTTCAGTGGTTACTCCAGTGACTGCAGTGTTGTTTGCAGGACCTGCAAGACTTCCTATCAATGCTTTGCAGGAGCCGTCTTCTTTCCAAGGTAGGACTCAAAAAAGGCACTGATTATACTAATGATGTTGACAGATTCTAAGAAGGTACTAATTGTACATATGATGCTCACAGCTTCTAAGTTTTGCTTATTGAACAAATATAGGGATGCACTGGACCCTGGATTTCCTGCCAAACCTTAGTACCATTTGCATGGTTCGAATTTGTCTGAACCCACAGTGTTAAGCTGAAAAGAATTTAAAAAAGTGATCAAACACTGGACAAATGAACCTGACAATTTGTTGGGGCATTTGGTTTGGTGTTTGGCCATATCAATCAAAATTATAATCAAATATATGCATTAATGCAATCATTATAATCAAAAAAGCGAGAAAGGAAAGAGAAAAGAAAATAATTCAGCATGCTTTGTCCACTGTTCTGTGCAGTTTTTCTTCAGATGAAAAGTTTTAAAAGACACCTATCATTTGCACTACATTTGGGCAAAACAATACTATTTTGGCCAGAAAATGCCCTAGGCTGCATTATCCTGCTGGTACTGTGTATTCTTTTTCTGTGTTTAAAATCACAAAAGGAAATTTTGAAAACTGAGAGATACATCTCATAATGTAGGCTGTGTATAGACACATTTTTTAAAATGCTTCTTAACAGTTTTTTTTCTGCAAACCTACTTGTGGGCATCTCTGACACATAACTTGCCTGACGCGTAACTTGCCTTTCTGCTACTTTTTAATAATATTTAGTTGGTGATGGCATACCAAATGACAGTAGTGACAGTGAAATGGAGGACAGGAACATGGCCACTCTAGCAACACTAAAACTGGATGACTGGTTGCATTTCAGATTGGACCCTGAGGTAGGTTTGTTGCAGCCCTATAAGATTTCAAGAATACAGACACAAGTGCAGTGACACTAATATGTTTGTAAATGTTGCATTTATTGACACCCTTAAAGGAAAACTCCTGACACCCCCTGAAAAATGTAGGTCCCTATGAAAAGATATTGCATAAAACAACTCATATGTAAAACCTTCATGTAAATAAACCAGTTTCATAATAATATACTTTTTTAGTAGCATGTGCCATTGGGTAATCATAACTACAAAATAGCCATTTTAGAAAATAAGGACAGTCTCCTGGGATTGTATGATTCAACGGTGCACACAAACATACCAAACAAACTATAAAGTTAGGTCACACAAGCCAATTAACAGACATAGTTCTGTCTTTTGCTTCCACAATTCTACCTTTTAGAGTTGAAATATTTCTGGTCAGGTGATCTCTGAGGCAGCACACAGACCATCACGAAATGGTGGTTCAACGCAAGAGATGTAAAAGGGCAATATTTACTTAAATATTTATAAAAGGTAGGTAGGATTATACTGACACCTGAAATTAAACTCTTTTTTGCATCTATTATAATATTGGCTTTGAAAGCTACTTCTAACTTTGCCATAAAGTATTTGCATGATGCTTTTACATTACCTGTTTGATCCCCCATGTTCCTGTATGAGGGGGCTGCCATATTTGTGCAGCAGGCATCTGTTATCATTAGAAACTGTAACTAACAGACTGAGATGGGACTGTTAGGTTGGCAAAGAGTCAGGCTTAGAAGTTTCAGCTAACAGTTATATACAAAAACAAACCTTTCAGCAAACAATGATCAACATGACCTATAGGTAACAATTAATGTACATTCATATGTTAAAATTCATTTTTTAGTGTCATTATCTTATTATGTCTGTTGCTCAAGTATTAATTTTTGGGGTATAGTTTTCCTTTAAGTTCTTGCACATTTGACACTAAGGGAACCCAGGAGCCACCACCCTAATAGTGACGGATTTTGTCTATAAGTGATGCACCCAATGATCCTTTGGTGAGTCAATGTGAATAGGCGCAGGCGGAGATTAGTTGCCCCAAAGAAACGGCGATTAGTCCCCAAGTGACAAATCTCCCTGAATCTTGTAGTGTGGACTTACTCTTCCAGCTGCTTTGGGCTCATGTGCATGCACAGAGAAGTATGCTAAGCAGTGCTTTATTCTATATGTGGTCAGATGGCAATGTGGAATGTTCAGTATGCAAAATAGCAGCGATATCTGTAGTTCTGATGAGGAGATGTTTGTGGTAATATGGGTAAAAATCTTAAGTGGTTTAATTTACCTGTGTAGGGCATCTAAAATAATGAAAGTGAAACTTTCTTCCTTATGTAGAATGCAGCTAAAGAGAATGGGGGATGATATGATTGCATTAAGTTGTATCATAGACCTGTTGTTTACTTTTAGGCTGCTGGACTCTTATTTCAACTTCGGCAAAAATGGCACAGCTTATTTCTTAGACGAATTCGAGCACCATCAAAGCCTTGGTCTCAAGTCGACGAAGCCACCATTAGAGCAATTATAGCTGTTCTGAACACAGAAGAGCAATCGTCTGGTTTGCAACAACCTTCTGGGATTGGACAAAGACCAAGGCCAATGTCTTGTGAAGACCTCCCATTAACTTCTGGGAGGATTAACAGTAGCCAAAAGAGTTTTGCTGAAGCAGAGTCATTTGATGATCCATGCGATTTTGACAGGTATAGATAAAGCAGTGTATCACAAGCCTTGAGATCTTTTGGTAGGGCTTAGTTACTGGAGCATGCTTGCTTTGCAGAACGAATTTACCCATAGTATGCAAGCCGAGGTGAGTGCATCCTGCCACCAGCTATATTTGTGAATTTGCTGACAACAAGGTTCATAGCTGTAAAATAGGTTCAGTTTAATTAATTTGTAGACTATGTTTCAGCATATGTGTATGAAATAGGGCTGCTATAATAATAAATTAATTACAGAAAGCATTAACGGTGTTTCTTCTCACTTTTGAAGAAGATGATGCTGACTTCCCTGTTTTTGTTGACCTGCAAAAATGATAATGTAGCTAATGGCTCCTGAATGTCTGTTACGTTGGAATTAAGTTATACTTGCCAATTAAGCAATTACACACGCATCTGATCTTCGCATTATATGTAGCACAAACGTCTTGCAAGATAAACCTTATTATCATAAACTGTAGTTCTCCTTTTGCAGGTCAACCCAAACAGGCAAGTTGTCACTATCTGTGAACTGTAATAAAGAGTTTCTTCTGTTTTCTAATGAGCATTTACAATAAAAGTAATTTTCCCATTGCAGCATTGCTTTAAAGTCTCCATCACAAGCCTTCACTCTGCAGGCAAAATATAAAGAGAAAGGGACTTTACTGCACAAACGGCCTGAAGACAAAACTGATCAGTCATTGGTGAAATGCAAATTATTGGATAACAGTAGCCAACCCAGCCCCTGTGCAAGTCCTTCCCCTCCATCTTCTGCAAAGGTATCTTATAAATGAAAATAGAATATGTGAAGAAAGGACACATTACTGGAAACTGCATATTTTGCTGGGTAACTTTAGGGTTTTTGAGTTCAACAGTTTGCAAGGCCATGGACGCTGTGCAGAATAAAGAGGTCCATTAAGCCTCAGAAATACATTTTCTGCTGAATGACGGACGGAAATTGTCAGAACAATCACCATGTTTTATGATTATCAGCAATGGATACGTTTTGCTAGGAAAGCTTTGAGTATTGGGTTAAGATATTTAAATTATTTTGGAGTGAAGCAGGACCAAATGTAAATGCCAAAAATGAAATATGATAACTTTGCAAGAGTTTCAACTTGTCAACCCAATTTATTTATCATTAAAAGAAGTATATCTGTTTTGTGCACTGCTTTTAGAGCACAAGGACCTATCCTTACATCATCAGGTGCAAAATGTGAAAACTTAATTTCTCTTTTAGCATGCCAAATTAGTGTTTTGACTGTGCATAGGACCTTGCTTAAAGGGGTCTCCACCTGAAAAAATGTTTTAGGAATAATTTAAGAAATAATAATTCTAAGCAACTACATGGAAATGTAATTGTTATTGAAAGTAGTATCTGATGTTTATGACAGTGGTGTCCAAACTTTTGGCTTCGAGGGCCACATTATAAGAAGAAAAATTATCTGAGGGCCACACATGAAATACACAAACACTTTATTTGTAAAAGTAAAGGAAATACACAAAAAAAACTACAATACCAATTGGATACCCAGATGGAGCTATACACTGGAATAAGGGACACCTGGATATTAAATAGATTTATTATTATATTATTATTACTAACTGGGTAATGGGCAGAGTCCCCCTCCTCCTATATACTTTGCAACATGACATTTTCTCAGGAACTGAGCATTTCAAGCTGGGCCACCTTCATATCCATCCTGGGCCCATTTGGCCCTCGATCTGCAGTTTGGACACCCCTGGTTTATGATCACTAATTCAGCTGAAACAAAGTGTTCAACTGAAGTGGACATGAATTTACTTCTGCAACATTTATTTCAAAAGTCAACCCCTTTTATCTAAAAAAAAAAAAAATTTGTATTCGTTTTGGTTGTGTTGTTACTTTTTCAGTCTCTTTTGTGTCTCATGAGGCTGCATGTAAACCTATGGCTGTCCCAAAAAAGGGGTACTTGATGTAGTAGTAGTGGTAAAAAGATCAGTGTCCGAGGACTAGCAGAATTATCAATGATCTTTAAATTACATGGTTTGTAATGTTTGAGTCTGTGGGCCTTAGGTACTTGGGTCAACATCGTTCAATGAGCAAAGTGCTAAAAAACAGTTGCATATCTTGCAGGTGATGAGTACAGGGCTGTGCTATGTTGAAGCAGTATTCAGTTCTTAATTTTTTTATTCCTGGTTCTACCACAGAGCTAACATGTTTTGTAAAAGCAGCAATTCATGAGACCATGTCTTAAGAATCATGCACAATTTGCTACAGACTGTGGGGTTGTTTCTGTTGATAAGTGCATAGTTTCTTACTCTGTTTATATTGTCTTTCTGTAGATATTGGTTCCTTTAAATTTTAGGAATTCTCACACTCTCCCCATGATTCATCTTCCAGGACTCAAACTCACCGTCACCAAGACCAACCATATCTGTGCGATACTTTATCATGAAAAGCAGCAACCTTAGAAACCTTGATATTTCACAACAGAAGGGAATATGGTCCACAACACCAAGTAATGAGCGCAAATTGAACAGAGCCTTTTGGGAGAGCAGCACAGTTTATTTGGTATTCTCTGTTCAAGGGTCAGGACACTTTCAGGTAAAACTTCTTTGCAATGACATTAATGAATGTTTGTTTTCTTTTTTTTCTTCTCCTCTACCTTTCTATCCCCCCTCACCCTGTCATTTGATGAGGAACTTGATGGTGAAGTGTTTCTTACACCTTACTATAAACACAACAGCATAAGAGTTGAAACAAAACTTAGGTGCTTTAGGAGATAAGCAGCAGTGCAGTAACCAATAGACAGGCCACATTGTAGCAAGCAGAGTTTGTGCTTCAGTGGTTGTACAAAGACGGAATGGGAAGCCAGCAAACAAGATCCAGAAAACAGGCCAACGTTGATACTTGAACTTCAGTCTCTGAAACATCTTGGCTCCAAAATATTCACAATATGGACACCATATGCATGCAGTGGGCATCATGGTGCTGACATGCGTTGACTGAAATACCTGTTCTACCCCTACCACATTCACTTTCATCTTCCAGGGCATTACATAGGTCCTGGTTGTTTAGCTGAATGTTGGACTGTAAGCCCTGAGGCCCGACATAGTCCACTAGCTGACCTATTGCATTATACATTATAAAGCACCAACCTGTTGCATTACAAAATTAAAAAAATGTTAATGATCACATCGGTTTTGGGTCAAGTTAAGCATACAGCTTAAGTGCATGGTATAGTGCTACTCTATTAAATTTTGTCAGAAGTCTTTTAACTTAAGGTGGCCATACACGGGCTGATAAAAGCTGTTGACAGACTGAGTTGACAACTTATTGGCCCGTGTATGGGGCCCTCCAACGGGCTTCCCTGATTGATATGTGGACGAAAGTCAGCCAGATGTCAAATGGGCAGGGCTGAAAATACCATTGGATCACAGACTGCATCTGTTCATTGTTCATGTTAAACATGAGACTTTTTAAAATTCATGACTTATGGCTTACTCGTGAATTAATAAATACATGCCTTATACATGCAGTGTCATAAGGAAGTCTATGCCTGCATCAGGTTATTAAATGACCAGTAACATTTTTTTTACAATGTGTTAATGTACTTCAAAAAAAAAAAAACACCAAGATACATTAAACTTCAAAATTGCAAGGTATTTATTAACAAATAACTTACAGAAAATCCCCCTTCCGCTCCTCTGCAGAAAAGGCAAAAGGGCGACCATCCATCGTGCTGTGCTGGATTGACAGCTTTTGAAGTGGCAGAAGTGAAGGCGGGACAGCCTTCTAACCATGTTTATAAGTGAATTATAAATGCGCACAGCTTCATACTGAAAAACATTTATTTGTGCATCATCAGAAAAAAATTACAAACACATTTTATACAAACACCACAGTGCAGTGTCACCCCTCTGTCTGCCTACCTGTGATAGCCACTCCCTCCTGACATGTTTCACACTATTGGGCGCTTCATCAGAGGAGGTGATGTTTACATGATTATCTAGCCAAACATCTTAAATAAATCTGCTGCAAGATAACTGACTTTTTCCATCTTATATTTCAAGAAAAATCACTAAAACTCACAAAAATCACATCCATAATTTATTAACTGTAGTCTTCCTCCCTATTTTTTCGACCGTAAAAGTATCAAACTTGATCTCGCCAAACAGGGCTGCAGGATTAAGGATTGTGGCACACTCAGTGTTTTAAGGATTTGCATTGGGCAGTTCTTCTTTTGAAGGCATTAAATAAAACCTACCTAAAACTATGCATGGGGAAAAAATGAAGGCCATGTTAAGATTCTTTCTATTAAGATTCAACATACTGTAAATTGACAGTAGACCTCCTTTAAAAAAGTCTACTCTCCTTGAACTTAACTCCTCCCCCTGTAGGGTAGGTCCGGTCCATTGAGTTTGCAGGCACCACCTTCGCTCGTGCAGTCTTCTTCCTGGATTGTTCGGCGCTTGGTGGTGCATGCGCAGTAGGAGCATTTACCAGTTCAGCTCTACTGCACTTGCGCTGAAAGTCAAGAAATTGAAATCGGGAAAACTTTGTGACTTTCGGCACATGCGCAGTAGAGCTGAACCGGCAAATGCCTCCTACTAAGCATGCTCCACCAAACGCTGATCGATCCTGGATGATGAAAGCACGTGAGAAGATGGAGCCTGCAAACTCAATGGACAGGACCTGCACTGAGGAGGTAAGTAGCAACTTAGGGCATTTGCCTGGGGGAGGGGGGCCTATGGGAGGAGGAGTTTAGAGCAAGGAGGGTAGACTTCTCCTTTAAATTCAGAGAATTCATATATATTCGATGTAGAGAAGTAAATAAAGTAGATAAAAGTGTAACTGGAATTGAACTATGGTGGGGCTGTTCAACTTGTGCAATAGGTTAGCCAAAACACCACCTGGTTTGGAGGCTTTTTTGGAAATAACGTGATACACTACTAAGAATTCTATGAAGCCTTTGGGTAGTATGAATATTAGTTGGATTTTTGTGCATCTTAGTAATGTCAGTATGCTTTTCTTATTTGTTTCTTTGAATGGCATTGCGTACTCTGCCAAAAATTGGGATATCCTTGCTTTTCAGGGTGGATCTCCATAATCCCTTTTATGACATCAAATTTTTACACTCTTCTTGCTTTTCAGAAGAGGAGAAAACTTGTTACAAACTGTGTAGCAAAACCATTTGTACAAGTATAAGTGACCAACAGTATGTGTAAGAATGTTCCTTTCTTTAGCCTTGAAAAAAGGCAAGAATAATGTTGTATATATTTTGCTTTGAGTTGTGGAACCTTTTTGTCATACAGACTGACTGCAGCTGCATGGAAAAACTAATGATTTGTGCAAATATTTTACTGCAGGGCTTTGCAAGAATGACTTCAGAGATTGGTCGAGAAAAAAGTCAGGACTGGGGCTCTACAAGCCTTGGCGGTGTGTTTAAAGTGGAATGGATAAGAAAAGAGAGCCTACCTTTTCAGCAAGCTCATCACTTGCTCAACCCTTGGAATGACAATAAAAAAGTTCAAATCAGTCGTGACGGGCAGGTATGTTTATGGCAAAGACCTTTGAATATATAATTTATACTTTTCAGGTAATGTCATATTATTCCTTTAAGCATCGGAGGACATCATATTATTCCTGTAGGCATGGGAGGACATCATAGTATTCCTGTAGGCATGGGAGGACATCATATTATTCCTGTAGGCATGGGAGGACATCATATTATTCCTGTAGGCATGGGAGGACATCATATTATTCCTGTAGGCATGGGAGGACATCATAGTATTCCTGTAGGCATGGGAGGACTTCATAGTATTCCTGTAGGCATGGGAGGACATCATAGTATTCCTGTAGGCATGGGAGGACATCCTATTAATCCTGTAGGCGTGGGAGGACATCCTATTAATCCTGTAGGCGTGGGAGGACATCATATTATTCCTGATGGCGTGGGAGGACATCATATTATTCCTGATGGCGTTGGAGGACATCATAGTGTTTTTCCAGTAGGGTCCCTATATAACATATAACACGTATAGATGTGACTTGATATGAGACACAGTCTATATATGCAAGAATTCAAATCTGGAATTCCATCAAGTGTACAGTAAAAATTTGTGCCCCTTGTAATGTTTTGGCGCATCTTTAGTGTTTGTTTTCTTTCGCCAATGTATTCAGAAATGTCTGTATCACTGTTATGAGGTAAGTTGGGTCCTGGCCAAAAGTCTTACTGTCACAGTGGACTTAGAATCTGAATAACGACATTCTAAGGACAAAAGCACCATCTGTACTCCGCTAGTAGCACCATTTTTATTAATTCATTACTATAAGGGTGGTGATCATTATTTTGTTACACACAAGCGTTTAAATAAAAAAAAAAAACTGATATAAGGTCATGAATCTGAAAGCAGCTTGTATACAAGGGGATCTTTGAGCATTCTGTTGTCTATTATGTAATTTGAATTTGTTTTTACACTTTTTCAATAGTTGCATACATTTTTCACTGCTAATAATATTTTCTAATATTTCAAGGAACTTGAGACGCTTGTTGGAGAACAGTTGCTTATGTTGTGGGACAGAGTTCTTTTGACAAGCAAAAGTATTTCTCCATCACAATGATCCTGCCAATAATGGGTGCTACAGAATTCGGTAAGCATTTGGCCTTTGGAGATAGAAAGTGTTGGCTAAAAAGTGTTTGCTTTTCTTTTAAAGTAAAGTAAAAGCACATTTTAAGTATATCAGCTGTGATTGTAGACATAATTTTAACTGAAAAGTAAAGCTGTGTAAGCAATGAGGAGAATGAATATGTCTGTTTGCTTTATGTTCTTAATAATGAATCCGCTCACTCACCAAAAGTAGAAATACAGAAAAATAGAAAGAGCCTTGCAAAGAACTAAACATTTAGGTCAAATAGCAAAACCTAGTGAAATGTTTGTACAAGCAGATAAAATATGAAATATACATCACAAACCACAGAGCCTTCCAGTTTGCTCTGAACATTCTCTCAGTGTGCTAAATCATCCCAGCACCCGCATGTCTGACAGGCACTAAGCAGAAATCGTAGCAAGAAGCAGCGCACTCCTGGGTCCTCAATTATGGATCGCTCGACTCCAGGATATGTTAAAATTAAAAACCTTTATTCTAGACATACAATTAATTGAAAGCAGCATCCAAGGTCTGATGCGTTTCGTGTTCACACACACACCTATACCTATCTATATATTTATTGGACTGACAATGGAATTGAAGTATTACATGGAGGATCGGGAAAGATTTTCGCCCTCCTCCCTTTCCTAAGTGGTGGATCTGGGGCTTTTTGCACCCGGGCCATTTGACTAAATTGGTGAGCGATTTTGTATTGGGGAGTCAAGAAGCTTTTTGTATTTAACTGAAAATAACGTTACCCCTTTGAATCAAAACTAACTGTTTGAAGTCCGACAGTGGTGCTGGAAAGGCCTGCTCATATGGCAGTGGCTTCTTAATACAATCTGACAGGCATTAAGGCTTGGTTATAATACACTCCATATACCAATGTATACCCTCAACCTGCCAACCTGCAGAACCACCGGCCGCTTCTATACCCGCACCCAGAAATTCTACGTGCAACCCGCAGGGTACCGCGGGAATTTGCGGGTAACCCGCGGGTACCCGACCCGCTGCAGGAATCTAACTTAGAGCAAATTAAATTAAAGGGGTTGTTCACCTTTGAGTTAAAGGGAAACTGTCATGGGAAAACATGTTTTTTTTAAAAACGCATCAGTTAAAAGTTCTGCTCCAGTAGACTTCTGCACTGAAATTCATTTCTCAAAAGAGAAAACAGATTTTTTTATTTTCAGTTTTGAAATCTGACATGGGGCTAGCCATTTTGTCAATTTCCCAGCTGCCCCTGCCCCTGGTCATGTGACTTGTGCCAGCACATTAGGAGGGAACTGCTTTCTGGCAGACTGTTGTTTTTCCTTTTCAATGTAACTGAATAGTACGCAGTGGGACATGGGTTTTACTATTGAGTGCTGTTCTTAGATCTACCAGGCAGCTGTGTTAGGGAGCTGTTATCTGGTTACCTTCTCATTGTTCTGTTGTTAGGCTGCTGGGTGGGGGAAAGGGAGGGGGTGATATCACTCCAACTTGCAGTACAGCAGTAAAAAGTGATTGAAGTTTATCAGAGCACAAGTCACATGACTTGGGGCAGCTGGGAAATTGACAAAATGTCTAGCCCTATGTCAGATTTAAAAATGAAATATAAAAAAATCTGTTTGCTCTTTTGAGAAATGGATTTCAGTTCAGAATTCTTCTGGAACAGCACTATTAACTGATGTGTTTTGAAAAAAATGTTTTTTCCCATGACAGGTTCCCTTTAACTTTTAGTATAATTTAGTATAATTTAATTCTGAGACAATTTGCAATTGATTTTCATTTTTTATTGTTTGTGGTTTTTGAGTTATTTAGCTTTTTATTCAGCAGCTCTCTAGTTTGCAGTGTCCGCAATTTGGTTTCTAGGGTACAAATGATCCAAGTAACCCTGCATTGATTTGAATAAGAAACTGGAATATGAATAGGAGAGGGACAGAATAGAATGATAAGTAATAAAAACTGGCAATACCAGTACATTTGTAGCCTTACAGAGCATTTGTTTTTAGATGGTGTCAGTGACCCCCATTTGAAAGCTGCAAAGAAACAGAAGAAAATACAAATCATAAAAAAAACTATGACAAATAAATAATGAAGACCAATTGAAAAGTTTCTTAGAATTTGCCCTTCTACAATATACTAAAAGTTAACTTGAAGGTGAACCACCCCTTTAACCATAACAATTTTCCCTGCAGGTTGGCAATTTAATTGGATACAAATAAGAAACAAAACTGTAGCATCAAAGATAGCAACTTGATAAATCACGACTCCATCTACAATGTAACAATCTGACTAGTTCAGGGAATTGTGATACATGTTTCTAAAACATAACTTTTAATATGTATGCCAGTAAAACTTTGCTAGAGCTGACCTACACAGACTCCCAGCATATTGTACTCATAGCTGTGCTAGAGAATCTCCTAAAAAATACACATACATAAAAACAAACCACAGCGTAGAGTGGCTAGGTGGTGGACAAGATTCCGGCAAACTTTTAACGTTATTTGTTAGCGATGGTAGTATTTAAATAACTTCAAACTGCATATTGCTTCAGGGAGGAAGGGAGGGTACTGAAGCAGAGTTACGTTTTAGAAATGTATCTAATGATCCTATGCTGTCAGATTGTATTGTATTTGTCTGTCTGCTCGATCACAGTTAGGAAACAGAAATCTAAGGAAATCCTTGGACTAGTAAAATAATAAAGCAGGCAGCCATCCATACACTAACAAGAATCTTTCTACCCTGCCACATTGGATGATGTCCATTTTTTAGTATGATGTGTACAGCTATTATAGGACAATTAGAAAAAAAAGAATACAACCTAATTGCTATCTGGTCTCTAGGGCTTAATTTCCTTAGTGGCCTTGGAAAAACTTGTCTGCTAAGAAAAAAAAAAAAACCCTGTTTATGGCCATGTGCTACAATGTATTTAGTGAATATATATACATATATATATGTATATATATATATGTGTGTATATATATATATATGTGTATATGTATATATATTGACCTATGGATGCTTGCTTGCTTTGGGAAAGCAAATCTGAAGTAAAAAGGCAAATCAGCTGGACTTGCTGTATAAGAAATACTATAGCTATACCATGACCTGGATGAATGAGAACCTTCACAGACATAATTTTATACTGGTTACCTTTTGTGGTGCTATCCGGTAACATGTTGTGTTTGTTTTGCCTTTTAAAAGTAACAGCAGTTTAAACATCCTGTTTTGCACTCCACTTAACTTTCATTGTAAGTCATAAAGGGGCATAGTTTCAAAACATATCCTGGAGTGGGCACTTCTACAAAGAGAGGGGAGAGAGAGAGAGGGGAACTATCATGAAAATTTAAATTTAATATAAGCTTCAGCATAATGAAATAAGAAGTTTTCTAAATATAAACAATTTAAATATTCTGCATAATTTCTGAAATAATTAAGTTTATCTTCACTATCCCTCTCTCATCATCTGTTTATCATCATGATCATTCTGTCTTCTTGCAGACAGTTAGAACTAATATATCTTATAGGGGAGGGGGGTGCTCCCTTTCCTAGCAGATAATAAAAAGCAGTATGGTGATATCCTCACTTTGTTTGCAGTTTGTTCGGTTCAATCAACAGGAAAAAGTGGCTTTGTCAGGTCACCCAATTTCAATAATCAGCAATAAAGATACTCCTGGAGAACCATAAAATCGGTGTGCTGTGTTTATTGGCTTTTCATGCACGACATGTTTTGAGTCACATGACTCTTCCTCAGGTGCTTCCCTTAGGAAGAGTCATGTGACTCGAAACATGTCGTGCATGAAAAGCCAATAAACACAGCACACTGATTTTATGGTTCTCCAGGAGTATCTTTATTGCTTTCCTAGCAGATGTATTAGAGGTCACTCAACTGATTCCAGTACAAATAAAATCCAACAAAATAACTGCCTTTTGCACAAATTCTGCATGTAGAGAGACATGATGTCTGGTGATTTTAGTCATAATGAGCTCTTCTATGAAAAAGGAGCCCCCTAAAAGATATATTGGCTCTAACTGTCAATGTCAATCTGACAACCAACTCTTGCATGAAGACAGAATGAGGAAAAACCGATGCTGAGAGAGGAATAGTGAAGATAAACGTGATTATTTCAGAAACCCTACACAATTTTTTAATTGATTGTATTTAGAAAGTTTCTTATTTAAATATGCTTTTTTTAAAATTCATTTTGGGGATGATTCCTCTTGAAATAAACAATTCGGAGTTTTGTTTTTGGATCACAGACATGGCTCTTGTTTTGTTCAAATGCCCCTAATTTTTTACGTACCCCTCCTGCAAATTCTTGCCACGGGAGTTCAGGGAAGCCATCTTCTTTCTTCGATCTTCTTCTTAACAAAATTTACGAAAAAATGTGGTTCAGATCCGGAGCCTCCTACAACTGCGCATAGAAGAAAAGTGAAGGAAGAAGATGGCTGCTGTGAACTCCAGTGGCAATAATCTACAGGAGGGGTAAGTGAAAAATTTTGGGCTTTTGCCCAGGGCGGGGGAGGTAGGCTGGGGGGGAGGAGGGACTACACAGGGGAGGTTTTTTTTTCTTAGAGGTTTGGTTCTCATTTTGGGGGTATAGTTTTCCTTTAATAACGTGTGTTTTTTTTTTTCACAACAGATTTCGGTAATCGAAGGTGCTGAGGATTCTCAATGCACAAAGCATCTATGGATAAAGCACTTCAGGACTGGTTCCTTTAAGATTTTAGTCAAATGCACTAATTTGTCTATAGTAAACACACTTTTAAGACTTGAGCTAGCAAAACACAACTAGATTTTATGCACTTTGAGAGGTTTTAAAACACATGACACTAGCACAGTGAATTACATACATCCACATATTACTCGTAGTTTGCTTTGAATGATCATTCTTGTAGTAACACCATCTTTAAGTACAGCAGCCAATGCTCAAAGGTGGGACACTAAAATGAAGAGAATGACTTCCTCTCCTCTGGGATGCCTTTTTGAGTCCTGGGTGGTTAGGATTAAGGGGCCCTGGGACAGTTTTAATTAGTTGGTGAATGACATAGGTTTAGATGTTTTGTTGTCCCAAGTCCAAAACAGCTGTTTGCTTTTAGCAGACTAGTAAATGTTATTTAGTAAATCACAATTATTAACATTTTTTTACATGCAGTTTATACAGTTAAACATGAATATGAAATCTCACCAGGTTTCATAACCATCTTTAAAATATTTTTGACAGTTATAAATCTATACAGATATTTAAAACAATGGTGACCTGAAAGAATGCTTAAGGTTTGAATTATATTTTTCTTTAATATTGTGTGATTATACATTTGAATTGCATTTTTACTCTTAAAAATAATCTCCAGATTTAGCTAAAGCTGTAATTTAATTCTACTATTAAGCTGCTCTGTGAGGTTTTGATTGCCTTATGACTATCACAGAGCCTGTCAAGGTGCATAAATAATATAGCATGCTCTGGGTCAGACTGGGCAGACTGGACACTAGAAAAAAAAAATCCAGTGGGCCCATACCCGCTCCATGCCTCAAACCATTTCCGCTGCCCAATCCATGGCCCTGGTTGTGGCTTAAAGGAGGGGAGAGTGGGCTTTTTGTGGCTGTGGTGGGGCCCAGCTGGGTGGTGGAGGCCTCAGGGCCCCCAATCCGACACTGACATGCTTCATCCCCATCCTACCATTTCAGTGTCACTGCAACCTAGTGGACGCCAACTATAACATAAATTCGCAGAAAATAGAGTGTCCATGGTTTCAAGTCATGGCCTTATTCCTATTAAATATGATATGTCCTTATGTTCCCATTTAGTCTTAACATTCCTCTTAAAAGAGAAGTGCATATATGCTATTATATTTCTGACATTTTTTAAGACACCTTTATATTGTTTCCCCTGGAAATTTTGATGAGTGCCCGTGCTTATTTGAGTAAACTCCCTGTGTCGTTGTCGACTGGAATTGGGTCTTTGGAAATCTAAATAATTCTGGCATTGGTTTGCTGACATATATTTCTTATATGCCTAGTTTATTGTATTCTATATACTTTTCTTAGTGTTTTTTTTCCAGAGAAAGTTGTCTAAAAGTCACTTTTAGGAAAATTGAAACTGCACTATTCTAGTTCTATTGGGCTATTCCCCCATGCCGCCCATTCATGTTCTTCAATGTGGCTTATAAAGTACTTGACTCACAAGGTTATCATTTGAATGGCAAAATGGAATATGGACAGGAGAAGTGTCTGTATAGAAACACAAGTATTGGCACATTGGCAGCTCCATTGTAATATCTATTTGCTGGTATCCGCAATCTATTTAACAAGATATTATTTTAAGTATCAGGTCAGCTAGACAGGAAACCGATTGCTTTAAAGAAAATAAAGGCCAACAGCTGCTTAGTCTACCTTTATCTACAAGATAGTAATAGATTATTTTAAATACACTTTCCTTTTAACATAAATCCCCTAATTTGAAAACATTTTAAGGCCTTTGAAGTACATTATAAGCACTTTGACTTTCTGACATGCAGAAATGGGATGTCAAACCCACAGGCCAGCAGCTGTTGTAATGCTGTACGTCTGTTTGCCCACATTTCATTTCACAGAAGCTGGGCATAGTCAGGTTTGCCTTATCCAATATAAAGACGGTGTGAAGATGGTTTATTTTCTTAAATGGGGCTCCATTAAGGGCAAGTCAACCCCAAAAAAAAAATTTGCCTAATAAAAGAATACATGGTTCTAAGTAACTTTCCAATATACATTTATTAAAAATTGTCAGCAATAGCTACTGAAAACAGCACTTGCTTAAAGGGATACTGACAAACATGTTTTTTTTTTTTTTTTAAAACACATAACTTAATAGGGCTACTCTAGCAGACTTCTGCACTGAAATCCATTTCTCAAAAGAGCAAATAGATGTTTTTATTTTTGACATTATCAATTTACCAGCTGCCCCTGGTCATGTGACTTGTGCCAGCACTTTAGGATGGAACTGCTTTCTGGCAGGCTGTTGTTTTTCCTTCTCAATGTAACTGAATGGAACACAGTGGGACATGGGTTTTACTATTGAGTGCAGTTCGTAGATCTACCAGGCAGCTGTTCTCTTGTGTTAGGGAGCAGTTCTCTGGTTACCTTCCCATTGTTCTGTAGTTAGGCTGCTGGGGAGGAAGGGAGGGGGTGATATCACTTAAATATAAAAAAAATCTGTTTGCTCTTTTGAGAAATGGATTTCAATGCAGAATTCTGCTGGAGCAGCACTATTAACTGATGCATTTTGAAAAAAAACATTGTTCCCATGACAGTATCCCTTTAATTCCTGGTTGTTACTTTTTAAACAATGTTGCAAAAGTCTTAGTTCTCCAGCAAAGACAGGTCTGTTAATCCGCTGCCTTGTCTTACATTGTATCAGCAGTCTGTCATCAGGGTAGAGATTAGAAAGGGAAAGCAATATGTATGATTTAAATAACATAGAAAATGTGTGCTGAATGTATATTGAAAAGTTGCTTAGAATTATTTTTTTATTAGGCATATTTTTATTTTGGGGTTGACTTGCCCTTTAATTATTTTAATGAGATGATAGCACTGTATAGAAAGGTTTCTGTACTATAGACCTGTGCACTCCACCAATCTAAATAACTAGCTTTTCAATGGTAGTTTGACTACTTTACTATTTTTACATGTCAAAATAGGTGTACTGGAATAAGGAAAGTTTTATGTATGAAGGGATTTAAACATAAGCTCTGTGCTTATAACAAAGTTCCTGTAGGCTGCAATCAGTCAAGAGTAGGGTTGCCACCTTTTCTGGAAAAAAAATACCGGCCTTCCTATATTCTTGCCATTTTTTTTCCTATTAATAACATTAGCAGCATCAAGCATCATTTTTACCGGCCAGGTGGCAACCCTAGTCAAGAGGCATATATTACAAAATCAGTTAAGACAATGGCCTGTTTGTATGCACTGTTACTTATCACCATTCTTCTGTTGTTGATTGTTGTATAAATTGTATCTATGGTTTTCATTTATCAGCAATGTTAACAGACATGTATAAAATAAATTCAAGTATGTTAAATAGTGTGCTTTTTTTTTTTTTAATTGTGCCTACAGATTGTTGCTATGGGATTTTCTCAGCTCATTGTGGTAGGGAATAGGAGAGCATGAGGTTCCATCATCTTAAAATATCCAGCACTTGGTTGAGCGCTCTCTCTGAACTTCTGGATTGCTATCAGGATTGCTATCACTTAAAAACAAAAACACTATGGAAGGGTATTTTCAGCATTTTAATGTAGGTGACAAAATTTCATTGTGTGCCATTATCCTTAGAGAAATTACAAAGTAATTACTGAGATTCAGAAATAACTGGAAATAAATCCAAATATAACATTTTGTATAATCAAAGCAAAATGAATTCTAAGCAGCTTTCCAATATACATTGATTTTCAGTGATTTGATGTAATTATTTTAGTCCTTCGCTATTACCTACACCTCTAGTCCGGACTCCATGATATGCAATAGAAACAATATAGAAGTTGTCCGATCTACTAAGACGACTGCAGTTCCCACAATGACAATTCAGGTGCCAAGATTCGGAAGCATTGGAATTCCACGCAGCCATCTTACGGTACTTTGGTAATTTCCATCCATTTTACTTACAGTGGTGTGAAAAACTATTTTCCCCCTTCCTGATTTCTTATTCTTTTGCATGTTTGTCACACAAAATGTTTCTGATCATCAAACACATTTAACTATTAGTCAAAGATAACACAAGTAAACACAAAATGCAGTTTTTAAATGAGGGTTTTTATTATTTAGGGAGAAACAAAATCCAAACCTGTGTGAAAAAGTAATTGCCCCCTGAACCTAATAACTTGTTGGGCCACCCTTAGCAGCAATAACTGCAATCAAGCGGTTGCGATAACTTGCAACGAGTCTTTTACAGCGCTCTGGAGGAATTTTGGCCCACTCATCTTTGCAGAATTGTTGTAATTCAGCTTTATTTGAGGGTTTTCTAGCATGAACCGCCTTTTTAAGGTCATACCACAACATCTCAATAGGATTCAGGTCAGGACTATGACTAGGCCACTCCAAAGTCTTCATTTTGTTTTCCTTCAGCCATTCAGAGGTGGATTTGCTGGTGTGTTTTGGGTCATTGTCCTGCTGCAGCACCCAAGATCGCTTCAGCTTGAGTTGACGAACAGATGGCCGGACATTCTCCTTCAGGATTTTTTGGTAGACAGTAGAATTCATGGTTCCATCTATCACAGCAAGCCTTCCAGGTCCTGAAGCAGCAAAACAACCCCAGACCATCACACTACCACCACCATATTTTACTGTTGGTATGATGTTCTTTTTCTGAAATGCTGTGTTACTTTTACGCCAAATGTAACGGGACGTGCACCTTCCAAAAAATTCAACTTTTGTCTCGTCGGTCCACAAGGTATTTTGCCAAAAATCTTGGCATTCATTGAGATGTTTTTTAGCAAAATTGAGACGATCCTTAATGTTCTTTTTGCTTAAAAGTGGTTTGCGCCTTGGAAATCTGCCATGCAGGCCGTTTTAGCCCAGTCTCTTTCTTATGGTGGAGTCGTGAACACTGACCTTAATTGAGGCAAGTGAGGCCTGCAGTTCTTTAGATGTTGTCCTGGGGTCTTTTGTGGCCTCTCGGATGAGTTGTCTCTGCTCTCTTGGGGTAATTTTGGTCAGCCGGCCACTCCTGGGAAGGTTCACCACTGTTCCATGTTTTTGCCATTTGTGGATAATGGCTCTCACTGTGGTTCGCTGGAGTCCCAAAGCTTTAGAAATGGCTTTATAACCTTTACCAGACTGATAGATCTCAATTACTTTTGTTCTTAGTTATTTTTAACAAGGGGGGGCAATCACTTTTTCACACAGGCCCATGTAGATTTTGAGTTTTTTTTCTCCCTTAATAACGTAAACCTTCATTTAAAAACTGCATTTTGTGTTCAATATCTTTGACTAATAGTTAACGGTTTTTGATGAGCAGAAACATTTAAGTGTGACAAACATGCAAATTGCTCCAACTTTGCATTTGCCAAAAGACCGGTCTCCATCTCAGCTTACCAAAGATCTCCGATGCCAGAATCTGCGCCGAGGAGCAAGTAAAAACTTAGGGGCAGTTAGGCTGGAGGGACAGGGGTATAAGTGGGTGGGGGGGTAGGGATTTTTTTTTTAGCTAAAGGGTTGAATTCTCCTTTAAACATCGGAGGGGCAGCCCATCAGTCACTAGAAAGCAGGATGGCCAGCCGCTGATGAACTTTGAAGAAGATCACAAACAAGATGGAGAAGAGAGAGCCTCAGAAACAGTAGTATCTCAAAGCAGGTACAATTTTTTTACAGACATAATTACAAAATTGTTTCATCCAGGGATGGAACCTATGTATGCATTTTAAAAATTTACTTTTGATCCTATTTAAGGCATGAAGATCCAAATTACGGAACAATACATTTTCCGGAAAAACCCATGTCCCAAGCATTCTGAATAACCGTTCCCATACCTGTAAAATGATTATTTATTCAGGTCATAGATCAAAAACCAGTAAAATCTTAAATAATTGATTATGGGGCAGATTTTTATTTTTGAGAAAAAAAACACAGACATAACTTGTGCAACTTTTTTACCCCCAAAATTCTAGCTTATTTAATTAAAAAACTCAGCAAAATACAGTTTTTATGTGGGGTAAAAAAGTCACATGCCAGTGGGAAACTCATTGTCCCGTTAATTATCAGTGAGGCTGAAAATCTTGATTGTTTTAATATTATACAAAAATAAATAAATATAAAAAATATTCCCATTGGCTTTTATACAACCTTGTCAGCTTTTACTTGCCAAGTTTTCTCTGGAGACTTTAAAATCTTTTTCCTTTAATCAATTTCGGACTATTCCAGGTTTCAGAATATCCTTGCTCATTTTTTCTCCATGATTTTTAAACCAAGAAAACCACCAAAGGGATTTTCTGATATATTGGCCCATAAGTATGTTTAATGATGGAGTATTGCTTCTCACTGATATCTCATTTACTCTGTTGTTAGAAGGTGATTGAAATGTTTTTTCTTTCTTTGCCAATGAGTCCTTGCATTCTGCCTAAATCCTTCTCCATCAATAATGAAATACATTTTTTTCTGACATGCTATAGTGTATTAGCTCTGTTCTGGCCAGTTCACAACTAATTTTTGTGAATTCTCCATCCCTCACCATCCATGAATCACAGAATACAATATTATCAACGCCATCTTTGATATGGCTCTTAACAGGAGTTGAAGCTCCATGCTGTTATGAAAATCACAATAATTTAACCTTCTGGTAGTTGACATGAGAATGGAGAGAAAAGTAACTGAAATAATTACTGTAATTGGGAATGGCTGTAGGATCAGTTAGGGTGGCAGAGTGATAGATCAATGAAAAGTGCAACAATAGTGAAATTGTAGGATACTGTATCTTGTGTTTAATCATGCTGGTAAACTGGCAAGAACCTTTGTTGTCAAATACACAGTCTAAATACTCTTATTTGAAGAGGTTGCAATGATGAGCAATGGTGGCCATGGTTTCTTCTTGGCTGCAATGGGTAATTTTTTTAAGTTCTGAAGCTTTTCTCCTCTACAGTAAAATGAATTCTAACATTTTCATTGCATGCTGTGATGCTATATCACCTCATATGTTTGTATAATTGATACAGAGCTGTTGCCAAAGTACCCTGCAGGGTAAATCAAAAGCGGTCTCTATTATTATAAATATTTATAAAGAGCTATACATGCCCTGGAACCTCCAAGCAGTCAGTTTAACTACAGGTGGCAAAGAGGGGTGTCACCTCCCCTGTCATTCGTTCTGCTTTGAACAGGAACGCCAGAAATCTGTGGCATGAGATTTTTGTGAGATTTTGTTCAAAACTGTGACTCCTGCAATTTATCCTGAAGATGCTGAGATAAATAGTGGAGTTCGTTGTATTTTATACAATGTATTATAGTATTTTCTGATCCACCCACCTCCAAGATGTATTCCACCAGTGAAAGGGGCTTAGCAAGAATACTAAGGCATAGAGGGCGGGGCAGGCAATATTTGATTGACAGCTGAGATTTTTATACACATTTATATCCACTATGGATCTGTTATAAAAAATTATTTGTGTTTCAAGTTTAATTTAAATAGGACATTTATTGTACAGCCTTTTATGTCTGGGTGACAGGCCCCCTGTAAACGTTGAGGATTCAGGAACTGTGTGGGCAAATGCATGCATATGTAAATTCATGCAAATAGCCTTTGTGAAGCAGCTGCATTATTATGACCAGTACAATATTCTCAGGCTCTGCAAGTTCACACTGTGGCCTTTACATGTACGACCTTAATTAAATGTGACCTAGATTAAACCATACTTAGAATGAATGAGACAGATATCAATATATGGTCATTATAGGAACTAAAGTTTGCTTAGCCTTTATTGCTTCAACTGCTGCAGTATGCTTGTGCCTTACTGATAATACACATATAAGCCAGAGGCACAGATAATGTTGCTGATCAGATTTTTAAAAAACAATAATAGAGTAGTTGAGGCTGAAAAAAACACGAGTCCGCCTAGTTTCCTAACTCACATTAGGTTTTGAGCTGAAAAACCTCTGCAATCTACATAATTTTACGTAATTTAATGGAATGAAGAAAAATTTAGCCAAAACTCACTCAAGCCAGAAGATTAAGCAATCTTAAATTCTTAAAAGCCACCTAACCCTCTCTTGAAACTATATAAAGCTTCTGCCAATACAAATGTTTTAGGGAAGAATTCTACAACTTCACTGCTCTCACCTAATAGAAACTCTTTGCACCCAATGATGAAACCTCCTTTTTGTCCAATCTGAATGGATGTCCTTGTGCTGCTGGAAGGATCTGTTGAATAAGCATAAATTAATTCATTTTATTATATCGGTTCAGCAACACCATTATCTCACTAAGAAAGAAACTGACTGCTCACTCTGTGGCTACTGTATGTGTGTGCTATTTTTAATACTAATTAAAAGGGATGTAAAACCCCCACATTGAATTAACAGATTTAACAGCAGATTTACTCCCATAAATAATATACTACCGAAATACTACCGATAGAACATAGATCTGTCAATGTGAGGCAGCTTCAAGCTCTGTATGATAGTCATATACAGTGTTCTACTTAGGAAACTTATTTCTGAGGCCAGTCTTCAATTTCCTACTAAAGATATTTTCGCTTTCACATTCATGAACAAAAAGTGACAACTCTGATGCAAGCAGGTTCTCAAATGAGTATGTCAAATGAATCGAAAAGCAGAAACTATGCAAAATTACTTTATAACAGAGAGGGTCACCCTGAGACCCATAGTAAACAGGTATATAGATTTTCCCAGAAACAATGTAGGAAAAGCATTAAGGGAATTAGGATTTACTCATCCCAAAAGTATCATGATAGGGGAATTAACAAAACAGATATAAAATGCTCTTCCATTACAGCAGTGAAACCAATGGCTTACTAGTTTTGTGGATTTTCCTAATTTACAGGTCCCACCTAATACAGGTATGGGACTTGTGATTCAGAATGCTCGGGACATGGGGTTTTCTTGATACGGGATATTTTGTTAATACTTTAAAATGATTTAAATATTAAATAATTCCAATAGGATTTTTTTGTCTCCAGTAAGGAATAATTATACCTTACTTGGATCAATTACAAGGTACTGTTTTATTGCTACACAGAAAAAGGAAATCATTTTTAAAAAATTAGAATTGTTTGCTTAAACTGAAGTATATTGGAGACTGCCTTCCTGTAATCTGGAGCTTTCTTGATAACTGGATAAAGGATCCTATACCTGTACCATATAAATCATGATTGCATCCAGGACCACAGTATTACAATGCCTAATTTATGTAGAATAAGGCTTTGTAGACATAGCCTAATCTTTATTTTTCTATGCATTGTTGCAAACAAATCTTAAGGTTATTTACTCCTGTGTTCCCACTCAGAAATGGTAGTGTAGGGGACTGACAAATTAGTTCTCCAGTATTATTTAGCAGGCAGTCCCCTACTGGTATAGACCCCTAAGTGGATCCTAAAATACAGTTAGGAGGGGGAACTGTTTCCTTATCCTGATTTAAGCTATCCCCCTTGGTGTTCTCAAAAGTGACCAGTAGATGGCACTGTGCTAAAGTATAAAACCCTTGTGAGCCATGTGCTCAGGGTCCATCTTGTGCTGGCCCTAGCCTGGGCAGGCAGGCAGAGCTCGAGTGGAACCTAGACAGGTCAGGTCTAGTAAGGATAGGATACTCCTCTTCATAGGTCACTCTAGGAGTTAAAGAAAGTTGGGATATTTAGCTGAGCAGTTTGAAGCTCCTCCGAGGATTGTGAGTGGGATTATGATCCTGGGTACTAATTGCCTAGAGTAGGAATTAAGGGGCAAATTTACTATTATTCCCCAAAATTAGTTCGACCAAATTCGATATTCGATTAGCATTCGATCGTCGAATGCTAAACGAATAGTTTTAGGCTACCTTTTATTCGATATTCGATCATTCGACGATCGAATACAAATTTATTCGATCAGTCGAATAATTTTTTCAATCAGTCAAATAAATCATTCGATCATTCAAATGATTCGTACGATTCGAACGATTGAAGACTTCGATCGTACAAATCCTATTCGATCAGGACTTAGCCTCAGAAGCCTATGGCAGTGCTCCCATAGGCTTCTATTGCAATTCGGTAGGTCCAAATCTGCCGAAGTAGGCAATCGAATAAACTTCAAAAATCAAATCCTTTGCTGATCGTATGATCGAATATTCGTTCATTCGACTCTATTCGATCGTTTGACCATTCGCTATTCGATGATCGAATATGCCAAAATTTGCATATTCGACCAGACGAATAAATACTAAGTTCGAAATTCGATCGAACTTTGATCTATTCATGTGAATTTAGTACATCGGCCCCTAAGTGTACAGACCTAGGGATAAGAGTTTCCCCTCAGGTTCTACATAGGGAAAAGGCTGAAAGCTGGGTGTACCTCCTCAAGGCTGCATACAGTGTTTCCCATCTCTAAGGGGACAGCTAGGTGTTGGGAGTATGGACATGGGTTTACTTTCGTCCAGAAAATCTGAGGATGAGTAGTCTCTTTCTGGTTTTGGGGGGGGTGGGGTGTAATTATAACAAGATGTTGAGATGCCTAGGGAATAAAGTTTCTCTATACTGGATTAAATCTTCCCAGTTCAGATTTGCCCAAGGTTTTGTGCTTTTGCCTGAAGGAACATTTTACATATTTTAAATTGAGCTTGCACCAGACCCTTTTCTACCAAATGTTTAAACTAAAAATTTGGATAATGTATTCGCTAAAATTGTTCACATTTATAGCATCATCCAGGCTATGTAGTGAAACATTTATTGTACAAAAAATATGCCTGACTTCTCTTTGCAGAAGTAAAAATAAAATTCTGTAACAGGCGGGCTATCCAGGCTTAATTCTGCTGCACTCTAATGTCCTATGGTTGCAAATTCTCCGTAAAATCCAAACGAAAAGAACATTTTTAATATTCCTCTTTTGTGTAGTCATAGTATAAGTATATTTAATTTGTTCAGAAGTATTGCTATCACAAGCTAAATTTAAATAAACTGATGCCTGTCTATAAAGAAACACTATAGATATTTTTTTTATTTGCTCCCTCCTTTATCAATGCACTCAATCCCTTTATTTATTTACAACATTACAGTGAAACTTCTATTATATACACTCTAATTTTAACTTTCCCTGCGTTTAATACATTTTTTGCAGTCCCATCAATATATAACTCACAACGTAATTTTTTCTGGTCCCCTAAAATCATAAAATGGGAGGGGGGTTACTATATACTTATAGGGGCAGATTTATCATTGGTCGAATTTCGAATTTAAAAAAATGTGAATAGAAGGGAAGTAAAATCCTTGCTGGAACCATCGAATAGTAAAAATTCAATCGATCGATTCAAACGATTTTAACCCTTCGATGGAATTTTTACTATTCGATCTAAATTCACCAAAACCACATTGCCAGGTTAAACCTGGCGAAGTAGCCAATTGAATAAAAATTTAAAGGGGAAGTAATTTGAAATTCGAATAGCCGCATAGATTTTTATTCGATCGAATTTAGAAATTCGATGGTTGAATTTTGACCGATTGAATTTTGTGAATTCAAATTATTCCCTCGAATTTAGTAAATTTGCCCCATAGTGTAATATCTGTAACTTTCTCATTCAGTATGTAGTGTGTAGGATAATAATCTGAGCAAACTACAAAAGATCATATGGGAAATATTCCACAAGGAATTAAGGATCATGTCCTATTGAACAATTGCCTAGTAATATGGCATAAGGTGAATAATAAATTGGCATTAACTCAATTTCCATCCTCTCTCACACCTTTACATAATAATATAGAATTTAGCCCAGGAAGGATTGATCAAGGATATGGTACAGCATTTAATATAAGTAATCCACTTATAATGCATTGTTTACCCACAAATAATGGTAAAACTGCATTAACTAATAAAGATCTGATTCTGATAGAGACAAGTGGAGAATACATCAAGTCAATCATTATCTACAGGGATTGCATCTAAGGAATTCCCAATTGAGATCACTTACTAATTTTGAAAAATTATATGTCTTGCCAATACCTAAGACATATGCTATCATTAATTTACAAAATATTAATAAACAAGAAATACCCTATGCTTCCTACCTTTACTAAAATATGGGGAAATGAGGTAAAGGTGGAACAAATCCAGATCAATTCCCAAACAATTATCTTATTTCATAATTATGCACCAGATAACTGTTTGAAGAAAACACTGTTATTACAATTGTTGATAGCGGCCAAAGCCCCAATTCCATTATTATGGAGAAGAATAAACTCTCCAAGTAAAGATAAGTGGTTCCAAACTATAAAGGATATATGCTTAATGGAAGAACTAACAGAATTTATAAATAATAAATATGAATCTTATGCTGCTGTATGGTTACCATGGAAAGAATACTTATCTATTACAACAAATTACATCTAGTGAGAGATCACTAATTGGTAATCACCATACAAATAGAATTACAGTTGGTCACAAAGACAGACAACATAGTGACAAAACAGGTACTAACCTATGAGATTATGTAAAAAAACACTACCAGTTAAACCTAGGCGACAGAAGGAAATGTATGACGCACTTTTGAGATGTGATATTGTTTTATTTCAACGTCAATAAAAGCTGATTACATAAAGAAAAATCATGTGAACATTTTAAATTTCAGTCTGAAACAGAAAATAAGATTGCACTATAAATGACTTGGTTACAATGGTGCAACAAGGTACAAAGGACAAAAATAAAAAGCACAGCTGGTTTTTGTATGAGATATTGTCCCAAAAACATTCTGTATACAAAATGATGTCTAGCAAGGTATATACATATTTTTGACCATATACAAATATAAAAAAATATACTGAAGACTTATTTCTATTAAAGAATGAGAACAAAATCTGGTGTGTGCACAAATGGATGTCATTATATTACAACCTCCATTCTGCACATTTTAACAAGCAATCTGTCTCACAAAAATATAACATTCATGTAACAGAAGAAATCTGGTTTGTGCACAAAAGAATGTCATTATATTACAAACTTCATTCTGTACATTGTAACAATCAGTCACACAAATGTTTAACATCCAAGTAACAGACGCACTTGTGTAAAGTTACTTACAGAATGAGTTATGTAAAAAAAAAAATTGGACAAAATTTATAATGGTGTAGCTAACTAATGCATGCCAAGTTAGATTTTAATGACAAATAGATTCTTGTGATAGGAAGCAATATTTTATAGTGCTGGATTCATTCTATCAAATGAAAGCTCAGTTTCACAAAACTGATAAAATATCAATTTTGAGAAGCAATACTGTCACATTACCGAGCCATTGCCCTATAACAAACAAGATGAAAAGTTGCCGGCTCTGCTCCACATGGCTAGATCATCGCTAAGACATGGGATACTATCTGGCCTGCTATAGAGGGTACCCTCTAATGTCTCTTGTGCTGCATAGTAATAAACATGAACAAACATTTCCTAAAAGGGCTGCTGTTAAACACAACAGGTTCTTCATTTGAAGATTTTACAAATGGCTGAGAAATATAATGAAAGCTAAAAATATATATATATAAAGATAATAATATAAAGAAAGGCAATCAAAACATACATATTTTAATTTTAGGCATACCTTCCAACATTTTGGAAATAAAAAGAGGGACAAAAAAAGTGCCGCTTGTAGGATGGCAAAAAATGTTTTGACCACACCCATTTATGTGGTTACACCCCCTAATTACCATGTTCATTTAACAAGATTTGGCAGGTTTTTTCAGTTATTACAGTTTTGCTAATGAAGGTGAATTGCCCTTTAAGTTTTGAGTCTA
>CM044431.1:189944430-189988123 GCA_024363595.1 Xenopus borealis | reverse complement strand
TTCTTTTTGAGACTTGAGGAGAGTCTAACGAATTGCTGGACTAGTGGGATACCAAGCTTCATGGGACTCATATTTCTTGTAAACAATAAATGCACCTAAAAGAAGCTGGGCTGTGCTTGGCCTCTGCCCAATGCTTGGCCACTAATTGTTGCGAGATATGCTGTTTCTTCGTTACATTTTTGCCCTTAGCTTCATGATCAGGATTGAGTGCTGCCCTGATGCTGGACCTATGCATGCCTATTCTTTCCTTGAACTGCCTTATAGTTTTCCCACAGTACATTAAACCACAGGGACACTTAATTATGTATATCACCGCGGAGGTGGTGCAAGTCATTCTCTGCCTAATGGTGTATTTCTTACCTGTTTGGGGGTGTGTGAAACTATCCCCCGTAATCAGGCTACTGCACAACACACAGCCGCTGCATTTGAAAACCCCTGGACAAGGTGTTAGGAAATTCCGCTTTTGTACTGTTATGTACTTATCGAAAGGATCTGAGGGGCTAAGACATTAGATTTTTACCCCTTCTATAACTGAATTTGGGGTATGGGGGCAGCTTTTTTGTGAGGGAGTCATCGGAAGAAATAATTGACCAATTTCTGCGTACAGTTTGGCTCACATGCCCAGACTGTATGCCATATTGACTTGTGTAGTATATATCCCTGGGACTGCCCTTCTGCTCCCCCTTCCTGCTTGTTTTACTCTTTTCCCATAATAATGCCTCACGTTCTAGGGAAAGAGCCCACTGCTTAGTCTCACTTATTAGCTTCTCAGGATATCCCCTGTCCAAAAATTTTTTGCCCATATTATCGAGATCTGTTGATCTCATCACCGGGTCGCTGTCTATCCGCATTACCCGTAGCATTTGTGATTTGGGCAAGTGTTTGGGATGATTACTATGATAGTGGACTAAGGTATTTCTGTCCGTGGGTTTTGTATACAGGCGGGTCTGCAGCCTGTCATTTTGTTTGTAAACCATAACATCTAGGAACTCTATTTGTTGACAATCATGCTTTAATGTAAATCTTATGGGGCTATCCCTGGTGTTTAGTTCTGTCACAAGCTCCTCCAATTTATTCGTCGGGCCACACCATAAAAAGAAAATATCGTCTATGAAGCGTCTATAAAAGGAACCATATCTCCTGAACATGTCATGACTTAAAATGTTATCGATCTCATAGATGTACATGAATGCGTTTGCATAGGCTGGCGCGACCTTTGACCCCATGGCTGTACCAGTATGCTGCAAGTAAAATTTGTCCTCAAATTTGAAATAGTTTTTATATAGAATGAATTCAAGTAAGGACAGGGTAAACTCCACTGGAGGACCTTTATAAAAACCATTCCCAGTGATTAATCTCCGTACAGTCTCTATCCCTTCATTGTGGGGAATACTGGTATACAGACTTTACACATCCATGGTTACAAAGGTCATGTCAGATACCGGGTGATTAATGCTCTCGATCATTTTAAGAAAATCATTGGTATCTTTAAGATAGCTACTAATTTGCTGCATGCATGGTTGGAGTAGAGAGTCTACAAGTTCCGCTATCCCTTCATTTAAGTACCCATTAGACGAAATTATTGGACGTCCTGGAGGATGGGTCAGGCTCTTATGTATTTTTGGTAATGTATAAATTACTGGTTTGACCGGATGTTCCGGTAAAACATATTTAAACAGTGTTCTGCTTTTCAAAAAAAATTTTAAACAAGGCTTTTTTTTTCTCAAGCAGCGTTGTTTTTATTAAAGATTTTTTTCATTTGATAATACACTGTGTACATGGATTCACATTGCTACATGATTGCTAAGTATCTTTATTTGTATACATTTCACAGGTTTTTTTTTGACACAAAAGTATCAAATGGATTGATAGCACTCTTTCACTGAGAAACGGTGACACCTAGTGGTGAGAAAACACATTTGAACTTTCCAATGCATATTGTTGTTAAATGTGCAAGCAATGACGTGACTGTCTGGAATGCATGGCGTCAATTTTGGCGCCAATTTCACTGGGGGTGGTAAAGATATAAATATGTTGTTTGTAATTGCATGCATTTATCCTTGAAAAAGGCCCCAAGACCTGTGAGTGCAAGCGTTTTTCGGTCCTGTATTTATTTTTTCAGGCTATATGCACCCAGGCACTGTTCACTCTTATACGAGCTGTGCTGACATCCAGGTCTGGACCGAGAATCAAAGGCCCTTGCATTTTAGGTTCATAGAGGCCCAATTGGCATACACACAGAGGCCCAAACAGCCCCCACCAGCCCATTAATACTGACTTTCTATGGAATCTTATAGCAGCCTCTCTGACATTTGCCAGAACCCACAGATTGCCAGTCTGGGTATATATATATATATATATATATATATATATACACACACAGTTATGTGAGCCATTATCTGGAAATACATTATCCAGAAAGCTCTGAATTATGTAAAGCCTGCCTCCCATAGACTCAATTTTATCTCTATAATCCAAATGTTTATACTTGATCCAAACTTAATTAATTCTTAATGGGATCAAAATCAGCCTATTGGGTTTATATACTGCTTACATGATTCCTAGTAGACTTAAGGTATGAAGATCCAAATTACAGAACAATTTGATATCCAGAAAACCCCCAGGTCCCCAGAATTCATGATAACTGTTCCCTAACCTGTAGTATATATACATATTCATGTCATGCTATCATAAAAACCTTGGCTGGCAAATGTATTATGTGGCCACCCAGGAGAGACCACCAGTTTTCCATGTGCCTAGTGCCATTTTACATTGGTACTATTGGAGTGCCATTGTACTGCGTTTCTTTCTCCTAGTTGGGGTTTAGCACTATAAAGAACTATAAAGTCATTTAAATGGCTCTTTAAGGGGAAGAGCGTTTGTAAGCACAGAGCTTTCATCTGGGCACTTTGAGTGATCCCTGGCTTCAGTGTTATTTATATGGAAATGAAATTGCTGTCAGAGTTCTGCAGTATCTTTATGACTTTACTACATACTGATGCTGTCATTAAGTAATAATTCCGGCTTTATTCGGTGCATTATGCAGGGATTGTATATTTATTTAAATATCCTCTTTCTGTAAGGGAGAATAAATCTGCCACTGAATTATTTTCCTGTGAAGCAAAAGGTCCAGTCACTTGATACATAGCACTTTCTTTTAAAATCAGGCTCATAGGCAATGTTAATTTATTGGGAATGATTAACTCTTTAGAGCATGGCAAACTCTCAGTCTACAGCACACAGGGGGCCAAGAGGCACATGCTGCCTCTTAATACAAATAATTACTTGAAGTGAAAAAAGATATTTCTAGGATACTACGATTTACAAGCTCTGCTCATACAATAAAGAAAACAATAGGAAAGGCATATACTTACAGACACATATCACACTATATTGCCCCCCAAGTCTGTACCTCTGCCACCAGACATTGCCTCTCATGTCTGTACCTGTGCCACCAACCATTGACCCCTAAGTCTGTACTTGTGCCACCAGCTAGCCCCCTAAGTCTGTACCTCTGCCACCAGACATCCAGTCACTTCAGCCTCTATACATTACATTTTTGGCTAACTGACTATATTAGAAACATTTTAATTTTGCACAGCCTGTCTATTTACCCAGTTTTTATTTTTACACTGAACTGTTCCTTTAAAAACTTCTTATGCTGTGATGCCTGATGATTTGTGGTGCACCTGAATGATTGTATATAATGATAGGTGTATTCATTAACCATTAGAGGCATGTGTCATCTTTGTTATCAAAACGGCTAAAATAAACTCCTGTTGCCTAGTGGAGAATAACCACAAAACTAACCCTAAGTATTCATAAGTTATGCTATATCCATATGGTGTGTAGCCATACATCACATATACAGTTTTACCTGCTAAGTTTTTTATTTTTTGTGATTTGATAAATTTTAAAAGGCCACAGAGAAACTCAATTTTTTTTTTTTTGTGATTGTGTTGTGATGACATTTAGCAAGAGTCTGTAGCTTTGAAATTAGGGAATACGTTGACTAAATAGCACCTTATTAGCTTTTGGCTCTGAGTCATTAAACTGATCAATTTCTCATAGCACTGGAGATGAAATCCACTTAGTTGCAGAGCAGGGAACGTGTGTGAGTCAGGCATAAGCTCAATATGACCACAATTTCTTTTCAGGAGTCAGTGGATGTTCATCTAAGTGCTGGGTAAATGGCTACCAGTGTGTGCACAAGATTTCTTCCTTGTGTTATTTCTGATTGGAGACCCAAGTACAAAATTGGGTAGACCTTTGTAGCTGCACACACTCTTTCATTGCACAAAAGGAACTGAGTAAATAGAATGAATTGCAGAGTTGCATTTACAACATTTTAAGGAACATAATTGTTTGGCTGGTATTGTTACTATGATTCAGTGGCTAATTTACAGATGGCAGAGAATGGTGAAGGTGCAAAAAAAGTCAAGCAGAAGTCACCCACAGATGGTACAGCAGATGCCAAATCACAGTGCAAGAACCTGCACTTTTATGATGAATACACTATGTCCTGCCATCATCAACTCTGTATTCAGAAGGAGAAGGCTTTGGTTGGCATGTAGGTATTCCTATCCCACCCCCTACCTGGCCTCTAACTTGCATATTATTCAGTACTGGGAATCCTTGCCCCCACTAGCGCTATGCTCTGGTAGTGCAGAGTGCAGTAATACCCCAGAACTTCCTATGACGGTCTGGGTAAATGAACAATAAACAGTGTGATGTTGGTTATTGTAAATGAGCCCTGTTATGTATTATGTTTCAGTCTGAACTAACTGGGGTTGTTCACCTTTGAGTTAACTTTTAATATAATGTAGAGAGTGATATTCTGAGACAATTTGCAATTGATTTTAATGTTTTATTGTTTGTGGTTTTATAGTTATTTAGCCTTTTATTCAGCAGCTCTCTAATTTGCAGTTTCAGCAATTTGGTTTCTAGGGTACAAATTACCCTAGCAACCCTGCATTGATTTGAATAAGAGACTGGAATATGAATAGGAAATGGACTGAATAGAATGATAAGTAATGAAAAGTGGCAATAACAATACATTTGTAGCCTTACAGAGCATTTGTTTTTAGATGGTGTCAGTGACCCTCATTTGAAAGCTGCAAAGAAATAGAAGAAAATTGCAAATCATTAAAAAACTAGGAAAAATAAATAATGAAGACCAATTGAAAAGTTTCTTAGAATTTGCCCTTCTACAATATACTAAAAGTTAACTCGAAGGTGAACCACCCCTTTAACTTATATGGCATGTAGGTTAATTTATTAAGTTTATATCTTAACAATGTATTTTTAACTTACATTACAGTTACTTTACTGGTTTAAAATCTACCAATACAAAAGATCCTCTGTACTCAACCAATCATCAATATATTTATGACATTGAAACGTTTTGTTCCAATACAAAAGAAACTCTGTTTTGTGAAAACATTGAAACATTTTGTGCCTTAAGAATTCAATAGTTTCAGTATACATTTTACACAGGGACTAAGTTTTACCTGCAGCTTACTTGCTGCTTTGAAAGAAAAACTCCCAAACCTGCCCTTTTATTAGACACCAGTGGGATATATATGTATATGTAACACTAATCTGGGCTATCCAGATTACATATAGTTAAAATATCCAGCTATTGGTATGATGATCTTCAGGATCCTGGGCCTTCGCTAAGTGGAAGCATTCCCTCTACGGTGTAGTGCAACTACAACACCCAGACACTGTGTGTGAAACTTACAAAAATGATGGGTGCCAGGATGTTCTTGGTGCAAACTCAAACAAACTTTGATTATGTAAGAGACAAATATCCCCAGGTTTACTCATGCAGGAGTTGAGCGTTATAGCAGGAGCACAGACGTCACACAGACAGGTACAGCACTTCAGAGTAGTTGCACTTACCAGAAGCCTTGATATTCCTTTCTTTCCTCCAGGAAGTCCCAGGACAACAGTCTCTACTCTTAAAGTCTCTCCTCACTGAGGTCCCTGCACTCAGGTATTTCAAAACCTGTGGACGAATTACTTCCTTCTATCAATCCTCAGTGGAGCTACAACTGCTCATGCTGCTACAATTTTCTGTCTCACTTTTCCTAGAGAGTCTATCACCAAACTCCCCTAGGCTAGTAGCTATACCTCATTCATAGGGTTGCCTGGTCCCCGACACCCACCAACGGGGTCCAGTCCCTTTTGGGTTAACTCTTCAGAGCCAAGGCCTTTCTGTACCCAGGTCCCCCCTGGGCACACCCTGCTGGATCACCATCCAGAGGCCAAAGAATAGGCTGTCCCGCCCTTCCCAGCGCTATATCAGTATGAGGCAGGATGTGGTCACAGTCCCACCTGGCCAACAACTACAGGCATTAACACAGAATAGATACATAGGCTTCTGCCTAGTAACTAGAAGGGTGGGGATTTAACCCTATAGGAACAGGCTGTTCCTATAGATCCCTACATTTATTTATATACAAATTCCAAAAGTCTTCCCAGCACTCCATAATTTGGGACACTTGACTTTGTGTGTTCTTAAAAATTAGCAGTGAGCACAACTTTCCCTTTGTTAGAGTTTACCTCCACATAACTGGTTACTAATGCCAAAAGAGCTGGTAACAGTTCTGGTAACAGTACTGACAGGTCTTTTTAAAAAAAGATATTAGATTTTATTTTCATTGTTTTGGTCACATAGACTAAAAATGTGTCTATTAATATAAAAAAAAACATATTTACTCAGAGAAAACTTTGTAGCTGTTCAGGAACCGGTGCCACTGACACCACCTCAAGCATTGTATCCGCATCAAGCATGATATGCTAAATACACAACTGCATAGCTGACCACTTGCCCATAAACAGCATTAAAGAACATGCGTAGGGTTTCAACTGCTGTGACCATAATATTCCTGATTAATATAATTAACCCCCAACAGAATGTGTCAAGTCCAGCAACTACAGTATGCATGTAACATTAAAGAGTCAGACTTACAGGCACAAGGCTCCAAGTAAAGGCCAGAAGACAGCTCAGAACTGGTGAACTATAAATTCTTTTTTTGGTCTAAAAAATCCCATGCTTTAAGGAATTTATATTCAAAAAAAGTATCTTCGCTCACAGAGGAGGAATTGAGCATCTAAGTTCAGTAATGCATCAACCCATAACGTGTCATATATAATACTACCAAGTTTTTACCTTCCTTCTTAACCACTTAAAACTAATTCACCAGTTTCTTAATTCTACTTTTCATTGTAATATTATGTTGAGTATCTTTGTTTCTTGTAATCCTTTGAGCAATTGTCTGAGGTGACTGGTACTGGGCTAAAATGACTGCTTTCTTTGGGATATTACAAAGGTAATGATGTTTCTCCTAGTTAAAGGGATTCTGTCATGATTTTTATGGTTTACTTTTTTTCTAAATTACACTGTTTACATTGCAAAAAATTCACTCTACTATTTAAAATTGTTTTCTTGAACCAATAAATATATTGTTTTAAGCTATAATATTGGTTTGGAGGCAGCCACCTCAGTCCATTGTGTATGATTGTGAGCTTTGAGAAGGAGCCAGCACTTCCAGGTGGAACTTCTTTGAGACAGCTATTGGTTCTCCCTTCCCATTTTATTATACCACGATAGGGGTTGTGCTTCCTAGCCCAGGGGTTTTTCCTGCTTTGGTGCGATTTTCATGTCTACCACAGTGTCTCCAAAGATGCCCCAGTAGCTCCCCATCTTCTGTTCTGCTGATTCACTGATTCACATGCTCTGTGCTGCTGTCACTTACTGAGCTTAGGGACCCACTCACAATATACAGTACACATAGAATAGAAATGTCACAGTATAAGGCTGATTAGTCATTAATATGGATAATTACTACATGGCAGCACAGACACCAGTGCAATTAGCATCAGAATTTTATAATCAGCCCTGTAGCATCAGCTTATATTACAGACCAACCTCATTTTCTGATGGATAATTAGTGACGACCCCTAAGCTTAGCTTCTCAACATCTGCTCAGAGCCCACTGAGCATGTGAGTGTCACAGACACTTTCCAAGATGGTGACCCCCTGTGATAAGTCTGAAGTCCTGGATCATTGCTGCTATTGAGAATGTGAAATTATAGGCTGGTTCAATAAGTTCAGTATATAAAACATGGCAGTTGTAGACACATTCATTTTTAGGGTTTACTTCTTCTTTAAGGGAAACTTTAGATCTTGCTGCTGGCAGCACCATAAAAGAATGAGGTGCCTGACAAAAAAAGAGTGTTACTGGCACTTTGTAATCTGCTAGTGACATAATATTGTGTTTTGAAGGTCAACAAAAAGATACCAGCTATACTGAAACTGTCCATAAAATGACAGCTGAGATGGCACATAGTCTAAAAAAACCAAAATGAAACTTTTTTTACAGTTTTAAGATCCACAAGTAAAATCCTCTAAATTGTTAACTTTTCTATTTATACTGGATTAATGAATGATCTTATTATTACAACAAGACACGATCATGCATGGATTTCTGAGGCATTCAGGATAACTAAGTCTTGTATAAAAGTGGATATTTTTTTGACTAAAAAGAAATTTGCTTAAGATGGGAAATAGGACAAACACCTGGTAAAGCGAATACATAGTATGTAGATGTAGATTGTTGTGAGTTCCTAAAATATTTTCTACTGGAAAATTGTAGCTAAATTTGCAATCTAAGAATAAACCTATTTTAAATAGATAAGTAGTAGTAATAGTTGAAAATGTAGCTTTGCATGTATATTATTCTTTGTTTTGACTCCATAAGATATTCTTGTGAGCATCTGTATCAGTAACGTAACTAGGTGGGGGTGGGCCCAGGTGTGGGCCGTGCAGCCCCCCCCCCATTCCCCCGATTTTTTTTAGCGCCTGCAGCCAACTGAAGCCGGCTGTAGTGAGGCACAATCTGCCAGGGGGGCCCTGCGGGGGGTGTGTACCCTGGCCCACTCGCACCCCCTGCTCCACTGTATTTACGCCACTTATCTGTATATAAATATGGCATTATGTAAAGTAAAGAATAGTATTAACACAATTGTATTTATATACACAGGTCCCATTACTTATTCACATGATCCTTACTCCTGGCACATAAATATGAAAACATCACAACTGATTACATGTAGTGGTACAATTTTCCCATATAACTAAATTAAAAAGCTTTTTTGCTTATACTTATTCCACACATACTTTCATCTCCATTGCACAAACATTTTTGGGCCACACACATGTCTTTTAGTAATGTCAAAATACACCACCACTTGAACTCTAATCTGAACTCCATGAAAAGAGTCTAGAGAATCAGAAATACATTAAAGTTTTAGAATTTGTTACCATGATTTATTTTGCTTTACAAGCAATGGTTCAGGGAAAGGAGGCAGTTCTCTACGGTAAGAATGTGCCACCCCCACCTAGGAAGGTAGTAATGGCCCACTGAACTGATTAAAGAAGGTTTCAGATGGGGATGATATTTTTCATTGTTATGCTTAATTAACATAATTAATAGGGTGATTGAACCTGAGAGGCATCTGATTGACATTGGTATTTTTAATCCTTTCACTAAATTGAGGAGTTTTGTTTTTCTTGTCCCCAATTCGGCTTAACAATGTCTTACCTTAGGTGACATTTTACCACTTAAAGTGATTTTGTCATGAGAAAACATATTTTTTCAAAACATATGAGTTAATAGTGCTGTTCCAGCAGAATTTTGCACTGAAATCTGATTTTCAAAAGAGCAAACAGATTTTTTTATATTTAATTTTAAATAACATATTATAGATATATTTTCTGTTTCCCAGGTGCCCCAATCTTGTGACTGGACCTCTGATAAACTTCAGTCACTCTTGACTGCTGCAATGCAAGTTGGAGTGATGTCACCCCCCTTCCCTACCCCCCACCTGCAGCCCATCAGCAGAACAATGGGAATGTAACCAGATAACAGCTCCCTGGTAGATATGAGAATAGTTTAAGAAAATCCAAGTTCCACTGTGAATCTTTCAGTTACAACAGTGGTTCTCAACCTTCCTAATGCTGCGACCCTTTAATACAGTTCCTCATGTTGTGGTGACCGGGCCCCCAACCATAAAATATTAAAATATTTTCATTGCCAGCCCAGAGCGGATTGTTAGGAAAGTACATGAGACAGTGTGGCTGCATAAAGGTTTGTTTTCCGTGCGTAGTGCGGCAAAATTTTGTGGTCACACTCCAATTACCATGTTAATTTTACAAACTTTAAATGGGCAGGGAGAGCTGTATGGCAGTCCCTACTAAGGGGATATAGAAAGTTGTAGTGCAACTGGCTTCCATACACAGGTTACTGAACTACAACTCACGACACCAACACCCAGAGAGCTACAACCTTGCCCCAGGGTTAGTGGGGAGAGAGATGAACCTGCTCCTGGAACCCCTTAAGTGACCGCTGTGAAAGGGTTCTGACCCCCAGGTTGAGAACCACTAAGTTACAATGAGTTGGAGAAACACTAGCCTGTCTGAAAACATGCAATCTTTTTGAAAGCACACAACCAGGCAAAATGACCTGAGATGGCTGCCTCCACACAGCTAAAAAAAACACAGTTGTTGGCAGAGAAAATTTGATATGTTAGAGTGAATTGTTTGTAGTGTAAACAGTATGATTTAAAAATGAAATCTACACCATAAAAATCATGACAGAATCCCTTTAAGGTAATTTCAAGAGCTAAATTTAAATATTTGAAAAAGGAACTTGGCTATCTGGAAAGTAGGAAAGATTAAGCACTGGGCAGCAACAGCCAAGAAACTTGTTTCTTTTGTTTTCTTTCAATTAAAAATAAGACATTTCATGGAAAAGGAGAGTAGAATTTGCCACAACAATATACTTTATTATTTGTTTAGGGCAAGTTTTTAAATTGTGAATTAAGATACATATCAGTTGCCCACACATATTCTTTCTTTAGATGTCAGAATCGCTCTTTTCCTTGCAGCAGAACTGCCACTTTCGCCTCCTCCTTCCAATCTGTCCGTGAAGATAAATATGATATGTTTTGGAACAGAATACAGAATCTCTGACTTCTCACATAAACCAACTGTAATTTTCTATAATTTCTCTTAATTTAGTTTTTCCAGAGCTTATTTAATAAATTGCCTCTGTAGAATGTTACCTGGACAGAGATTTGTTTTGTTTATTAGTGTTAATGGTTTTCGTTAAAAAAAAAAAAACCCTATTCTAAAACTGACATATATTAAAATGTTTATACATTGTACTCATGTACATCATGCTATATCTGACTTGAAAAGCCCTTAAAGGGCAAGGAAAGTGTAAAATAGAATAAGGCTGTAAATGTTGTATTTTGTATACTAAATATAAATATGAACTTACTGCACCACAAGCCTAATCAAACAAATGATTTATGCTTTCAAAGTTGGCCAGAGGGGGCTGTCATCTTGTAACTTTGTTATACATCTTTGCAAGACTAGACTACATGCACATGCTCAGTGTGGTCTGGGCTTCTTAGGGATCGTCATACATGATAAAAAAACAAAGCTGCTTGAGTTCTGCATGGCTGGTAAGTAAGGCAGGGGCTCCCCCTGCGGTTCATAAGTATGATTGTTTCCCTGCCAGAAGTTAGGGACCGTCTGACAATTCCTATCCACAGCACTAAATGAAGGGAGAATTTCACTGCATACAGTCAGGTTTCATGAGGTAAAAATTGGATTTTATTTCTGTGCCTTTCCTTGCCCTTAAAGAGAAACCCCTTAATGTACATACTTCTTAATCCTCCAGCAAATATATCTAGGGGTTTTTTTGTGGCTTGTTTCACTAAAAAATAATAAAATTTCAAAGCCTGAATCCAAAAATACTCCAGCTAAACCTGTCAAGGTCATGTAGTAGTCAATAGCAGAGGTCCTATGAACCATTCGAATATGTTTATAAGCCTTAGTTTTTTTGTTTTTTTAATGGTGCTTTGAGCTTGAAAACCTGATAAATTCAAGGTATTCAATATTTTTTAATCCTATAAACTTAATAAATTAGAGTTTTTTCCTCAAATGCATCCAGTCAAGTTTTTTTTCCATATATAAGCAAACATTCGATTGAGTTTATTCAAAGTAGAGAAAAATCTCACAATCCTCACAAACTTGACTTAAATAACCCCCATAATGTTTTATAAGTAGCCTTTCTTCATAAAGCATCACTTGTTGCATGTCTAATGCACATTTTATTATTATTATTATTATTATTATTATTATTAACAACGAGGATTTAGCAAGCTCCAACATATTCCACAGTGCTGTACAATAGAAGGGTGTACATGCATAAGTCAAACAGATCAACATACAGATACTGACCAATACAAGAGGTAAAGGACAAGATTAAAATTTCCCTATGCATCTCTCAGTGAGAATGTACTACCCAACCAGTATTGGGTAGTCACCTTATCTGGAGGGTGTCCTCTGAATGAGAATTACATAGACTATAAAACCCTTAAAGGATAATTAAAACTTATGTAATGTAAAATTTAGCACTTTTGTAATTTACATTCTTTTTATTAGCACCACCTGCTGGTCAGTTCCTGTAACTGTGTAGACAAACTGATATACCTTCAGAAGGAAAACAAACAAATGTTCTGATGTTGCTCTGCTTAGGGAAGAGATCAGAAGCCTTTCTAATCTCCATTAATAAAATCATAAATAGCTCTGAAACAGAAAAATAATAGTAAACAATTTACATTGCACAAGTGCTTAAAAATACCCTGAGCAATTTAACATTTAGTTTTTAGTTGTTTATTTATCCTTAAGGTATGCGTGTTCAGGTACAAAGTATCATTCAGACTGGGTAGTAATAAATAGATTATTTTGTAAAGTGATGGAACATTTGTCTGAAGTGGCCAATGCAAATATCCTGGATTAATCCTACAGAACATTACAATGCAGATTAATTCCACATGCAGAATTGCACAATGTTAACTACCTCTGCCCAGTAGGTATGACAGTACAAGTCTATGGTCAGTTACAGATGTCCCTTCTTTGGGGTACTTAAGGAGGGTCCCTGTACATTCTCTAGGGTCAAATAATAGGGAAATGGGGATATGGAATTTTTACAGCCTGCTGGGCTACCTAATTTTAGATTATGCTAATGATGGTTGTGTACACTCAAAGGGAATATGATCTCCTCCTGCTAGAGTCCTGCAGCGGGTCGGGTACCCACAAAAACCTGCGGTACCCTAGGGGTTACAGGCAGAATTTCTGGGTGCGGGTATTGATGCGGGTCGGCGGTTCTGCAGGTTTGCGGGTTGGGCTGCGGGTCTTCTCAATAGCGCTTTTTCCCCTTTTTTTCTGATCACGCCTACTTCCGATGATGTCACTTCCTGTTACAATGACAGCACTTGATACTTGATACCTGATACTTGATGGTCAGTGGGTCGCGGGTCTGGGTTGCGGATAAGGCACTTGTGGGTCGGGTCAGTTAGCGGGTTGCAGGTACAGGACGGGGATGGGTCGCAAAAAATGGACCCACGCAGGACTCTACCTCCTGCTCCATTCTGCCAACAGTTTTTCTCAAACCCTAAAAATAGGTGCTGTACTAGTTATGCCTTTTAGTGCAGTTGTGATGTGAATTTATAAACATCTAAACAAAAAAGTCACTTTTGCTTAAAATGAAAAAGTTACATTATTTTCCCTCTCTGTGCGTTATTTTGAATCAAAAACATATTGTTGCTTACTTACATAATACGAGTAAAAGCCATACTTTCTGGTACATTCCCACACTGGAGACCAGATTTTCTCTTACTGTCACTGCATTTATGCTTTAGGCTGTTTTTCATTAGCTTAATTTTCCAAAGCATCCAACATAATGCATCGTGTTGTTTACAGTCTAACTCCAATATTATTTCCCTCATTCTTTCTGTCTTTACATGATGATTTGTTGTTCTTTAAAATGCTTTTAGCCCAAAACAAACTTTAAGGGAAAGTCAACGCCTCCGGAGCTAAAACCCCTCCCCCTCCGTAGGCCCCCCTCCCTGCTCCCCCCTTTATCCAGCGGCACATGCGCAGTAGGACGCATACTACTGTGCATGCGCCCAAACTACACAAAGTTTTCAGATTTCCTTTTTTGGGAAACCAACCGGCAAATGCCTCCTACTGCGTATGCACCGCGAAACGGCGTTGGATCAAGGAAGAAGATGGTGCGGGACAAGATGGCACCTGCAGGGGACCTGGACTTTGGGGTAATTAACAGGTTAGGGGCAATAGACCGGGGTGGGGGGGAGGTTGGCTGGAGGGGAGGACGGAGGGGCCTATGGGGGGCGGAGTTTTTTGCGCTGGGAGCGTTGACTTCCCCTTTAAAGCAAAATATGCCCTCATTATAAGGGGACTATATTATCCAAATCAAGTGTGAAATCAAGCAAGATTACTCTTAGTGGTAGATTTCTTAAGATTTGAATGGTAAATTCAATGTTAAATTTTTAAATTTTTTTCATAATTCACAAACTTAAATTTAAAGGCACCAACTCTAATGTAAATTCGAATAAGAGTTTTATTACACGTCGACCATGGAAACTGTTCTAAACTGAATGGAGAGTCAGAGGTCTGTTGACCCATTTGAAGATGTTACTAGCCTTCCTTACATTTGAGTTCTTTTCAGAGAAAAACTCGAACCAAGTTGAATTTGATTAAAATTCAGTTAAAGTTTTCGGGTCAGTAACATTAGTTTGAATCGAATTTAAACATTTGAGTTTTTCCTTAAAGGAGACCCAAACTCTTTTTATGAATATCCTTTACCACCCACCCTACATAGACCCCCCTCCCTGCTCCCCCCCCAGCCTAGGTGGTACCCTGGGTAAATGCCCCTAATGCTTTACTTACCCCTTGTTGCTGATTCGGAGCATCAGAGTTCACAGACGCCATATGCCGCTCTCTTCTCAAAGATTACTGTAGAGAAGAAGATGGTGGCAGTGAACTCTGCTGCACAGAATCTGCACCGAGGGGTATGTCATGAGTTAGGGACATTTACCCAGGGTAACACCTAGGCTGGGGGGTGGGGGAAGCAGGGAAGGGGGTCTATGTAGGGTAGGGGATTTTGATAAAAAGGGTTTGGTTCGAATTTTGGGTACATTTGAATTTATTAGAGTAAAACTATTTAACTACAAATTGAGTTTCTCTTTGAAGGGTACATTGGTGACATATTAGTGCTACTTCTTTACTTGGAGGTGTGGGGCTAGTCTGACACGTGTTTTTAAACCTTTACCCTTTTGAATGAATATATTTATACAAAACAGTCACTTCTGGCAGACTGATTTAAAGTGCAGGTTCTGATTTTGGAAAGAGGGTGCAGGATGAAATAGTGACTACCCCGTAATGATGAATAGCCAATGAGGGCATTATAACAGGGTAATCTTACTCGGGTGTTAGTGTTCTGCTTTGGGACAGAGCCCACTCTTCTCTGACATGGATACTTACTTATAAATTACCATTACATCCTAAAATGTCAAGGAATTGTCAAGTATAAAAATAAAAACTGGGTAAATATATAGGCTGTGCAAAATAAAAAATGTTTCTAACATAGTTAGTTGGGTGAAAAGCTGGAGTGACTGGATGTCTAACATAATAGCCAGAACACTACTTTGCAGCTCTCTTGGTTTCCACTGATTGGTTACCAGGCAGTAACCAATCAGTGTCTTGAGGGGAGGCCACATGGGTCATAACTGTTGCTTTTGAATCTGAGCTGCATACTACAGATCAGTTGCAAACTCACTGAACAGTTATGTCCCATGTGCCCCCCCCTTCAAGTCGCTGTCTCAGAGTTAGTAAACTGAAAAGCAGGAAGAAGTGTTCTGGCTATTTTGTTAGACCTCCAGTCACTCCAGCCTTTATACATTACATTTTTGGCTAACTAACTATATTAGGAACACTTTTTATTTTGCAAAGCCTGTCTATTTATAGTTTTTATTTTTACACTGAACTGTTCCTTTAATAGTTCCTTTAATAGCATAAGTGATGAATTAGATGTACCGCCATAGGAGACTTGAAGATTCCCCATCCAGATCAGTTTATTGTTTCTCTGTGACATCGCTGGCTTTTATGATGTTCCATACAAAGGTCTTCAGTAAAACTGACCAACAAAACAAAACTGATCAACACCGCATGGAGACTGCTGCAGAGTAGATGCCTTTATCCCCCTGGTGCTACGTGCTCAGCTAGTGACAATGACAAATATGTTGGATTTCATTTCTATCTGTGACGCAGGATCAGAGTTGTTGCCACTTCTATTGGCCATCTGTTGTGTGCTACCCTGGCTTGATTGACATGTCCCACAGGCAAAGCCTCTGGCTCTACCTGTCCAACAAAACACATCACAGAATAATTCATGTCATCTGCACCGTATAAGTCTGCGTATTCCGACGGTTACCCTTTATGCAATGTACTTCACTTAACCACATAATAATAATTTTGACTTTAGAATGTAATGTGGCTATCCCTAAGGGGATGTCTTTCCTACATAAAGAGGAATCTGATCCTTTTTACTAAAGCTGTTATTCTGGAGGATTCCTACTCTAAAAATCTTCTGCTGTTATTGCCAGTTTGTTCTTCTTGCATGTTACATAAGTGCATTAGGGTATTAAAGCACATAAAACCATAGGAACTAGTTGGTTGCCAGGGAAACATTTGTACCTGCAGATGTTGCCACTCCCACATGTTGGGAACAGGAAAAATAAATAAAAGGCACGGGAGTTTTATTTTCTCATTAAATAAGAAATGGAATATATTGGGGGGGGGTTGATGTAGAATCAATATCAAATGTAAAAAAGCCGCTCCTATGAAAAACGTGTGAGCCTTGCCAGGGGATATTGTGGTTAAATAGAAAAGAAATGATCTGCTTTAAATTCAGCTGCTCTGCTAAGTATTCCCCTTGCGTTAGGGAAAACCCTGTGCTCCCCAGGAGAGTACTTCTCTTTCTGACAAGCCTGAGTAGATTATTCTTTCGGCTTCAGTAATTCACAGACTGTCTGCCTTGCAAAGGGTTTTTCCAAAAGCAGCTAAGAATATATATATTTATTTATATGTACACTGCTGCTGACAGAGGGTGTTTCTAAATCGTTCCCTCTGTGACTGCCAGCTCTAAGACATAATTCAGTACTGGGGTTCCTGCCCTTTCTGCTCCACAGGGGTGACTTGTGTTCTGCACAATACTCAGAATTTTCATTTTATATATTAAAGAGAATAGAACTTATTTAAAGTACAGAGCCTTTCAGAGTGAAAAGAAAATAATTACGAAATTATTAAAGCATAATTATTAAAGCCGCTGCAGTGGCTTGATAGCTGTGGACTCATGTGGAGTTAATTGTGCATTGTTATTGATAGTGCAATAGGCTGTCATCTTTCCTCTGCTAGCTGTAAGGTGCATGTCTCATGTAGATTATAAATATGCATGTAAATTGACTTATGGTTATAATTAAAAGGACTGTTCCACTCTACATTCAAAAGCTACATACTGGTAACAAAATACCCTCCAGCATGGTATAAAATGATATACAGTGGGTGTCATATAAGCCTCCTTTAGCACCAACAGAGCAAAAATCTTTATTAAAAAAGGTGGACCTTTCTAAATGGCCCATCTGCTGATCCATCTGTGTGAGTAGGGTTCCTAGGCAAGATTCCAAAAGGAGAGGAATTGACATGGTACCTAAGAATGTACCTAAGAATGTTCTGAACATATATGAGTGATTTAATGAAACAGGCTCTAGGAATTATTATTATTATTATTATTAACATGTATTTCTATAGCGCCAACTTGTTGCGTAGCGCTGATTTAAAATATAACATCTTTATTAATCAATTTTCTTCAGCTTTTTGCACAGCTTGCTATGAATTAAGATTTGAACCCTTCTCAGTAGCCTATATTCTCGTGAACATGTTAAACCTTCTGAAGGAATGGCTTTATGGACAGGGTAAGATTTTATCAGTTGCTGAACACCCTGTACTAGGCCACACATGTAGGGGCACATTTACCAAGGGTCGAAGTGAATTTTGGAATAAAATTTGAATCTTTAAAATTCGAATTCCGAAGTAATTTTGGGCTACTTCAACTATCGAATAGCCCAAAATTCGATTTGAATTGAAAACATTTGAATTTTGATGTACTGTCTCTTTAAAAAAAAGTGTTTCAGTGAGTCATGTGACAGAAATGACATCAGAGCTCACCGCATATAACTGATGACATCAGAACTCACCGTTTATAAGGATATCATTTACAATATACTAACGGCTTTTGTTTATTATATAAAAAATAAAAACCAATGCACTAACATTAAAGGGCAAGGAAAGGCAAAGAAATAAAATCCCATTTTTACTTTCTTTAATGAAAAAGAAATCTATCTACAATATACATTAATTTAAAAATGTGTACTGATTTTATAAGAAACCTGACTGTATGCAGTGAAATTCTCCCTTCATTTAATGCTGTGGATAGGAATTGTCAGACGATCCCTAACTTCTGGCAGGGAAACAATCATACTACTGAACAGCAGTGAGAGCCCCTGCCTTACTTACCAGCCATACAGAACTCAAGCAGCTTTGTTTTTTTATCATTTATGACGATCCCTAAGAAGCCCAGACCATACTGAGCATGTGCATGTAGTCTAGTCTTCCAAAGATGTATAACAAAGTTACAAGATGACAGCCCCCTGTGCCCAACTTTGAAAGCATAAATCATTTGTTTGATTAGGCTTGTGGTGCAGTAAGTTCATGTTTATGTTTAGTATACAAAATACAGCATTTCTAGCCTTATTCTATTTTACAGTTTCCTTGCCCTTTAAGGAAAGGTCTGTAAAAGTATTTATGTTGTGTTTGCTGTGGATGTGTATCATTTAATCATTATGTCCCAAGTAAAGTAATTCACTAATTGTAAAATTCAAAGGCAGACAGCAGGCAGCGTTTACATATTTTATAGGAACTTCCAGGATATTTGCTTAATGGTGACATGAATCGATATATAGTCTCCTGTGGTTCTAAAGCATGCTGTAACTTTCATGAACCATGTGGTATTTGGGGTACAGTAATGTTATTTCTTAAATTTTGCATAATATAAGATGTTGGTGGTTGGGTTATTACTAAACTGGCCTTAGTGTTCTATAGGAAATCAAACAGATATGACAATCCATAGGGACCATTTATAATGCCAAGGTATGTTTATAGTAGTATTTAACTATGCTTTGGACATGCTCAGCTTTATGTTTATCTATCCCTTAAGCTCTGGAAAGAAAGATCATGGGGGAAATTCACTAAAGCGTTTAACGCTAGCGCTAATTCATGTGACGTCAATTTGTAACTTCGCAAATTTATTAACACCGACTTGCTAGCACCCTTACGCCAGGCGAAGTTGCGCACTAACGAAGGATTGTATTTACGCAAATTCACTAAGATCAACATTTTCCTGAACGTTACCACTTACGCTAGACTTTACTTCGCCTGGTCAGACCTGGCGAAGTTCAATACAATAGATAGGAGTTTGAAAAAAAAAAAAAATTGGAAAATTTTTCTAAGTCCCAAAAAAACGCTGGAATGTTTTACCATTCTAGGGTGATAGTCTGAAAAAGATCGTTTTTTGGGGGGGGGTTACCCTCCTTCCCCCCTACATTCCCTAACATATGGCAACACAACTATACAGGGGGCACATGTAGGGCAATAGGACAACTTTATTTAATTTATTAAAGGTTTCCTGGGCTTGTGTAGTGGAATGTAGTGGCTGTAACATATACTTCTAATATACGCTTAAACTTGCACCGTATGCAAATTAGGCATCACTATCGTAAATGCGCTTTGCCTTTCGAACTAACTGTAGCGCCACTTCGCTTACGTTCGCCGACCTTGGCGTAACTTCGCACTTTAGTGAATTTGTGTAGTGCTGGCGAAAATTCGCCTAGCGAAGTGCGGCAAACATTAGCGAAGGCAACACTAGCGAATTTTTGCCCCTTAGTGAATTTCCCCCCATACCAGACCTGTTGGTAGGAGTCAGGAAGGTCAAAAGTTTGTTGACATTTAACATGAAAAAACTAAATTCCAGAAGGGGTTGAGCACTGACTGACTGCCTCCATACAAACACAAAACATTATGGTTTGTTCTGTCATGTCAGAAGTGAAGGAAATTATTATTATTATTATTTGTATTATTATATGTATTTCTATAGCGCCAACATATTGTGTAGCGCAAATGTTTGGTTTTACATGTCTTTTGGAAAATCTGATTTATATATAAATTACTGGCTATAACCCATTATGAACCCTTGTACAGTATATACATGCAATAATGTTCCCAGGTGATTATTTTAATTATTAACATGTTTCTATAGCGCCAACTTATTTTGTAGCGTTGTAGCGCCAACTTATTTCATAGCGTTGTATTTTAAGTATGCTTATTATAAAAAAAAAATGCATATGTTAAAAAAGTAGAGGTCCCTGCTCTCCAGCCATTACATTCATTCCATCTTGGATTCCTGTTACAAGCCACACAATTTTACATACGAGTTCAAGTTCATACTGACTTTCCGTTGGATCACAGATAACTAGCTGGCGATGACATTCTCAAGAAAGTCCCATTTATGACAATATTAAACCAGTTACAATTATAGTCCCATGTGATATAGTTGTAGAGGTTTTCATAGCATATATTCCCACATTTCAATTAAATGACTGTTTTAATATGCACAAATTCACTAGTTCATGGCAGGCATTGGCTTTTGATATGTTTGACACATCACTGAACAATCTGGTCCTAGCAGTGTGTGTTCCCAGATGTACAGAACAGAACATTGCTCTCATCAACATTTCTGCTTGAGACCATAGTGTGGGCTTTTGCAATATGCTCATTTGGTACATTGCCTGCAGGAGTCGCGCTGGTGTACAGTCTGTTCACCTGCTGAAGTTTCAGTTAATTGTGTAGCAGCAGTTCTTTTAAAGCACATTTTGCATTCTTCTGTATGAAAAGAAATTAAAGCAGAGAAAAAAGGTGACTCAATTAAAAATATTTATAGCTGAACCTCAGCATTATAATGGTATGTCACAGTTAGGAACTTTCAGACCATTCATAATGGTGTAACTTAAAGGGGTGGTTCACCTTCAAGTTAACTTTTAGTATATTGTAGAAGGGCCAATTCTAAGAAACTTTTCAATTGGTCTTCATTGTTTATTTTTCACAGTTTTTTAATGATTTGCAATTTTCTTCTGTTTCTTTGCAGCTTTCAAATGGGGGTCACTGACACCATCTAAAAAACAAAGGCTCTGTAAGGCTACAAATGTATTGTTATTGCCACTTTTTGTTACTTATCATTCTATTCAGTCCATCTCCTATTCATAGTCCAGTCTCTTATTCAGATCAATGCAGGGTTGCTAGGGTAATTTGTACCCTAGAAACCAAATTGCTGACTGCAAACTAGAGAGCTGCTGAATAAAAAACTAAATAACTATAAAACCACAAACAATAAAAAATGAAAACCAATTGCAAATTGTGTCAGAATATCACTCTCTACATCATACTAAAAGTTAACTCAAAGGTGAACAACCCCTTTAAACATTTTGCTTACTTTCTATACCCAGTGTTTGTTATAATGTTTTTCTGTTTGTTAAACACCAGTCTAGAACACATGGGAAACTACAATTCACATGTGATTAATCCTAACCCATATTACTTAGATGCATGGTGGCTAGGAATCGGCAAGCTTTTTCGCCTGGTGCAGTCTTATGGTTTTGCTAGTGGTGAAAATCAACAAAAAACAGTTACCTGTCCCTTGCCTTCCACATCAACCACTGGTTTTGGAACCCTCTCCAGCTCCCCCTCTGTCTGTATCTAAGGAGCTGCCTGGAAGAAATTGGCAAAGATGATTTTTATCTATGAAGAACAGTTGTAGCAGAAAGGAATTCCCTTTCTCAATGGTTCCAATACATTTTGACAAAAATCTTCAGAAGTTTTGCAGAGTTTTTCAGCAAAGCTAAATGCACTTAACAGTCAATTTTCCAACTCTGCCCTGACAAGAATTCTTCATGTAGATTCTGCTTGCATAATATGATAATCTAATAAGATAAAGGTCCATATAAGGCCCACATGCTTCATGTAGTAGTGCATTTATCAGTAGGTGTTGTTTCCATTATATAATATCATATTTAGCCCTATTATAATTCCATGTGTCCCTTTAAAGAAGAGGTTAATTTCTAAAGTTTGGGGTTAGGTACAATTAATATATTTTCTAAAAAGGCAACTGAATCACAGAAAGATTTCCTTAACTTTTAAAATGCTTTAAACAGGATAATATTCATTGAGGTATGGCCAGATGTAGGTGACTGACCTGCTATGTATCCTGTTAGTATAGAAAGTATAGAAACAAAGTAAAATAAAAGAAATGTAAAAGTATAGAATTCAGGTGGAATATGCTGCCAGACCATATTTTTCTCCTTGCTGAAGTATAATCCTGCATTTTGTAGTGTAGTTTATTTGTAGAATGATTTATCTTCATCTTCATAGTTTATCTATTGGAGACACTTCTGCTGCTTACCTGTTGGTGTTCAGGCAAATTAAGAACCCTCCTGAATTAACCTGATGCTTACATGCAATTGGGTTCCAAATAATACACGGAAGTAAGTCTCACAAGGAATAAAAATTGTAACACACCTATGTAAGGATTATGGTAAACTTTATATAGGAAAAAACAAATGAGAAGATACAGGCTTATCAGTCTAACAGTCCATTAAAAGCTTGTTCCCAAGAGACCTTATTAACTCATCTTTCTCAAAGGTGAATTTTCCTTGGAGAAAGGCAGTGTTAATATGCTCTTGAGAATTTCTTACACACTAGGATAACAGCAAAATCAATAAATGCAGTTTATACCCCCAATATCACTGCTTAAAGAATAAGTAGATTGGCGTAATTTAGCACTCTTGCAATATACAGTCAGTATCTATTTTTTTCAGTTTCAGATCTATTTAAGTTTTTATTAACTGCCAATATAATTAAAGGAGTTGTTCACCTTTGAGATAACTTTTAGTATGATGTAGAGAGGGATATTCTGAGACAATTTGCAATTGGTTTTCATTTTTTATTTTTTGTGGTTTTATAGTTATTTAGCTTTTTATTCAGCAGTTCTCTAGTTTGCAGTGTCAGCAATTTGGTTTCTACGGTACAAATTACCCTAGCAACCCTGCATTGATTTGAATAAGAGACTGGAATATGAATAGGAGAGGGACTGAATAGAATGATAAGTAATAAAAAGTGGCAATAACAATACATTTGTAGCCTTACAGAGCATTTGTTTTTAGATGGTGTCAGTGACCCTCATTTGAAAGCTGCAAAGAAACAGAAGAAAATTGCAAATCATTAAAAAACTATGAAAATAAAAAATGAAGACCAATTGAAAACTTTCTTAGAATTGGCCCTTCTACAATATACTAAAAGTTAATTTGAAGGTGAACCACCCCTTTAATTTTGTTATGACTCCACCATCTACTGGCCAGTTCATGTAACTGTACAGCCAAAAATATATTCCTTCAGATGGAAAACGGAGAAGTGTTTTGATGTTATTTGCTCAGCACAAGATAGGGAAGGGCATCTGAGGCTCCTAGTCTCCTTCCTGATCAGTGCAACATAAGAACATGTTTTCAAGGTTTACTCATCTTTTAATAGTTATATAACTGAATATATAAAAGAAAATCATTGTTAAAAAAAACAAAACAACGGAATATAGGTACAGGTGAAACAGATGCTACTTATGCCCCTCCAATAGATAATTTGTAAGGATAAAAACCCCTACAATAAAAAATAAAAACCAAAATGCACTCTGTGCCCAATAGACTTCTAAAGGGAGCAAATTTGTCTGCAGAGAACTAATAAGGAACAAGGATCAAAAATATCTGAACAGATTTTTCAGGCATCATTTAAATATAATTTATAATATTTATACTGCCTTTTCATTTAAGTAGTGCACTTTAACCAACAGGTGGAACCTATGCAAAAATATGTATAAATACATCACAGATGGATTTTATTTTCACAACTGTTATGAACAGATTTTTCTCTGTAAAATTATGCATCACTCATAACTTTGCAATCTGGAAAATGCATATATAAATGTCTTAATACATTGTAATTGTACATCTTTGATAGCAAAAAAACTCCAACCAACCAACAGATCCCACAAACCCAACCAAAAGCAGTAATTATTATACCAGCAACACTTATTAGAATAGATCATTTAATTATTAAAACATGAAACTTTGTTTTTTTGTTTTGTTTGCATGACAATTTGAATGTATATATTTATATTATTATATTTAATACATACATTTTTAACATATAATTAGTTGAAGTATTCATTTGTTTAAGTGTCCATGGTGGCCCCGCTATCTTGAATGCTTAAAGGGTAAGACACCAGTGGAATCATTTAGCTTCTTCTAAACAAGTGTTGAGGCATGATTCTTAAATTAGAGCTCACAATGTTAAATACACCCAATATGCCATAGACCTAAAACCTAGCCAGTTCTTGACAGCAACTCACTCCAATTGACCTGATCTATAGTAACATAAAGATGTAATAAAATTTGGATAGTACATTAGGTACATTATCATTCTCAAGCCTCTGTAATATAGATATTACAAGTTGTAAGTGGCAAGGGGTAGGGTTGCATAAAAGCTATTCACAAGTAATAACCCCCCGATGTGTTTGGCCGCCTTAGGAGGAGTCTTAGGTCTAGCCTGAAGACTTCTGGGAGATTTGTCTCCTAATTACTCCTATTTCCTATATTGTGAAATGATTCAAGGGGACTAATAGCACAGTTTTGGGGGTGACAAAGCCATTACTTTTTCATATTGTATATTCAGTGGCTAGTATGCATATTGGTTTTACAGCTTGTATGTTGAGCACAGAGAGTATAATGTAGGCAGCTACAAGCCCCAGTGACATGTCATTGCTTGGACTGAAATTGTTTAAGCTAGACTTTCTCCATGAAGCATCATCTTCCTGCCTCCTTTAATTAAGGGGCCTAACCATGTTATTAGCAGACATTTCCTGCATTCAGTCCAACAGAAATCCCTGTGCAAGAGCTGGCACTTAAAGGCAGTGTTTAAATTAACCACGTTGATGTTTACATTCTAAAAGCTACAGGAATTTATCTTTTTTACAAGAAAAGTGCCCAGGGAGTTTGAAAGTAGGAATCAAGGGTGGGAACCTCGTTATGTGTGACTGGATCTAATGTTCTGGCTTCTCATTAGCCTGCCTTCCATGTCTCATTTCCACAGATAGCTCACTCATCATTTTCAGGATGTAATATTTCCATACTATGACCCAGACTGTCATTCATTTAAATATGGTTGATAGAACTGATAAATGACATTTTAATGATAGTGGAAAGGGGAATATTTTTCATCTCAAAATATATTTTCAGTAGAGAATCTGAAAATACAGATATGGAATCCATTATCCGAAAACCCGACTCCATTTTATCCAAATAATCCAAAGTTTTAAAAATAATTTTTTCTCCGTAATAATAAAACAGTGCCTTGTACTTGATCCAAACTAAGATATAATTAATCATTGTTGGAAGCAAAACCAGGTTTTATTAAATTTTTACATGATTTTCTAGTAGAAAACCCCAGGTCCCAAGAATTCTGGGTAACAGGTCTTATACCTGTACTATAAACTCTGATGTGCAAGTAACAAAATGTGCAATTTAGAACAAGATATTTAAATGATGGGAGTCAGATTAGATCACATTATTACACAAATCTATCCTTTTGGTAATGCTTCTAATAGTACATTATTTGGCTGGAAGTCCAGATTCTCCAGCAGAACTGGGTTCAGATCTACCAATGATCACTGATATGCTTCTACAAAGACCATTAAAGTGCATTATATTGTCAGATCTTTGTGACTGATTCCACTGAAATGAAAAATAAAATATGTTTAAACCCTTGCTAATTATTTATTAAGCTATTAAAAGTCCAACTCTCACAATGTTCAGTTAAAAGGCAAACGATTCGCAAATAAACCAGAGCACAATGTTAAAAATTTACAGCACCCTAAAGGTTTTATAAACAGTAGAGCCGAGGTTTTAGTCTAATGGTGAGGTTCATGATCTTGCCATCAGCCAAACATCTTCATTGTCCTGAAAATGTTCCTCTTTCTCAAACAAGGTACTTAAATAAATATTCAATGTAAGGACTGCACCCATGGAATCAATATTGTGGTTCCCTTGGATATTTCAAGGTTCTTAGGTTGAAGGATATATCCTCCATAAAGCCAAACTCTAAACTGGCTAGCCAGTAGATGATTTGGATTCTGTTTCTCTGAGCCACAAGTAGCTAACTGTTTTGCACAAATTATCACTCCCCTCTAAATAAACTGCAGCACATGGGATAATATGTCCACAGATTTCTTAAGGTCTTATTATGGGGGTTATGTATTAAAAGGCATTATGTTCGTCCAGGAGCAGTAACCCATAACAACCAATCAGCCGATAGCATTTACTGGTCACCTGTTTAAAAGCAAACATCTAATTGGTTGCTATGGGTTACTGCTCCTGGAGCAAACTTAGTGATTTTTATTACATGTGGTGGTAAGTAGTATAAAGGTCCCCATAGACGCGATGATTCTTCTTTGGCGGATGACCGATTTCAGTGCAGTCCAACCAATCCGGCAAATTATTGTGCGGTTAGTGGGATTCGAACAATCGTACTCAGACAATTGATCAGCCAGGTTAAAAAATCTTTATCGCTTCCAGTGCAATCTGTCTATGTTTGCAGGGCCAAGCAGGCAGCTACCGTTCAGTTTTGCTGGCAATATCCCCTGAAATGGTCTTTTTAGTTGATAGACAATTTGTATGATTGTCCGATCATTTCAAGATAATCGTGGTCTCACGATGATGATAGGATCTTTTAAAAATCTTTACGTCTATGGCCAGCTTAAGACACAAGAATGCAGATAAGGACAATACACATTTGGCAAAGATAATTCCTTCAAAAATGCTTCAAGGACAAGCTCATTGACATAGAGAGCAGATTTAAAGGAACAGTTCAGGGTAAAAATAAAAACTGGGTAAATAATTAGGCTGTGCAAAATAAAAAATGTTTCTAATATAGTTAGTTAGCGAAAAATGTAATAAAGTCTGGAGTGACTGGATGTCTAATATAACAGAATACAACACAACTTCCTGCTTTTCAGCTCTCTAAATCTGAGTTAGTCAGCGACTTGAAGGGGGGCCACATGGGACATATCTATTCAGTGAGTTTGCAATTGATCCTCAGCATTCAGCTCAGATTCAAAAGTAACAGTTATGACCCATGTGGCCCTCCCTCAAGTCACTAATTGGTAACTGCCTGGTAACCAGGGTAACCAGTTAGTGTAAACAAAAGAGAGCTGAAAAGAAATAAGTAATGTTCTGTTCTGTTATGTTACACTTACAGTCACTCCAGTCTTTATACATTACATTTTTGCCTAACTAACTATATTGAAAACATGTTTTATTTTGCACAGCCTATCTATTTACCCAGTTTTTACTTTTATACTGAACTGTTCCTTTAAAACAGTTTGATAAGAATATTCTATGTATACTAATTGAATGACATTTTGGGTGAATGCTTATCTTTGCAAAAATATATATTTCTGTAATTGTAGAATACCTATGATACAACTTAACTATACTTTAACCAGTTGGGGGAGGTTCTGAAACTAAAAGGTCTGTGAAATTTGATTTGAAGTACAATGAAGGAATACATCTCATAAAGAGGTTTCCCATTGTGTGGATAATGATTACAAAATACAAAGACCTATACATTAAAGATGGATCAAGCCTGCAATACCAACTATGCTTATTTCTCTCTTTGCTTACTTTGAGTTCTAAAACCCCATGTATTCATGGTTTGAAATATAGAAGTGCAATAAGAGGGAGACCCCCCCCAACAAGTGCCTCTAGACTATAAAATATTTCAGCAGCTCTCTGTGCCACTGAATGTGTTATCTCTGTATAAATATGCTACCAATTATTACTTTTATACTTACTTATCTGTGCTTTTAAAGAAAGATGTCTAATTATTTTTTATTACTGACTCCACATGTTGCTGTTAATACTAAGCACTCTATGTATGAATATTATAAGGGTAGAAATGATTTCCTAGATAACACCACAGTTCATTCTGTTCTTCAGAAGATGGCCATACACCTGACAGTTTCTCATTATTTCTCCCCAGCAACTAAGACATATTTTGGATGATATTTTTTTACAGTATATGGCATTTTCTGTTACCTGATAATTAAAGCCTTGATGTTCTCCTACAGTGTTGCTCATATCAGTTCAATATATTGCATGCAGCCATTTATTTCTGTGCAATAATTGCTATCAAGTCACGTATAGATCTCCTGGCTTTTCTTCTGTGATAAATTGCAAGCAGAGGTTTTTTTTAAAGAAATTTAAGCACAGCCCAGCATTTGTTGCGCATTATACTAAGCTCAAACCAGGGTTACAGATATATAAAAATACAAGCCCCAGAAATATGTAAGACAACTAATGAGCATTCACTCCAACATTCAACGTAAATAGAGTTAATGGAGAACTAAACCCTAATAATTAATATGGCTAAAAATGCCATATTGTAGATACTGAATTTATTGCACCAGCCTAAAGTTTCAGCTTGTCAATAGCAGCAATGATCCAGGACTTCAAACTTGTCACAGGGGGTCACCATCTTGGAAAGTGTCTGTGACACTCACATGCTCAGTGGGCTCTGAGCAGCTGTTGAGAAGCTAAGCTTAGGGGTTGTCACTAATTGTCCAGCAGAAAATGAGGTTGGCCTGCAATATAAGCTGATGCTAAAGGGCTGATTATTACATTTTAAAGTTAGTTGCACTGGTTTCTCTGTTGTAGTAATTATCTGGATTAATTACTAAATCAGCCTTATATTGTGACTATATTTCTATTCTATGTGTACTGAGTGTGTGTGGGTCCCTAAGCTCAGTAAGTGACAGCAGCACAGAGCATGTGAATCAGTGAATCAGCAGAAAAGAAGATGGGGAGCTACTGGGGCATCTTTGGAGACACAGATCTTCACTGTTACAGGGCTGTGGTTGCCATTGTCTGGTACAGAAGTTCAAAGCATTTCTAGCTACTCTAAGTTTTAGTTCTCCTTTAAGGCTTTCAACCCCAGGTTCTGGCATTATAACCCTGTATGTCAGTACAAATGATGTACAAAAGCTCATTCAGAGCTTTGCGGAGTAAAAACCTATTGAAAAGTCCAATAACATTTAGATCATGTTATACTGAATGTGTAGCTATAGATAAAAAAAAACATATGGGGAAATTCAGTAAAGCGCGAAACGTCTAACGCTAGCTCTAATTCACCAGCGAGACGTCAATTCGTAACTTCGCAAATTCACGAACATCGGCTCTGGCAAATTTTCGCTAGTGAAGTAGATAGACTTGCGCAACTTCGCACCCTTACGCCAGGCGAAGTTGCGCACTGACGAAGGATCGTATTTACGCAAATTCACTAAGATGACCATTTTACTGAACATTGCTACTTACGCTAGACGTTACTTTGCCAGGTCAGACCTGGCGAAGTTCAATACAATAGATAGGAGTTTGAAAAAAAAAATTGGAAATTTTTTTCTAAGTACCAAAAAACGCAGCGTGTTTTACCTTTCTAGGGTGATATTCTGAAAAAGAGTGAATTTTTTTGGGGGGGGTTACCCTCCTTCCCCCCACATTTTCTAACATATGGCAACTCAACTATACAGAGGGCACATGTAGTGTAATAGGACTTTTTTTCTTTATTTTTTTTATTAAAGGTTTCCTGGGCTTGTGTAGTAGAATGTAGTGGCTGTAACATATACTTCTATTATACTTTGAAATTCGCGCCATATGCAAATCAGGCATCGCTAGCATAACTGCGCTCTGCCTAGCGAAGTAACACTAGTGCAACTACGCTACCGTTCGCCGACCTGAGTGTAACTTCACACTCTAGTGAATTTGCGTAGCGCTTGCGAAAGTGCGTCAAAGCCAACGCTAGCGAATTTTCGAAAATTTCCCCTAGGGATTGATATGTGGAAAAATTGTGAATTTTGACATTTTTGCTGCAAAATTTCATGTGATAAACACAGCAACAAAACACCCACTGACCACAATGTATTTTGCTTGGTAAAAACAAGCCACAAAAAAACAACATTGACTTCAGTGCATTGTGTGAATTTATGGTGAAATGGGGCAGATTAACTCATTGCTATTCCCTTCTATTCAGTTCACGCTCCCTTTCATATATGTACAGCATAAAAAAGAGCCTAAAAAAATGACAAATGTTAGTAAATGTTTCAAACTGTAAAGTGGCTTTAGCTATGGGACACTAACTGTGGCACTGGGCATCCATTTCTTATTCATTCACTTTCTGAAGTTGCCTCGCATGGAAGTGACTCATTGTTCACCTACTCAAAAACTGTTGGAGGGGCACTAGCATTGTGTCGCTGTATTCTAGCACAGTTTGAACTGTCCATTTTAGAGTGGTCCTGATAGGTTTCCTGTCACCTGCTGTATTCTGTCAGCCCTATGCTCCCTGTATGTGCCCTACTCTGCCTTCCCTGTGTGTGCCATACTCTGCCTTCCCTATGCTCCCTGTGTGTGCCATACTCTGCCTTCCCTATGCTCCCTGTGTGTGTCATACTCTGCCTGCCCTATGGTCCCTATGTGTGCCATACTCTACCTTCAATATGCTCCCTATGTGTGCCATACTCTGCCTGCCCTATGCTCCCTATGTGTGCCATACTCTGCCTGCCCTATGCTCCCTATGTGTGCCATACTCTGCCTTCCCTATGTGTGCCATAAACTCAAGGTTGGGCTGGGGGGCCCGGGGCCCACAGAGAAATTGTTGTTAGATGGCCCTAAGGTGTTTAATCATGTGCTGGTTCATTGCTGTTTTATCTAAAGGGGAGGAGGAAGTTTAAATATGACAATTGTATCCCTGAAGTGAATACCAACCATTGGGTGTTTGGTGTGCTACCACCAATAATGTGGACATGATCTTAAAAGTTCTTGTGGTAACATGGCTATGGTTCGAGGTGGGTGTGGTTTAAAACAGGTAGTGGTCAATATTGGCTTCCATTATTGGCTCTCTACCATGTAGACCAGAAAATATTCAGTCCATCGATACCACAGAAGTTGGACAGTACTGCACTAAGGGGTTATTTTATAAATAATATGACTATTTTATTATTAATCTGTCTGAAAATATATGTTCAACTTAGCATATTTGATGAAGGCCATCGACCAAATAGATTTCCTATGAAACCATGTTCTGGTTTAAGTAAACTATAAATGTTTAATTGATTTATAAAATGAGCATTAAGCCAACACAGTTCTGTGTAATGCTGGGTCACTTAATAGCCACAAAACCTTTGATATAAAGTATAAACTGTTCTTCAAACGGAGCATTAAACACAAGATGCAGGCTGATCCTTTCTTTAGACTGATAGAAAATCAATAGACTTACTTAGTATGGCATGGTTGGCAGGTGAAGCGAAACTGTACAAAGCCAATCATCCTCTCTTTTAGCTTGGTGATTTTCTGACCTTAGGGAGTGTGACAGGATGAAGGAAATCCGTTGAGCCAAATGAGAAATCACACACTGTTTGGGGATTGCCAGAACACCAGTTGTGTAGGCATGCTTGACACTTATCCTATAATATAAAAATCCTCTTATTTAAATGAATTGATTAATGTTGGGTAATTACATTAAATATATGTTTTATAGTTTGAACAAGTCATTATGAAAAGCATCCCCAGAATAAAATATCATTTCATTGGTTTATCTATATCCATTGCCTTCTGAATAAGCTCCCAGCCATTCACAGACAGTATTATTTTTAGGTCAAAGCCACCAACACTGTCAATAGGATGAAACTGGTCCTGAGTGCTAGGTCTCACATATACATCTCTGTTTTTCGTTCATATGCTATAAAAAGAGTACTTATTCTTAGGTGGAAGGATCTCAATGATGTACTGTAGCATGTGCTCTAACACATATGTTTTGCAAACTCTGCATAGTGCAAAACCTCAGACAATATTTACAACAAAAATGTTCTATTTTCAGGAAACAAAATACACAATACCAAAACTGTTCCCTTAGGGTAGGGACAGACAGGGAGATTCGGGGAGATTTTGTCGCCTGGCGTTTTTAGCAGGCGACAATCTCCCCGAATTTCCTTCTCCCTGTCTGCCGCTCGTATACTGACAAAGCGCCAGTGCCTGTGCAGACGCGGCTCGGCGATTTCCGGAATCGCCCGAAGATACTTTGTGAGGAAACTTCGGTATACTAGCGGCAGACAGGGAGAAGGTAATTCGGGGATATTGTTGCCTGCTAAAAAACGCCAGGCGACAGAATCTCCCCGAATCTCCCTGTCTGTCCCCAGCCTTAGTGTACAATAGCAGGTCATTTCTTGTTTAATATGTTGTTTATGGTGGCATCTTGTCTGTGATATCCTGATGCAGTGGTGTGAAGCCAGCAGTGCTTTGGACCAATCATTCCCATTACAATAACAATAGGTAGGTTGGAAGGTCAGATTTGATTTGATGAGAAAAGCTAATTTTATTGTTTATCAAGTGAAAACTTGAGGAGAAAAATGTTTTCTCCCGATGCAGTTCCAATTTCTTCCGAAAGATGTCAATAGAGTTTTCCTATGATAAACACTTTTCTCATTGAATTGTATCTTGTGGGAATATCAGGAATTAATCTTGGTTTTTCTGCTGTTTTTTTCTGCCATAATTTCTGTCTATTCTGCAGCAGCTCCCTATCTTGAGTGCTATAACACTGCTCTCCTAGAGCTTTTCTTGTTCTCTCTCTCTCTCTAACCAGAATTATGATTTTTGTTTTGTAATATAATTGCCAGTCCAGCTCTAGTCCAGTTACTTTCTTGTTTGTTTTCTATATGTGCTGGGTCCTAGTCCAATTCTACTTTTCCATACCCTGCCTATTTCAACTTGAGTTCTGTTCTCTTTTTTGTTTGCCTAGTCTATATGGTGTCCTGCTAAAGCTTGGATTATATCCATTTCTGCCAGGGTTCATAGCGAGTAGTTGATTTCAATTTCAATCTTCATTATTCAGCCTTGTCTTCAGGTGATCCTCTCTGCCAAAGGAAACCTAGCTTTCATGATTTATTGTGGGAAGTCTGTCCAAATGAGGTTCCACCAGTTCCAGCTCAATAAATGCTTGCAAATGAAACCCTGGTAGTACCTGTGTAGTAGAGTGTCAGTGGCTGGAGCCTTTGGAGCAAGACAGTGCAACCAACTAGGAATACCACTAGCTTTGTAACAAAATAGAAAATACTATAAAAAGACAAGAACAAGTCCTCTTATAGGAAATAGTATTTTTAGGAGTACTGGCTAGAGAAGGCTGTGACATTTAGGTCAAGGCTCCATGAGCAAGTAACCCAGTGTTACCCTGTTTTCTATAGTTAAAGTGGTGATGTGCGGATTTTAGGCATGCCCCAGTAGCCAGTCACATACTTTTTTTTAAGCAATGTTGAAGTGCACACAAATAATATCTACATTACATTATACCATTAATATCTAATAGTAAAATAATTACCCAGAACTAAAAATTACCAAAAGAATAAAAGAGAGGTGTATGATAAGCATTTGCCATTTCCTCAGTGACTTATAATATATTTAGAATGTTCAGCTGGGATATATTAGCCAATATATAACTGTAAATATAAAGCAATTTGACCGTTGAGTGTTTGAGAAAGCATACAACATTGTATCTATAAAATACCTCTATCCGAGAGTGAAAAGAATGTGGCTTTGTTCTAAGAAAAGGCCACAAGGCCATTATCTACCATCAACCTAAATTCTATTAAACATTTAAACCTTCAGGGCAGATATCAGTGGCTGTGTTATTACATTTAAGAATAATGACTTTCCCTAAATTGGTGGCCATATGAAGAACTAATGTTGATAATGGGATAAAGCTATCAGACTCTTGATCAACAGAAGGCAGACCTAAGCATTAACATATAGATCAGTCTGAAAGTCAGTACATGTTACAGTGCAAAATACACCTTGCCATCAACCTCAAATATATTATTATTACCGTATTTCTAGAGCTTCACCATATACTGTATAATCCTTTTAAACATGCTAAACAGTAAATGCATATTATATATAATATAATAATTTATATATATGCATAAATGCTCTTTTGTTTCTGTTGTATACTATATGATATAAGATAATATTTTCCCTACTGTGTATCACAATCTGTTTACCCCCTGGCATGATAAATCCAAATAAGTGACTCAAAAGCTGGCTTGTGATTTACATTTGACCACAGCTTTGTTAGTATATTTTATCGAGTGATCCTTGCCCAGTCGTAAACACAAATTTATTTATAACCACTTCGGACAAACCAGTGCCGGCCAATGCAAGAGCAATGGCCATGTGATAACCATATTTTACCATATAATAATAAGGTAAGAATAAAAAATTCCACTGTGACAATGTTTGCAATCGTTCAACATAGAAAACAAAGGAACAATACAACATTATGAGGGTTATTTATTAAACTCAAATATACCTTGAAGCTGTAAAAAGTCTGAATCTGAAAATCTAGCATCTCAAACCTGTCGAGGTAATGTATAAGAGTGATTTGAGTTTTCACATGAGTTTATAGAGTTTTTTTCCCAAACCAATTTTGTTGTTATTTTATTGATAAATAAGATAAAATTGTGGATGGGACTTTGGTCGAGCTTGGTTTAATAAAAATATGAGATTTAGTAAATAAAAGATTTATTAAATAACCCCCTTAAAATTACCAGGATCAGCTTTTTCCATGTTGGTAACTTGTTCGGTGCTGCCATCTGAGGTGAGTTCCTCAACTGGCCTCATAGCAGCAGGGAACAAACGAAAAGACCGCTCAAAGCCCACTCATATCTTCTGTCCCAACATACCCGATCAGGTGCTCTGTCAGCAGCGTCCCCCTGCTACAACATACTTCAAGCTCCAAAAAAGGACAGCACTCCGATCAGGAAGACAGGTTTATTAGGGATACTGTGCCCTACGCGTTTCGGGAGTCAATCCCTTAATCATAGGCATCCATTACAAACCCAAACAGTCAGTTTATATACACTCAATGATTAGTGACCCCTATGGGTTAATCATTGAAATACATTGTTTAAAATTTATTACAATCTTTAATATTACTTGTTAAAAACAAGATCGAGGTGAAAACCTCAATAGTATATTAAAAACTGACCCAAAATAAAGGGGTAAGTTAAAAACACATCCCATACTCGTTACAGAAAAAGGCTCTCTGGTTCCGTTCCTGAACTACAACTCACTACATTCTCATTATCTACTGCAATTAACAAAGTATCTGTAGTATCTTTAAACAGTTTGTAGTTAACTTATGATAACCTTTAGATAGTTTATAAATCGGAACCGATGCAAAAATCAGACAGGAGAAGTTTTTTGTATGTGTGCGACTCAGGTGAAGGTCAGGTAGGCACCCTAGCCCTCCCTCTTATATGAGGCTTAATATAAGTATGTTAGATCATGTCTAGTATTTAGACCATTAGGTTTTCTAGTCCCCAACTTGAGGATCCAAAACACCTCTCTTAAATTGAGGATGCGTATCAGGTCTCCCCCCCTAGAGGGTGGTTTAACCTGTTCAATCACCTTGACTGACAGGTTCTCGATGCCCCTCACAGAACATAATGTAAAGTGTTTGCCTACTGGTGTGCCCTCATCTTTGTTCTCAATTGCTCTTATATGTTCTCGTATCCGTTCTTTTAAACAACGAGTTGTTCGTCCCACATATTGTTTCTCGCATTTTGTGCATTCAAGTAAATATACAACATTTTTGGTGTTGCAATTGTAGAAGGCACTGTTTTGAAACATCTTACCAGTAATGTTAGATTTGAAACTCGGCCCCGTGGAAATAACCTTACAAGTTTTGCATATGGTAGCACCAGATCTGTAACTGCCCTTAGTAGAAAGCCAGTTATCTTTCTTTCTCATCTTAGCTGAGGTTACCAGACTAGGTGCCAACATGTTGCCAAGTGTCGGTGCCCTTCTAGAGACGTATTTTACTTCTGTGGCAGACAAAATGTCAGACAGTCTGGCATCATTAAACAATACAGGCAAATGTTTTCTAATGATGTTACAAATGTTCCCATACTCCTCACTGAATTCCGTAATAAAAAAGATTTTTTCTTTCTTATTATTAACCGGATACTTGTCATAATCCATGGGGTCATGGATTATCTTTTGCGTATTGTATTTACTGGCTTTTTCACATGAAGCTCTTATCATGTTCTTGGTATAACCCCGTTCCAGTAATCTGTCACCCAGAAGTTTAGTTTGTTCTTTGAAGGTACTATCCTTACTGCAGTTTCTCCTATATCTAACAAATTGGCCAAACGGGATCCCCCTTATGGTGTGTCTCGGATGACAACTATTGGCCCTTAGTATTGTATTACCAGCTGTGGGTTTCCTGTAGACATTTGATTCTATGTGTCCCGTATGTGTGTCCCCCTCCAAAGTGAGATCCAAAAAGTGGATGTTAGATTTGTGATAATCTAATGTGAATTGAAGATTATATTGATTGTCATTCAAGTAAGCGTGAAAGTCTTTAATTAGATCTATAGGTCCGCCCCAAACAAAGAGAAGATCATCTATATAGCGGCCAAACCAGATGATGTGTTCACGATAGGGGTTTTCACATCCATAGATGCGGGACCGCTCCCACCAACCCATATAAAGGTTGGCATAAGTGGGGGCAAAGGATGCCCCCATGGCGGTCCCGCATCTCTGGAGGTAGAAATCCCCATCAAAGAGAAAAAAATTGTGTTTTAGCAAAAAATCCAACACCAAGAGTGCATAATGTGAAAAGTCCTTTGTGAATTGGTGTGTGTCATTTAGAATCTCCGATATGGCCTGTATACCCAGGTCATGTGATATTGAGGTGTACAGTGATTTGACGTCCATTGAAACCCATGTATAAGTGTTCAGCCAGGTCAATCCCAGTAATCTATTCATAGCAGCAGGGCCCCTGCAAATTAGTCTTGAGTCTCTCTAGAGACTGATTCAGTACCTAGGGGCTTGGGGTCTTTTTTATTATATTTTAAGTTCTGTGAGTGCCTTGCTTTATATGATATTATATATGACTTTCCTGCAGTGTGCACCCAGGCTTTTTTTCCAGTAAGTGAGTCCAGCTATTTTAACTTTTTCCTAGATATACTGTGTATACATGTACATATATATATATATATATATATATATAAACATATCTATATAAATATATATAAACAAACATGGAGGAGCACACCCTAAACTTGCCCGGGTGCTGGTGAATAAGGTAAATGAAGTAACACAGTGGTGCACTCAACGGGAATACTTGTGATAAAAATCAAAACTTATTGAAAAACATCCGACGTTTCTGACACCAACTATATACAGTATATACGCATGGCAGACTTGCAAACACAATGCTGATAATAAATGTACATATAAGGAAGAGGATGCATCTGCAGAAACAGAACAACACGAAAGGTTATGAACTGTCACTTTTTAAAATAAATTCGGTGAATGTAAATTTTTCAAGTTCAAGTTCTCACTTTTACAATTACAGATATTCTATGTCCCTATGAGTCTCATGAAGGTCTCTTCAGAGAAATAACCACCAGATTAAAATATTCTAAAGATGTGCAGGTTTTTGATACATTTGTTTACAATGGGCAATCATGAGATACATAATCCAGGGGTCACCAGCCGCCGGGCTGTGGACAGTCCTGAACTGGGCCACCGAGTCTAGGCTGCAATTAACGAGGTGCCCTCAGATTGGATGCCCACGCATCCAAATTGGGTGCCGACCCCTGCTCCCAACACCCGCCAAACCCCCTCACGACCCCCGCCGTGATAGAATTCTGCTAGATTACTATGTAAAAGGTATTGTCTTTTTATAACTGATGAAAAGCAAATCAGACAAAAGGGAAAATTGTTTTTTTCAAACAATAGGAATGGCATCCCTTTACTTTGGAGCTTTTTGGATGACAGATGTGCAGATAATGGATCCCATGCCTATGCTAAGAACCCATGAAGCAAAGAAAATTGGAGCACGGTAAAGACAATACAACATCAAAAATACCAAACCAAAACCTTTCTCTGTGTACAAATATCACCTTCCTTGGATGTGGCCACATGGGAAAGTGAGAATCTGCAAAATATGAATCTTGATGCCAATCTTGTCAAGAAAGCTTTCCAAAGTTTTGTTAGATGGTGAACTTATTGTCTGTGGTCAAAACCTGGCATTGTTACATAAGATGATGTGTGGTTACAAGGTGAACAAATGTACAGAATCTGGAAATACATTTACAAGCTTTCTTGGATCCTGTTAACGTACAAGGCATTAACAATGTTCAGTAAACTCAAAAGTAATGGCAGCACAGTCTCTGGTATTTGAAGAAAATGTACTAATGTACCTGCTGCAATTGTCAGTCTGTATGTTACTGGTAATTCACTTCCCTTTGGTACAGTTCTACTCTATTCATATCTAAAAGAATAAAAAAGGACGGCAATACTGTGTGAACATCCAATTGGACTAGGTTAGAACAATTTTCAAAATGGATGAAATTAATTGCATTCAAAATAATAATCCAGATGAAAAGTACATCATTATAATTACCTGTATTCATATGTGCAATAATAAATGAAAGATATTATTTATAAAGAGCAGGTCTTTTTGTGATGCCTACCATCCAACTGATGCTCCTTTCACTCCACTAATTTAAAGACCATGAAATGTTTGGCTTGTCAGTGCTGATCCCTACCATATTTGCATGTTATTTCTTTCTAATTTGGGTTAAACTTTCTATATGGTTGCAGCTGTCTGGATATAGTCAACAGTGGGCATAACTATTAAGCTTCACTGGAGCAGATGGATGAATGAGAGGAACATAGCTAAGCTCACCTAATGTCTAATGAAGGAGTAGAGTCCAGGTCAGGCCAAGGGATTCACACAATACTCAAGCCAATACCACACAAAAATCTTAGCAGAAGCAGTCAAAGGAGTATTAGGTTCAGGTAAATACTTCACCCAAAAATGTATTGTGAATTTGTGATAGGCATTCTTAATCCAACACCTGGATAGTGTCAAATATTTTTAATGTCTGGTAGTAGAGGTCAAATAGGAAAAATATATCAAAGAAGTTGGGACATTTCTTGCTGTTAATGATGAGAGATGGGTAAAAAGAGTTTGGAGGTCCTGTTCTTATAAAGGATTCCAGAGACTCCATTTTCTTTGAACCCCTTGGGCTTTGACTGTATGTGATAACTAAAAAAAAATAGTAAAGTAGTTGAGATATTGGGGATTATAATATATATAAAATACAGACAAGAGATCATCTGCACTCAACCATAATCAATATTCTAAGGATATTAAGGGGCACATTTACTAAGGGCCAAAATGATTATTTGAATAAAATTTGAATTTAAAAAAATCTGAATTTCAACGTAATTTTGGGCTACTTTGACTATCGAATAGGCCAAAATTTGATTTGAAAAGAAAAATTCGGCAAGTTGAATTTTCAATAAATCAACTGAAAACCATTTAAATGACATTCCTCATATTTAGAAAAGAATAATACACTGGGAATTTTTTGTTATTCATACAATATGTCTCCTTAAAGAGATATTGAAATCATTATTATCATGACATTGTCTTCCAATGCTATTTATAACTTTGCCATAAAGTATTTGCATGATGCTTTTACATTACCTGTCTGATCCCCCATGTTCCTGTATGAGGGGGTTGCCATATTTGTGCACCTGGCATCTGTTACAAAATTATCAACATGACCTACAGATAACTTTTAATGTAGATTAATATTTTCAAAAGAAAATTTTTAATGTCAGTATTACAAAAATATCCCCCCTTAAAATAGAGGTTGTTTATCCACATATTGCAATATATCTAAGCTTGTCAGCTAAATCAAATCCATCCCTGGTCTGGCCAGTCCTAACACTCACTTTCATCTGATTAATTAAGAATTCTACTGCTTCATTTTACAGTTTTCACAGGGTTTAAAATTTAGTGTTGAGAACAAGATTTAATTTTTTTTTGTTTTTGTCATCATTGGGGTTCCTGTTCAACCTTGGACCAAAAATCTTCAAGGACCTGCCTTCATGGGTACAAAAATATCATCTTCTTTCCCAGATTTAATATTAAAAATGTTTTTTTTCCTGATTGCAATTTTCTGTTGGGAATATGCACATGGATTATCTAGGCACATTTATTATGAAACTAGATGTGAATTTTATTATCCAGAATGTTCGAGACCTGGGGTTTGACGGATAACGGATCTTTCTGTAATTTGGATGTTCATACCTTAAGTCTACTAGAAAATCATGTAAACATTAAATAAACCCAATAGGCCGGTTTTGCTTCCAAATTAATTATATCTTAGTTGGGATCAAGTACAAGCTACTGTTTTAATCAAAGTATTGAAGTAATCAACATGTATTTGTAACATGAAATGTGCAGCCAGTAACTAGAAACCAAAAGAAAATGTGTTTTATTAGTTGTGATTAAAAGGTATATGGCTACTAACTGAGGATGGCCAGGGAACTTTTCCATGCGTTGAAAGGAAAAAAATTAATTTGAGGGCAAAATAAATGTAATGCCGAAACAGAACAAAATCATTGAGTGATGAAATTGACACTTATTTGGTTTTCTTTAATAAAAGATTATTATTTCAGTTTGTCTACCAAATCTGCCCTCAGCCTCTAACAGCTATGCATGTTTTCTGGATACCAACCAACAACACTGGATATTTCCCAAAGGTGAAGTGGAGAGGTTGAGAATCACAGTGGAACTTGGGAAGGGAGTATAAAGAAGTACTGGGAAAAATTGCTTATTTGCCTGATCTGACAGTAGAACCCCGGGATATCTATTGGCATGTCACAGTCATTATAAGTGAAATTACTTTTTAAATGCAGAGTTGATGGAGATAGCTATTCTCAATATAAAAATACAATCTAAGCAATAACAAAGGACAAGGCACTTTAAAGAAGTCATGCTCACATTCATCTAATTATTGATAACATTCATTTAAAATCAGATGCTCACATATATTGAAGAATAACCAACTGCAATATGAAATGGAAGCTATAAAATTATATGTGTTAACCTCTCATTTATCTAAAAAACAATGTTTTAAATACTGTTTGTGTCCATTAATTTGATAATGGGAAAATGCCTTTTCACAGCAGTGCAGATATAGGGGAAATACAGGGAACTCTGCATTTAAATAAAAAAAAAATAGTATTATTATGTTACACAAAAATATAAAAATGTATTCTTGTATGAGCTTGACATTGGTGCACATGGTCATTATTACATTGTCCACCACACTTTTCAATTTTGTTAGAATTCTGGCAAACCTGCAATTGAGTTGGCTGTAGTTTATAATGACTTCTACAGCATCAAAGCTGGCCCAAGATTTTAAACAAACAACCACGACAGAAATGAAAACATTGTCTAGAACAGGGGACCAACCCTTTTTAACCCATGAGTCACATTCAAATGTAAAAAAGAGTTGGGGAGCAACACAAGCATTACAAAAGTTCCTGGAGGTGTCACAGAAAGATTATGATTGGCTATTTGGTAGTCGTTTGTGGACTGGCAGCCTACAGGAGACTCTGTTTGGCCAAAATAATTTTTTTTATGCAATCAAAATCTGCCTCCAAGCCAGGAATTAAAAAATAAGAACTTGCTTTGAGGTCACTTGGAGCAACTTGCAATGGGTAGGTGAACAACATGCTGCTCCCAAGCCACTGGTTGAGGATCACTTGTGTAGCAAATAGTGGAAAACAAGGAGTTTTCTTCAAAAACATAATTGGATAGACTAATAATAAGTGAAAAATATATTTGCACTAGAGAAGAAGTATTGTTTAACTTGAGTCATCACTAGGGAAATAAATTGAGCTCAATTGTGCCTTCTGTGTCTAAGGCACAGAACAATAAGGTTATCTTCCAAGTTGCACCTCATGGAATGGGACTCGATTTTAACGTATCACAGCCTTACTAAGGAAGCCATTCTTTTAGTTTGTTAATATATGAAGGGAACTGGATGCACATTTGGATGAGCGGTGAGATGCACATGAAAGTGGAAGAATTTGAAGCTAAATGCAATTAGAAGAACTTGGCTTTTTGGCTGTTACTCAGTAATGGGAAACAAAACACTCATAAAGTGTAATTCATATTAGTCCCCTATCAACCCTCGTACCCAATCAATGACTTTTAAAGTGTAAACTTCATCTAGTCCAAGATACAAGTAATGTTTCTTTACATTGGAAAAGAGGTAATTAAGGTGAATAGGGCACATTTATGAAAGCAAAACTACATGAAAAATACCAAGTTTTTTACCCACATGTTTTGCAACTGTGATACTAATGCAGGTGAAAAACAGCAAATATATTTATATCATTGCAACTCTATTTAGCCGTATTTTGTGCAAGTAATAAGTGCAAGTCATTGGTGAATATGTAGGGGCAACAAGCAAGGACTCCTTGGGGCAGAAATTCATTTTAGGGCACCCTTGTTCCCCATACTTAACACCTTATTCAGCAGAGCAGTGATCCCCATCTAGTAGCTTGTGAGCTCATGTTGCTCTCCAACCCCTTGGATGTTGCTCTCAGTGTCCTCAAGGCAGGTACTTATTTTTGAATTCCAGGCTTGGAAGCAAGTTTTGCATAAAAACTAAGTATAGTGCCAAGCAGAGCCTCCTGTAGGCTGCCAGTCTACAAAGATGATACCAAATAACCAATTACAGCCCTTATTTGGCACCCCAAGGGATTTTTTTCATGCTTGTGTTGCTCCCCAACTCTATTTATATTTGAATGTGGCTCACTGGTAAAAAAAGGTTGGGGACCCCTGCAGCAGAGGGTAATTGATCTCATTTTGACAACAGGTGCAACACAGGAGTGTTTATCAACACAAGTACCTTTGTGAATAGCATTTTTATTTTTTTTAACCCTCTTTTGTCTTATTGCACGCACAGGCTCTATACAATAGGATCTACATAAATGTTTTATCAAAAAGCTTTTTTCCAGAGGACATAAGTTTTTCCCTCGAGATTAGAAGAAAGGTGCTCTTGATTATCCATAACCTAAATAGGAATGGTATGAGTGAATGTCTGAACTTGAAAGGGGAAAGTATTTATAGAATGCTCTTCTGCCATGGGATTCAAAGCAATTTTATAGCATCAAGGTAGCCATGATAGGGTCACTAACAATACTGGCACACCAGATGATTAGACTTGTCCAGTGTCACCACTGGACCACAATCAGATCAAGGTTTCTAGCATGAGATCATGCAGTAAAGGCAGATCACATAACCTTTAAGCCAACTCTCCATAGTTTTAGAACCCCATCTACTAGGTCACTATACTATACCTCAATTAAACATATAAGGATATCAGAAGTCACATAACTGAGCCGGAGACATATAGAACCTGATAAGGTGAGTTAATTGACATAAAAACCCCACTAAGCTGAAAATATATTTTCTGTGTTATTTTTGTGTACTGAAAACCAAAACAATAGTGAGCATTTTGAGATGAACTCTTTCAAAGCAACTTATACTGTACTAGACATTAATGGGCGCTAGAACATATGTAGTCAAACATTTATAAAAACAGACTTGTTCCAGTCC